>OX439039.1:10773281-11373281 GCA_949317995.1 Acholoe squamosa
GGATCATACCAGGGGGCTCTGATGAGGCTCATGGTACTTGAAAACAACTCATATATTGAGTAGCTCCAGGCGAGCAACTCACCCCTGGGATCAACTGTGGACACTCTGATCCCACCCTCTGATTCCCAACCCCACGCTTAGAGAGGACTCGTTATTGGCCCTGGATGGCTGGAGGGATTTTGGTGGGACCCTGGTCCTCAGAGCACATAATACTCATTTCTGGTCACTTTATGAATCACAGCCCCTAGGCAGCTGGAGTGGACTCACTGGTTGTTGATTTGGAGGATGATGGGTTTTAGGGCTGCCTGTCCATTCCACTACTGGTCAACCACCAGGTGGGCACCAGCCAAGAGAGACCTACGGCAGGGTTTATCTATAGGATAATGTAGTATAAAAGTCACCTGCGGCCTTTTTCTGTGCTGTTCACGACTTCGTTAAATGAATTCTTCATGCAAAGTATTTCTGAAGAGAGGTGGACGGTTTTGTGCAGTATAAAGAAGTCGTTGTCAGCAAAGAAAAGGCCCCTGGACAACATGTGCTGGTCTCTAGAAAGTACAGACACATGACAAAGGGTAAGTTCGCCTCAAGTCGGCAAACTAAGTGCTTGAAATCGACAGAGAGCAAAAGATGAGAATTTACATGATAAACACCCTATATTGCACATCTGCACTATTTATCTGAAATACAGGAATTTAAGGGATTAATTGGCATTATTTCAACTAGGAGACAATGTTCATTCAACACAATCTTGTTTTTGGGCTCAATGGAGGGCTGGTCAACTCCAGGTATGTGGGCGACGTTTGGTGAACTTACCCTTGCACTTACAGACTCCTTAATGTACCACACAGCACAAGTTCCATGTCACAGTGATAGAGCACCTTTAGGTCTGTACATGTATCCAAGTGGATCCTCCAGCTTACCCAGTATCATGTTATCGGGTAAGGAAGGCTTCAGGACCATGCTATCAGCTTGTAGGACAGCCAAGGTCTGGGAATGAAAGGCCAAATTTAAGTTTACATCTCCATCCACATGATCCTCCCTTAACCATGTTCTGAGCTGCTCCCCAGAGCTGCTCATCATTATAAGCTGGTCTGGGTTTATTGTGCAGACTAATAGGTACAGGACATAAATGCCATAAAAACCTTGCCCTGTGATCTGCTTTACTATCAACTGTGTATAAATAATTTATGTGCATTGCCTTTGGAGTGCGTGTGACCTTATAGGGTAGGCTTTGACCTTTCAGATCTCATTCAACAATGGGGAGCATGGCACAGTGCCGGCGGAAATACCCACATGGCCAAAGCCACCGACCACAGAGAGCCTACTAATTGCCTTGCCAGCAATTTGCTTAATGACAGCGAACAATGTCTTGTAGCAGTTTGATGCGTTCAGGGCTCACAGCACAAATGCGTTTCCCTGGATGCTGATGAAGGGGAGGGGAAGATGGCTGATGTGAAAGTCCCTCTATGGACCCTATGGCTCCCTGATAAGTGGGTAAATGGCAGAACAATCGCTCTATTGTACCCACAGGGTACAACACGCAAAAATAATCATACCAAAATGGCCGCACAATTATTGCAGGACAAATCAGGGATGCTTCACAGAGGCGTAGGAGGCAACCTTCATTGGAGGGGGGGGGGGGCATCCCAACCACCATGAATTATCGGTTTGAGCATGCTGGTGTTGATGCATAGCTGTATTGAATTTATATAAAAGTTTATTCCATGATGGCTTATCTCTAAACAATGCTTCCATTTTCCCTATCTTAATGACTTATTTGTCCAATTTGAGTGGTGAGCAGTGTGAATCTTGTACATTTCATAGTGGGGCTTGACACATTTTTTTGGGCCCCAGACATATGCAGGCTCTACCTCCCCCCTTTTTCCTACGTTCTGCTTCAAATCGCCATAAGGTGCTTAAAGTCCCTGCGAGCTCATGCAGTTTCATTTTTCCCTTCAGACCCTGAGAATTGTGTGTCCAATCTTTGCATTTCCCCTTCAATTTCAGGAAAGCATTAGTTGCAATTTTTATAACTGCCTTCAAAACCATTAGAACTGTATGTATAGACAAGTTTTATATGTCAGCATCCATGGCAGAGGCGTATAAGAAAAGGATGGGGGAGGGGGTCTAGGCCCGCCAAGAAATAAGAATAGTGCACTGGGACCTAAAAAAAAGAAGACCCTCCCCCGTAAATACTTGGTTTCTACGCCTCTACAAGCACTTGCTGAGACTTGACAGCACTTTATAAATGACCTTCATGACATTCTCTGCACATTTTGCATGTCAAAGAAAAAAGAAAATTCTGGATAATATCACAGCTGAGTTAACTAGTGCCTTGATTTCGATTAGCTCCAACTCCTTCCACAAAGGGGACTAACCATTGCCAAAGTCTGAACAGGTACCATTTGTTGGCGTAAAGGCGTCTTTTATTCCTCTGGCATTTTGGCATTATTAAGGCGGGGTGATCCGTGTTTGGCATGAAGTTAACTAATGATGCAGGTGCCTGAAGTAGGGTTGATGGTAGTTGGTCACACCATGTAGCGTGGTCCTCAGGCCTCAACCAGAACCATGCACTGTACACTGATTGCAACAGGCTTTGTTTGAGCTCAAGGGGTACTACCAGGTGTTAAGACTTCTATAGAGCCTGCTTCTTAGTATGGCTGGTACTGAGCCTATAATTAAGGAGCTATATGATAAACACACTATCAGGAGGCTGTAGCGAAAAGATTGAGTTGTTGCTTTTCAGGGTAGGTACCTCACTTCCCACGTCCCTCCTCTACTTAACCACTCAGTATCTCTTCCAACACTATAGTCGAGAAGTAGTCACTTTCCCAAAAATCAAACTGTGTTGCAAAAGGTGGTCACACCTGAGTGTTTCCCAGACTGCCCACACCTACATACTTATGTGACAGAGTGTAGGAAGCAACTTTCAGCTGAGGGGTTGTTAGTAACCACTTCTGGACCACTTCTGTTGGGAAGTGCCATTTGGCAATGCAATAGAGAAGAGACTACCCAAGATGAGTGCCTTCAGTTTTTGGAAGTACACCTCCGACAGAAGTGACTTCCAAGGGTTTAGCAACAGCCACCTGGTGTGCACGACTCAAAGCAACAGTGATTCCTTACAGTATGAGCAGGCTACACCTTGATTGGCTTGGGTTGTTCATCAAACCGAAAGGACCATTTATATATCTCAGCAAGTATACCCCTTTTTGCCAATCAAGGTCTAGTCTGCTCATAAATATAGACTATGGCATGTTGTAGGGTGGTAGGCGATCGGTAACAGGTGTCCGAGTGCGCTTAACGCGTGACCCTGGCTTAATTACTTCCCTTAACCCTCCTCCAGCAGCCAGGTCAAACCCCTCTTCCATATCCCTACAACTTATAATTAACCTTAAACATAATCCATTCCCATTGTTATCGTGATGCATAACAGCGGTGAATTGCAGTGGTACATCATGCTTAGCCTTCAGAAAGGCCATCCTGGTGCCTAAATATAGTCACCCGGCAGGAAGGCATTTCTCGAGATGGTATGACTGAACATAGACACTAAAATTTGAAACCCTTAATATAGGAGTGGATGATTGTAGGTAACGCACTATGACTACTCTGTACTATAAACATATCAACACTAATGCGGTAATTATAGGGTTTAATAGGGCAGTCATACCAGTGTAATTATTAGTCACCACTAGATGCAGAGCTTTGATGGAATTGAACTGAGTCATCTCACTACGACTTGAAGGGGCCTAATCGTACCATCTTGAGAAATGCCTTCCAGAGCCTCATCCATGCATCAGTAAAGGCCAAACGATATTTTATTATTGTATCAATACATAGGGCCTAAAGTGGGCTATCCAGAACTGGAGTGATATTTCCATAAAATGCCACGATGAATATCACCATAATTAAGTACTCGATGAATGTGGTACAGGATAATCATCTGGACCTGCACGATACATCAATGTTATGCTCATTACCTATCAGAAAACCGTTCTGCTCAATAATCCCATGCAGTGGTAGCCTTTATTTAAGTCTCATTGGCCTTTTGCGTGCTGGCTTTAATTGCCGAGCAATGATTCTGCAGGGTACTACTACTGCACGCATCCCGTATGATTTGATAGACCAGTCCTACCGGTCAGTGTAATCAAGAGTGACCACTAGATGCAGGGCTGTAATAGCATTATAATGACGAACCCCACTACAATTTGAAGGGGTCTACTTGCACCATCTTAAGAAATGCCTTCTAGTGGAGGTATCGTATTGGTTGTATAAGCGGGCATCTTTGATTAAGTGTAGGCCTTAAATAAGCCGAGAGGAACTTGGAGTATTGAAATACTAAAATACACTTTGATCTTAGTCTTGAATAAGGACCGGGTACAGCCTGGTTGAAATCAATAACCAGCATGGTGCATATGCTACCGAATACGGTGGTGTCATATATAGGGTTACATGAACAGGAGCCACCCTGAAAAACGGCCCCCTGATGGTAAGCTCCAGGAAAATAGGCCCCCTGAGAGTAAGCCCCCAAGAATTTAGGCCCCCTGGTAATAAGCCACCTGAATATAAGCCACCTGAACAATGCCCATTTACCTATAGTTAACCTATATTAAATTCCAGTTTACCAAACATCCGATCCACCTAACATCCCGACCACCAAACATCCAGTCCACCTAACATCCGATCAACCTAACATCCGATCCACCTAACATCCGGACCACCTAACATCCAGTCCACCTAACATCCGATCCACCTAACATCCAGTCCACCTAACATCCGATCCACCTAACATCCGATCCACCCAACATCCGGACTACCTAAAATCCGATCCACCTAACATCCGATCCACCTAACAAAAGATCCACCTAACATCAGTTTTTTCAGGGTCAGTTTTCTGTCCGTTTTCACGATTTCTGCAGCGCCTACCACGGGTCTCCCCATGATTGGTCGGTCAGGGAAAAGTGGTTTGGAGCAGATCACCTAACATCCGATCCACCTAACATCCAATCCATGTAACATCCGAACCACCTAAACCTAGAGGGATGTTGACTTTCTTTACTTTTTGGCTGGGGTAGTCAGATGCAAACACTGCTGCTGGCAACAGGGTAGCCTTAGAATAATGGGCCCAATGGGGGGCTGAGGGTATAAACCCCAATGTGAAGTTTGTAGCCTGTCAGATATACCTTAGTAGCAGGGGAGTTGATAAATCTACTTTTCTTTGAGTACCACATTAAACTATGCATTTGGGCCCAAAAACATGAAAAAATAAAGCCCAAATTGAGGCTTCCAGAATCCTTGTAAAAATTCATAATGGAATCATGAATGTGGTTAGGAATATTCATTTACGGCATATAGAGATGACCAGAAACCATAATGTTGCAGTCAAAAGTGTTTATACCAAGATTCTGGGTGTTTCAGTGCCGATATTTGTATATCAGCCGTGCATTATGAGAGCATCAATGCACTAGTGCTTTTTTAGGATTTTTGCTATATACCTTTTCAAGGTCAAGTTAGACATTGAAATGGCTGGCGGATATGCATAGTCAATTTTGCCGTATTGTCCATGGTAAAACCATTTCAATCGTATAGAGAATCGCACCCGGGCTGCTGTGGCAATAGGCAGGATCGCTGCTCCATGCTAAGGGGTACTAGAAACCAATGTGAATGTAAATATAACTAAACCGTCTGCCATACCTCCGGCTTTGCACACATATTTTCCATAGAATCCAAGCTTGCCATGTTAAATCATTAACCCTTTAACTGCCAGCTCTTAAAAATGCCCTTTTCCCTTGGGCAGCAGAATGGGCATACTATACTGCCCTAAATTAGCAGCTGAGGAGGATGAAAATATTACATGACTGTGGGGTTTTGTACTTTTCTGAGGAGGATACATGTGTGTTCATGTAGAAACACATTGATGTTGGTAAAATAATATGATAATTTTGTGTTTTAGGGATGTCAGCAATGTGGTACTGCTGCCTTTGGGCAGCTCACTGATGCTGCAGCAGTGGCAGCTCAAGGGCATTTTAGATGGGATTCAGTGGCCCTTAAAGGGTTAAGGTCCCAGCAAATATAGGATCTATAGATAGTGATGCCATGCCAATTTGGACTATAAGATTTAACGAGTTGCAGTCTGCCATGGCAGGTTTTGCCTTCCTGACCTAGTTCTGGCTGAAAGTGTGTCACACAGGGACTTCCCATCTATTTACATGGTGGCAACACAGACTTTCCATGGTGGGTGGCCGATACGATTTGCTTTGAGAATTCTTCTATATTTGGAATGTTATGGAGAAAAGCAGTATGCGATCATCATCTATGGATCTTATATTTGCTGTGACCTGAATGAATTTACATGCCAAGCTTGGATTCTATGGGAAATATGGGTGCAAAGCCGGAGACATTAATCTCGCCAAAGTGACACACTTACGTCACAAAACTAGGTCATAATACAGACAACAACATGGCAAGTGGAAGGCGCCACACTTGGTTCTTAGAAATATGGACTATTGACAGACTTGTGATGGACTGGTGACAGACTGGTGACGGACTAGTGACAGACTGGTAACAGACCAGTTAAAGACTGGTAATGGACTGGTGACAGACTGGTGAAGGACTGGTGAAGGACTGGTGAAGGACTGGTGATGGACTGGACAAACTGGTAACAGACCAATGAAAAACTAGTGATGGATGGGTAACATACTGGTGATGGACAGGTGACAGACTGGTGATGAACTAGTGACAGACTGTTGGACCAGTGATGGATAATAGGATCATAGACGTACATATGGGGGCAAAGGCTTTAAGGTGTCAACGAACCGTTACAAGTTGATGTTGTAATGAACACTGAATCCAGAGAAGTTCTTTGATCCTTGTTTATTGCATGATGACAGAGTGTACATATAGGTGGTAACAATGATACACTCGCCAGCGTGCAGGCTCTGCCCCTAAGCTTGTAGCTCAACCTCTCGTAGGTTCTAGATACTAGGGAGGTTGTGTGTAGAATAAGAGATGCCTGGGAGCTGCTCATAGGGTCTTATATACCTAGGTGAGCACACAGGGTGATGAAATATACCGGTAGGAGCAGGTCAGATCTGGTCAGGTCTGGTTGGATCTGGTCAGATCTGACGCATCGTCATACCTGGTAATGATTCTATTTATATGTGGACCAATCAGGGTGAAGGGAGATTGTGGAATTTCCCTGCATCATAGAAATGCGTCCACAGGTATGTCGGTATGTTGTGATACTCCCAGTGAGTCAGTGCCAAGAAATGGAATGGGTCCGGCTCTCACAACATCCTGGTATGGATGATGTAAGAGTAGCTCACTTTACACACTGGGGTGGGTGGGTTGTAAGCTTGTGAGCAGGGCCTGAGCGTGTGTGGCAAAGAATTTAACAAATGTGTAAAATAATGAATAATACCCAGAATAGTGCATTGACAAGGGATTGAAAAATAAGAAGGAAATGCTCTGAAGAAATAGTTAGGGTCAGCATTGTGAATGTTAGATGAATCGTGTGTTAGGTGGTCCGGATGTTAGGTGGATCTGATGTTAGGTGGATCGGATGTTAGATGGACTGGATGTTAGGTTACTGGATGTTAGGATGATCAGATGCTAGGTGGATCGGATATTAGGTGAACTGGATGTTAGGTGATTGGATGTTAGGTGGATCGGATGTTAGGTGGATCGGATGTTAGGTGGATCGGATGTTAGGTGGATCGGATGTTAGGTAGATCGGATGTTAGGTGGATCGGATGTTAGGTGGATCTGATGTTAGGTAGATCAGATGTTAGGTGGATTGGATGTTAGGTAGATCGGATGTTAGGTGGACTGGATGTTAGGTGGACTGGATGTTAGGTTGATGTCATGTTATTTTGATGTCATCTCAGGTTGATGTCATGTCAGGTGATGGATGTTAAAAATGAAAAATCACATTTTCAGTCAGATTAGTTGTGCTGGATGTTAGAAAAATGGCCTACATTCATGAGGGCTTTAATTCAGGGTGGCTGATTGTCAGCGGGCTGGTTTCCTGGAGGGCTTAAGCTATGGTGGCTGAAAATCAGGTGGCCACTCTTCAGGGGGCCAATATTCCCCAGGGCTCTCATTCCTGACACCCCTATATAGAAACCCAAAGACCATAGACTGGGGTGGGATTGGCAGGATCTGGAGGGTATTTCTCAAGATAGTATTACAAGACCTCTTCAAATCGTAGTAGGATTGCTCACTCCTATGCCATTACAGCCCTGCAGCTAGTGCTCACTAATGATTGAACTGGTATGACTGTTCGAAGCAAACCCTATGTAAGTACAGGATTAAGTGCTGATCATAAAGAGCGGTCCTAGGACATTATTATGCTCTAGTTTTGAGGGTCTCAAATCATAACCGCTAATCAGATGTATTCAGTTCCTCCTATTCAATAACACTAAGACACGTAGTTAGGACTGAGCTTACTGAATAAGCTTTGTAAGGTTAGAATAAGAGAGTTTCCCTTTTAAGAATACTTTAGGTCTTCCACTCCGATCTCTAATAACAGCTGCTTTTAAATCATTGTAAAAACAGCAAGAGAAAGCAGCTGTAGGTTTTTTTTGCCTGAAGGAAGCAGGCGTCTTTTCTGATTAATATCTGAGTTAAGTGAAGGATTTACATCGTGTTCAAAGAGATGCACAGATATCATAATCCCACTGGGCTAAAAAGGGAAAAGGACTTCAATTTGGAATAAGCCATCTATCTGTGTTCAAGTGCCCAGATACAAGGCTAATCAGAAAGCAAGATATAGAGGTATTTCTATTTATACTTGGAACAAGAAGTCATATTAATACTTTAAGGGCAGCATATTGGCTTACAGTGTTGGTAATTTGTCATCATTGCAAGATAAACAAAAATGTCCTGGTGAGTAATTCACATTGCAGAAACATTGCCTTGAACCACGTGAATCCTTAAGTAGTATAGCAAACGTTCGTCACCTTCTTACGGAGACAAGTGCTCGTGCGTTCTGCTGCCACGCCCCCCCCACCCCTGCCATACCCCCTGTTATTTATACACTTGCACCGACGCTGGTGTATGTCACATACACCGACGCCGGTGACGCTCCTCCAGATAACAATGATTATGCAACGCTGACGTGACTCCGCCTCTGCCGGCTTCCCCTGCCCCCATACCTGGATGGTTTCGGGAACCACCGGCGTCCGCTCGGTCTACGCCACAATATATATATATGCAACATAGTCAGCATTTTCCATGAATGTAGCCCTTCTGAGTTAGCAGCAAGGCCTGCATGCATGCGCCCCTATATCATATTTGGGAAAATGGCATATCAAAGTGCCCTGTAGCTTTAAAGGGCTAAGGCTAATGGTAGGTAAAGGTTCAGAATTATAATACATACAAATCCCCCAATCTATTCAACAGAGGTAAGAGCCTTGAACTCCTTTCTCATAACCATTAAACAACATACTGATTAAAATACTCAAAATATATGTGACTCAGCTTGAAAGCCCCTTTATACCCATCCACACAATGGACCGCTGTCTCTCCAACCTAAATAAAGCATGAGTCCCAGGTGTCACCCCCTAGCGGTCTGTTGTGACGTAAAAACGTCAATGACCATAGCCCTTTAAAGGCCAATATTGCATCATTGTCCATTTCTGGCCATGATGTATATATGCATGCCTGGATAGGTGTATATGTTCATATATCACACCTACCCTAATAGATGAGGCTGATGCCATCATCCAGGTTAGCATGATGTACCAGTTTAAGTAATGGCAAGCAGACTCGCCAGCACTACATTGGTGCATCATGACGGCCTATGTGCACATGTGATGTACCCCTACTTTATTGACCTTTAAAGGACTAGATAAGCCTGATCCCCGCCCACCTGAGTAACACTTATTTAACACCTTGATGTGCTATTGATCCCCCAGACAAATCTTTGTAACCCTGTCTCCAAAGCCTACCACCAGTGGTGTAACATCTGAACCATTACTACCCCTCTATGGTTTGATCTTTACCTCCTGTCGATTCTTAAATACTGCAGGGCCCTATTTAACGCTCACCTGGTGGCTACAAAGGGTGTTACCTGAGCTGCCTTAACCCTTTAGGAACCGCATACTGCCTTAAATCTCATCATGCCCATTTATCGCCATTATGCATGATTGCAGCCCTATCAGGTAACTGAAAAGGGCATTATTGATGCATCATGCTGTACATGCATCATGACTTACATGATTGATACCCAGCGAAAAGATTGCATGCATCGTGCTGGCCGTGGACGCTTGATACACTGCCTAAGGAATGCTACTTTGGCTTGTAACTCTTGACTTATACTGACATAGGCAATGGACACTCAAAACATCATGCAGACCCTGAAGGCTTCAAACACCTGAAGGTCTAAGCACGAGTCGCCCTGTGGGGTCCAATTAGCAGTAACCTGAGGGACAAGGCAGCTGGGGGCTATACAAGACACCCAGACATCTTGTCTGTCTAACCACCTGGGTAGGCTTTCCACTAACTCAACCCTTTAAGGGCCGCGATGCATTGATACATAATGCCCTCCTGTCGTGATGAGGCATGACTACAGGCCTGGTAGGTTATTTGCTGAAGCTGTATTCATGCATCTGCAGGGTGTTGCTCCTATTGTAAAAAGAGCTATGAGTATGTGCCCTCTTTTTTAAACAAGTCGTGCACTGCTTTACCTAAGTACTTGCACTCACCACATTAGTCTGAAAAGTCACCTGCCCTGTTTAAAATAGAGAGAGCTGCACTACCAGGTACCTACGCATGTTCTCCCAAATAGGTACCTACTCAAATCCCCCTTTTTTAGCACCATACTTGAATGACCACTTGTGAGCAACAAAAGGTACAAGTTATAGCCACATGAAAAGAAAGGACTGGAAATGAGGGCATTTTTAGCCAGCTCTTCCTTTTACTATAGGAGCAACACCCTCCAGGCCCACCCTACTCGGTGAATACACTCCTGGATGGTCGACACGATGCTCCAATGAAGCAGTGGCGAGCAGCAAACTCGCCAGCATGTCAATATGTTAAGCAATCGTCATGATGCATTGATACATTAGTGGCCTGTAAAGAGTTAAGGTAGAAGAATACATCCTGGTGAGATAGAGTATAAACTCTGCCCTTTGATCTTAAATTTGGCAGCTGTAAAAATGTGTATTCAATTGGGCACGTATTGTTGTGCGATGCTGTAGGAAGAGGATTCCCCACTGGTTTTCTGTATAACCAACCCCCTATGCACACTAAACATTTAAGAGGGCCAAAGAGGCAGGTTCCAATTTTATTCTATGTATTCTTTTAGATTTAAATGATCCTTTCTCAACGCATAATGACAATGAAAGGACACAGGCCTGGGGGTCATTTCCTAAGGTACTATGATCGCCCCTAGCACAACGACTGCAAATTTCTGTGCTTTCCCTGGGGGAGTGTTTTGGACTACTTAGAAGTACCAGTCGTAGTATGTTAAGGAATGACCCCCTGAAGGCACCATGCAGTCCTGACAGGGTTATATATAGTACCAGGTGGTAGGCGAGGTCGGTGGGTTGTGTTACACAAAGTTACCTTCAGCGAATCTTCACTCAATTAGGAACACTAGACAATAAACGAGGCTACTCCGTCCTGCAATTTGATCCCAAAACAACCACTACAAGGAGCTACATATAGGACAACTAAAAAAGGCAATTATATCAAAATGGGCATGAAATGCTTTTCTTCAAGAGATAGAACTTTTAGCCTGCAGGTAGTTTGTGTACAGTAACAAAGCTGTACATTTTTATAGACCTCAATATTTAAGAAAAGCTGGGGTTAAATTATGGTGATTGACAAATAAGTGTGTAAATATGATATTACAAATGCCTGACGGTTATGCTGGTGATTTAACATCAGAAGTTGCTGGTGTAGAGTATTTTGTAGCTTTAAAGTATATTTTATGGGATGTGCTTTAGCTGTGTCAGCTAAAAACAGGCAGACTTGCAGACAGTAATGACCTTTAAAGAATGCAGATTGGTATGGCAGCGTGTTCCTTAGTTGCTATGCTACATCAATGCTTAGCAACTCATTAGTACTGCATTCATGCACCATACCAAACAGAGGGAAATGAGAGATTTTTCATATCGCATGGTACGCTTCTTCAAAAGGGTCCGAATGAACACCCAAAACACTGCTGAAGACCTAGCAGCCAGCAAAGAATTGGTGCATCAAGAAATAAACAGAAATCCTAAAGCATCATGATAATCTTAAAGGTTTAAACTACACCATCAACATGATAAACTCTGTGTAGTTTCAAGCCAGTATCTTACAAACTATTTTCTCCCCTTCCCCACTCTCAACATATACATCCCCAAAGCCCTGTCTGCTAGCTTCCTTTAAGGGGCTCATCAATTCTCGTTTCTATCTGATAGAAACTCTGGCGCTTCTGAATCCCCCTTTTCTACTCATCCTTTTTAAATTGCAAGCAGCCTTCTTCGCCTCCTGCTTTAAGAAATGTTGAGATGACAGATGGGCCACTCCAGACCTATGACACGGCATGGCCTTCCCAGTCATAACCAGTTATGAACAGGAATACCTATGACAACTGCCAACCCCAAAGTCAAACCTAAAGGTTGCTTCCGATGATTACGCCATACGTAGGTTTACACGTTGTTAGTACATCCTTCCTTCAAGAACTATGACAGGAGACTGAGAATGATTGAGCTATCAATTTCAGGACTAATTACTGCCGGAATTTCTTTTTTTAGAAATACATGTTGGGCTGATGGTGGAAAACAGACAGGTGTTGGGGAGTAACCAGAGACAGAGGCAGAGGAGGTTGTAGTAGTGGCAGGAAAAATAGTGTCTGTTCAATTCATGTTTTTTTTCTGTTTTCAGCAATTGATATGAGATGGATATTTTGTATGCTGGAATCTAATGACATCGCTGAGAAAGGCACTACTTGGCATTGCATTATAAGAATTTATCAGTACTATTTTTGAATAAATGAAACAGAGGATCTATGAAAATATGTGAAACAGTCACACACAATTCTTTATCCTATGTATAATTTTGGTGCAAGCCATTATTAAAGGTTTACAAGTCAAATAATGTTACATGTAATATCATTTCATTGATTACTTCCTGAAATGAATTATCTTATATGACAGACTAGGGACAAGTCATTAAGACCTTTAAATTATCCTTGTCCACCTGGTACGACTTTTCAAAGATTATGAAAAGTAATCATCCTTGGCTGTACAAGAACTAATCTCATATGATTCTGATAATCACAGAAAATTCTATACATCTATTCATCCTAATATACCGACCTCATAGTCACATTGGTTTGCCATTAATCTGTGGGATTCTAGACCCAAACTCAGTAATGTCTGTACCAGTGGTAATGACATCCCTCACATCTCCCTCCTCCTGCTTCTAAGGGCCTGTCTCCACTATACGATCTTCGTGACCGATGCACATATCTGTCACGATATTCACCTTGAAGGACTGATTTTTTCAGACGATTTGGTACCGATCTGGGTACCGAGAGGTCTCCTTTTGAGGTACCCCACCCCCACTCACATGCCCACATACGGTCTCGATGGTCGTTGTGGCTATTTGTTGCCTAGTGGAGAAATAGAGAGAACTAAATGACCGTGGTGTACGAGGTGGTCGATCCACCACGAGGGGGTGGATCGGCCACAGAGGACACCAGGGGAGTTTAGTTCTCTATTTATTTTATGTTTTTAGAGGGTTTAAATAAGGAAAAATCAACAAAATCCGTTAACTTAGTTCCCTGTAAGAGCGGCGGTCCACCATTTTGAAGGTTTACCTGCACCTGGAATGAGATTGCGGTAATGGATCCGCCGCTGTGGTGGATCAAGACAAGGTTACGCCACTGGGGGTGTGGCAATCGGCGGCTCAACGTCAAACCTATAGGAAAAAGTTATTCACATAAAATAAAGGCCCTAACCCAGATGCAGCCCAGTTTCCCCTACATTCCCCATCTCCTGGTTAGTCTCCATAGCTTGCTGGTTGACTTCTGCCTCGCATGAGTTGTAAAAGTCTATTATAGTTAGGCCTCATGCCTCAGGCCTTGTGTAGCCATCTTCCCCTGGGGTGAGGGAGAAGGCGCGTGGAGTGCCACTGGTAGTATATTGACAGAGACATTGCAGTCAGTCCAAATATAGAGAATGTGCTTCTTCTTCTATCTCTTGTTGATATTACCAGGAACCGCTTCCCAAGGGTTTGACTGTTTAAATATTGTATATTATAGTACACTAACTTGTGTCCCATTGCAATGCATCTCACAGCCTTGTAAAATGAATTATTCAAATTTTATCATACACAATATGTTTGAAATGATAATGAAGGGGATGGTCACGGGATGGCATATTCCTGAATGGTGAGTTCTATTGGTATGTCAACTCTCCAAGCATATACCTAGCATAAAGAGTCACGTGATAACTTAGATACATCAAGATTTTAATAAACCATGAATACATTGGCACGGTGTATACGGGTATGGTTAGATTCATTTTAGCACTAGGGGCACATAGTACAAATCTCTGTGCATACTGCTTAATACTAACGGAATCCCCATTGATTTCTATAATTATGTGCCCAAAATGGATTTCTGTACACAACACGGTTTTGCACTCAGTGAATAGCCTGGAGCCCATCAGTGGCTGGGATTGTGTGAAGTGCGCCATTAATTCTGCTTTCATTTTACATTTCAAGGCTGATTCCAAGAGATCTAACACATTTGGTTGATCATTTCAATCAACAGTAGCCATTTTTCAGTTTTGAATAATGGGACATTTCCAAAAAGCCCTTCCGCTGGGACTGATTGTCCCTGAGCATGCAACGTTTTAACAGAGTAAATAATGATGCATTTGTATTTCTATCAATGAAGGAAAAAGGCTAATTGAGCCTACCGGTACATTCAATATGCAGCGTTCTATATTTGCATGTTTGAATATCAAATAGCTACGTTCCCTATAATCAACAAATGAACATTGTGTTTTGAAGAATAGGGCTTCATGCACCGCATTCCAAAGAATCAAAAGTGCCATAATCACATTAGTTGAGCAGTTGCCTAATTGCACAACGTTTTGAATTTGCCTTCACTCCCCTTTCTACTGACGTGTGTTTTATTTTGCTTAATCAAAGCTCTCCCTGATCAATCCCTAATATATCACGGTGTGTTGTCTTGCTTCCTATCTATTATGCAGTTGTCTGTCTCTCCCCCCCCCTCTCTCTCTTTCTCGCCTTTTCTTTGGATCATTCTGTTACGTAGCACAGAATTTCGTCACCAAACAACTTTAATTAATATTATTATGAAATGCCTTCATGACACATTTGCCAGCTAAATGAGTTTCACTATCCATTACTACTAAATCACCCAATAATGGTAGACTTATCATTAACTTGATATGTATATTAAGTTCAAATGATGGATTTCCACGATACCCTGTTATCTCTAGCCCAATGATTATGGCTCTAGCCTATGGTATAAGCTGATTAGCCAATAACCAGGGTCCAGATTATCCATGTCATAACTCTAAGACTATGCAGCATCTTCAGAAATTGAAGTGTCTGGATTTTAATTGGCTCATTCTCAATTTCCGAGCAGCTATATATCCCGCCGCTAATTGCAAAGCCCGGCTGATATGATTGCGGCAGTTTCCACAGTTTATGAGGCCCTTCCGGGGATCCAACCATTATGGGCGCTTTAAGATGGCCTATATCCTAATTGGTCCCACATTCCGATGGGGCTATTGGTAGCTGAGGCACTGACATTGACGAATTAATTCTTCCTGGACACACATCATTAAGCACAAATAAAAGGCGCAGGGCTGCACATGAAGAGGGCTCTAATTCTAATTACGGTAGAATTTCCGCAAAGACTGCGTCAAATAAGCAGTGCTCGGCCCTCCCCTCCCACTCATTAGCTCTGATCACTTCCCTACACAGGAGGACGCCCGGAGGTGTGGCCCGGGGAGCTTGCGCGTCGGAGATGGGTCCAGAACAGGTTAGGCGTTAGTTGATTGACGTGGGGCGCTCAGTCGGAAGCAATGAAAAGCAGATATTCAGTCCGCTGTGAAATGATGTCGGTTGAGTTCTAGATCGAAATGAAATCATTTGAGGAAGTTCATTCGCGTGGTATAATTTGAGGCTTCAGACTCCGATATGGGAGCCGAGTCTACTATTCCTTTCCCCAGGTAGGACTATCCCTTTTCTTCCTAGCAGTGATGTATATATAGGGAAGGTTAGGAGGGGTGGTGTATTGTTTCTATACTGAACCAATCTTGGGCCAAGGTTAGCCATGGGGAAGGGAAGGTACACACTTGGCATTAACCCTTTAACGACCACAAAGTGCTATGCACTGATGCATTTTGCTGCTCTCGCGTCATGATACGTGGATGCAGCTCTGGTGAATAACTCGCCAGCATAGTATGATTTGTCAATGCACCAATGGCGACTCTAAGGCAGGCTACCAAGCTAATTTTTTTTATTGGCAAAAAATAATATCACTGTCAATTTTTAACTTATGAATCATCACTCAGTGCTTTGCAGCGGCAGTCCCATCTCTGATGAACATGTGGGAGCCACATGCTACTTTTTTTCGGGGAGGCGGGGGTATCATCTACGCTAGAAGGGTTGGAAAGGATAAAAAGGAGTCATTATATTGCCAGCGTTCAATTTGATGACGACAGGGATTCTGACTGTGGTCTATGTCAATGTGGGTATTGTGGTAGCATGGGCGTGTACTAGTTACCAAATTGAGTCTGTATAGTTGTTATCTATATACTAAGGAGAGGGTGTGACACTCTAGGACTGATGCTGCCCTCTGGCAGCTCTATTTCTATGCATAGCCATTGGCGACAGAGGTGAGGGGGGACTTTGGCAAAGTCCCCCCTCACCTCTGTCAGCCATGGCTATATGTATAGGAAATAGTTCAAAGGGTATCTGCCAGAGGGCAGCAAAAGTCTTTGAGTGGCCAACCCTCTCTTAGTATATGGATAACAACTACACAGACTCAACTTGGTAATTAGTACATGCCCATGGGTGGTAGCGCTCATTCGGAAGCTTCTAAAACCTTTTTATTGGCCTCTGCGCTTGTTTTATACAATGTATGTATACACACCCAAAACCTGATTGCATGATGATGCGCTAATTGATGAATACTCAAACATGTTAATACTATGTATCAATGCTACGTTGATACGTGTACCATATTTTATGCCGTGACCTGTCTTATCTGTAGTTGTATACATTGCTGTATTCCGTGGGTTCGTGGCTGTGTGATTATCAGAAATGAGCTCTTCTCACGGATCCAATGATTTTCAATAAAGTTGGGATATGAGATGATGATATTAAAACCAAATTGAATACAGGACGTGAAGTTAATGTTAACAAGCTCTCCTCTTTGCTTATTGTGCCGTCATCACCATTATTAGAAAAGATAGACAGATATTAACATGATTGAAATGATAGTTGTATAACTTGACTGTCAAACTAAAGGATAAAGGTCGGCTTGATGGCAAAATACAATGATACTGAGGCCCATAGGGGGAACCTGTTAGAAATTCTGATAAATATACCCAAGAGATATTAGCGTTAACGCAGCAAATGTCAAATTCATTCCCGTTCAATCTAATGAGACGTTATTGAGACAATGTGTGTTTTTTGAAGAAAAATTCCTCAAATTCTCCAAATGTGAATCGAAAACCAAACACGTGCGCCGTCTTTTGGAGGAAAGAAAGATTCTAAAATGAAGCATTCCCTTTTTTTCCCATTTGGGAGACTTTGGAACCATTCTTGTGATACATGCAGAAAATACAGGAATATGAGATGTTAGACAGAAAAAAAATCATTCTTTTTATCTATTTTTAACAAGGGACAGTTTCATTCCTATCGATTTCCCCTGTGTAAAGTATTTATCAGTATACTATGAAACCTAATTTCATCTCAAAGACCCATTCATCTATGTGTAACAGGTTCATTTGATCCATCCATATCTTCTCAGAACAGACAAAACAGTGCCAAAACACTTTGTCCTAAATTAAGCTAATTATTCTGCCTTTTGTGTAACTTCATACAAAGCTTTCAAATACAAAATTCAAGAAAAGGACCCTAATCACTCACTGTGACTCACTTCTAATGTTGCCTCTTGCCACCCTTCTGTCCTCTCATGAATTGCCACTGATTGCCACCTTTGTTTAACAAAGAAATATTTGCCTTTCATGTTAAAACTGCCTGTACTTTGGCAAGCAGTAAACCGGCACGTTTGTATCATCTCATCAAGACTTGTGGCTAATATCTGGAAATAATTACTTGATCTGATCCCTCATTTATTTGCGAGTGTACCAGCCAGGCGTTTAACCTCAGAGTGATCATGGAGCTAGTTAAAGGGACACCTAGATTTATGGAGTTGATGGTAATTTGCCCATTCCATTAGTTCTTTTTGCATGCTCCTCAGATCATGTGTAAATCACACACCCCTACCCATAATCCCTTACTGTGTGCTACTATGATTAGAAAGCCCTCAAGACATAGCTAGATCAAAGTGAGAAAAGCTATTCTAAAGAGACATAAATGTATATGGTTTTTACTTCATAAAAGGACCTGTGTCGGATATTGTATAAGGCTCATATTCACTGTAAAACAATGTCGTTGAAATAACAGTGGACTCCTCGTCCCAAAGTTGCCAGAGATCCACCATTATTTTCAAGGAGATTCCTTGTGCCATTGTACTGCCACCTGGGGCTTCTTGTAAACACCATACTGGTTCATGTAATACAATTATGGAGGGTCACTTTTTTTACCCTTTTCTGAGGGGGGGAGTAATTTTCTTTTAGGGTATTATGTCTGTCGCAAAACGCGCTATAGTCTAACTAAGGATCAAGGAAGGGAACAAAAAGTTTCAGTGCCTTTGGTGCTGGGGGTAACACAAACTTCCTTAAAGTGATGCACTCTGAAAAAGTCAGGACAAAAGGCTCTCGCCATTCCCTTGCCCAGACCTGTTGCCTTTCACACATTTGGTGTGAGTCTCACATATTTGGGAGAGTCCAGATGTTGCAAGAGTTGGCAGTGAGCTTGTCCTTAAATCAGGGGGGCCATCTCATGCTCTCACACATGACACATGACAGTGTTCTCCTTGTTCTTTGAAAATTCTGAGCACTATGGGCAAAGTCTCACTCCATGGCTTAACCAAAACTTGATAGTTCCAGTGACAATTAGGTTATTGGTGACATGAAATAAATCCCTGTGTATAAGCCATAGCTTGCAGACCATTTCATACAATAGGGGCGTCTCTTAGGATATTTGTCTAAAAACAGGATGCGGCTTATAAACAGGGTGTAACTTCATAAAACAGTACTACTAACACAAATTATTTAAGCCCTGGATTCAGCTTATTGCCTCTTCCAAAGTTAGGGGTGCAGCTTATATGTGGGTGTGGCTATTAAGCATTATTGTATGTTACATTAGTAGAAACCTGCATCATATAGTTCCATTCAATTGTCCACTCCTGAAGTGAAAACATAGGATTAGGAATAAGCAAACCTATCCCCCATATAAATGCAGCCTGGAGTGTCCAATTGGGAGCTTTGTGAAATGGAACTAGTAAGAAGAGAGGGGTCTGACTACTGAGTACACATTCATGGAGCTTGTGTTGATGGTGGATAAAATGAAGCAGAGAAGACTAGATCTGCTGTGGGTGATGCTATCATAGATGGCACAAAAAAATTGAACTACTTGTATAGCACCTGAGCTAGATGTATAAACATGGTGTTCAACCTCCTCTACCACATCGGTTGATGACAATCTGTCTGACTGAGGATCACCTTACAAGTTATTGCCACATGGTATAATCCTCAGTCAGTCATTTCAATGCAAGTGAACCTTTGGATCTACCGTATCTCACGAGATGTTCAAAATTCAATCAAGCATGGAAAAAGACAATATGTAGCCATTCAGGATGCTATGAATGGGTGTGAGATACAGGCGAGGGTTATCACATTGGTGTATGTAACAGAGTGTCCCTTGGCTAAACCTATGAGGCTGCTGTTTCCAACTTCAAACACAACCACCATGAATTATGAAGCATTGCAGGATGACAGTGTATGCTAGTTCATATCAATGCAGCTTCTTGGCTCCAGTTTACAGACACTTTGGTCCCAGGTTTAATAAAGGAAGATACAAGTTTTAGACAGTGGTTTTGATAGGGGTTACCGGTAGTTGAACCTGCCGCTTTCAATAATATGGGTTTTATTAGAAAAGGCTTTGCTGATTGGCTCTGATATGAATGCATGAATTTAACCTAAAATGACCATTGCCAAAGTTGGCATCAGACCATATAATAATGTTCAGTATGCAACTTGACCCTAAAGGTCACCTTCGAAGGAGGTCTAGCTTTCTTTAAGAAAATCTTCAATCCAGGGGGCACTTTTTTCAACCTATTCCAAGAGGGGGCCATTGTTTTCAACCTATTCCAAGGGGGGGGCAACTTTTTTTTGGGTATTCATTTTGCCAAATGCTCGCCGCCCTCCCAGCCCTAAATAATGAACGCTCCCTTAGTACCAAATCCATTCCACACAAATATGTAGTATTTCCATCATGGTATGGACTGGAGGACTTCCCATCATGAATTAATTCCTAGAATAGTGCACAAGACTACCAGTGCACTTAGATGTGGGTTCCATATAATGATCAATCGGGATGGATATGTGGGAGGAAAACCTATATCAGACCCCCCCTCTTCCACTGATGATCTTTGTCACATGAATTAGGTGTAGTTACTCACGCCACACTCATCCTGATGTCCTGAATGGAAATTGCCCCCCTCCCAGCATCCCACCTGCTCACTCACTGCATGTAGGCCTTCATCATTACAAGCAGATATACATTATGGCAGTGCAGGAGGATGGGTAATTACAATCAGTGATGTTCACTCAGTCCAGTCCATACACACCTACAATCTATGTAGGCAATACTGTGGCTGCCCAGTTACCATAGTAACCCTGATAAATTGTCCATTAGGACGTGCAGCGCTGGCCACTTGGTGGTGTGGTGTGATGTGGCTGCAGTGTAGAAAAAGTTGTTAAAAAAGCGGCGAAATCTTTGTCCCAAAGTTACCAGAGATCCATTGTTATTTGTTATTTTTTGTTATTTGTTATTTTCATTGTACCACTGTATTGTCATCTACGGCTTCATTGTAGAAACTTCAGCGCTTCATTGTATTACAACTATGGTGGTTCACTCTTCAATTTTAAAAGGATTCCTGGTAGATTCAACAATTATTACTCAGAGTGTGATATGGCTGGAGACCAGGGCTATGGGGGTTGCAGCGTCCAGAGGTTTGTAAACAATTAACGTGCAGGACATTCCAGGACACAGCGAAATGCTGACCACAGCAGAAAGGTCACTAGAGGGCTTCTCGGAATGATAGCGATTGTTATCAATTTGAAATGGTGGAGGAGGATGGCAGGAATGCTGTTTGAACTGAAGAGCAGAATATATAGTGACATGCTATAGGCCTAGGGGCTGGGAATATTATGTGTATGACCCATAGCATCTTCGTTATTTTCTCAGTATTTCCTCCCATTTCCGGGGCGGTAGGTAGATATATAGGCTACAGGCAGGCAGGCCTCTCTCCCCAGAACCACCCAAAACAACCAAACTCTAAAAATGACTATTGAATCTACCAGGCATCTACCAGGCATTGCCATGTACAGTGAAGTAGTGTATTTGTTGATGCTGTGAAACAGTGTAATTTCTATGATGAAAACTATACAATAAAGCATTGTATTACACATAGCTCCTGTGAAAATAACAGTGAAAACTTTGTCCAGAACTTGCCAGAGAACCCTTGTTATTTTCACAGCATGTATTTTACACTGCACAGTTAGCAATAAGGGGAAATGTATGGGAAAATGTTGTCATCCTTGGTAATGGCGGCCCAGATGCTGCCAGACGTACTGACAGTTTCCATGGTTACCTTGCGTGCCGCCATGGAGGTCCTAACGTTGTGGCAGCTGAGGCTAGGGATAGGAGGGGAAGGGGAATAGAAGAGGGGGCAGGTAAGGGATGTCAGCTGGAGGCAGTGGGGGAGGGGGCTGGGTTTCGTAGAAAAGAATAATGGGTCAGTGGCTAGCACTTAGTATTTGGGAAGACGATAACTGAACAGCCACAGTGATGAGAATACCAGTGTGGTATTAAATAATTCAAACAGAATTTTACCTTGCTGCAATTATCTGTACTCGTTTGTATAAATCTGATCAAAGGTTTGCTTACAAGTATAGTGTATAGGACAGTGTTACGTGGTAGATCCATACCATGACATTGGCCATAGTATCTGTCGTTCCTAAAGGAGTACCTGTGTAGGTTGAGGTGGTGGGTGGGGGCGGGGTGGGAGGGAGCAGACTGGGTGTGTAGTGGAAGAGAGGGATACAAAGGAGTATGGGTTGTTTATGAGGAGAGGACAGGGAGTGGGGAGATGTTTCATTGGGTTCTGGGACCTGGGGGTTAGAGGGGTCACACCATAGCGTGTTGAACGTCTATGGCACTGCCTATAGCAGTAGTACCCACAGCCTGATAGGACACCGTCATAGTGCACCGTGTACTGTAAAGTTCTATGTATAAGCCGCACCCTGAGATTGTGATGAACCAAAGAACCTCAGTTATGGAAAGGTGCCCATTTCTGATTAAAGTCTATATAACTAAAACCCCGCGTATAAACCTTTAACCTGAGTTCATGAGTGTTGTATTTAAGCCTGTGGAAAGGTCCACCAGCCGCGGCATATATGCGAGGGTTTTCGGCAGTAGGAGCTGGAGGACTGGATAGGTCTTCATGGGTCTGGATGTAAAACGAAGTAGTATAGACAGATGGGGGTTTGGTGATGGGGTTCTCACACACCAGCACCGGGACTGGGAGGCCTCCTGGGGCATACTGGTGGACAGTGGGTGTACTGTAGGGGTGTAATACCACTTTGAGGGCCACGAGTGCAGGAGCACAATATGCGCATTGGTCGTCATGATGCCCCAATGAAGTGCTAGCGAGACTGCTCACCAGCACTTCATTGGGGCATCATGCCGACCCTCCGGGTGTGAATGAGGTCCTGGTGAGTTACTCAACAGGGCTGCATTCGTGCATCATGACTGCCAAGGGGGAATTCATGATTAGATTCCCTCAAAGGGTTAAAGTGAGGAGGGGGTCGGAGGTGTAGCAGGAGGGATGGACGATGTCCTTGCAGAAGCTTGAGATGGGATTTTATTGATTAAGTACGGCAGGCTTGGGGACCCGATGGGACTACAAGCGGGTATTAGGATTGGTGGGCGGGGAGTCAGGAGTCACCGGCGGCCTGTATCCCCCCCCCTCCTCCCATACCATCCTGGTCCAGAAGGATGAGAGGAGAGGAGCGTGGGAAGCCGCCGGCCTATCGTGGGACCTGCTGATAGGACGGGTCCTCAGGACACCTGTCACCCGCACTTAGCCCTGCCTGCCCTGTGCAGTACAGACAGAACGGCCACTACAATGTACCTTCGATCTCTCTCTCTCTCTCTCTCTCTCTCTCTCTCTCTCTCTCTCTCTCTCTCTCTCTGTGTCTCGTGGGTATTGAGGATTATAACTGTACTAAAAATTATGATACATACTAGTGATTTGGAATTTCCATCACAAGGTATAAGCCAAACCTCTCAACATGTATACCATACAAAGTCACCATAGAACGTTAAATCAAGGTTGAAAACTGTTTGATAAACTTAGAACGTTGAAGCATTGATAAAAGCTGGCTGATCAGTGTCCACTGGAATAGTGCTATGATATACTGGCTACATACTACAACTGCATTCCTAAGCCATAAACTAGCAATGGGAGACAGAAAAAAAAAACACGGAAAAAGACTCCCTCACTATATAGTTGTATAGTGTGGCCACCCACAGACCAGTGGTTCCCACTGGCGACCGGTAGGGGGCAGCGTGGTGTCGGGGCACGAATAATGAACATTGTTCATGTTGGGCCGGGGGGAGGTTGCCGACATCAAAGGTGGCCTGGGGGACGGGGGTCTGTCTCTGCCCCAACCACTATTGATCATCTCAACCCTCGATACCCCTCCCCTCCCATCCTGTCCAGCTCAGTCCCACTCGTCCTTTCCATCGCCGACAAACCGCTCCCTACATAGCCCTATAGCTCACTTAAAGTCCTCCATTGGGTGATGGAGGGGTGGATGGGTGAGGGAGGGGATTAGCTATCGAGGTAGTGTTTGACGGTGGGCTAAGGTTAATCTGGGATAATCCCTACAGGGTGTACCACAAAGATGATTGAATCTCAATCACCTGAGGCATAACAAGGTTATATCTATCCCCTTTTGTCTTTGGTTTTCTGTCTCTATCAACAGTATAAACTGCCTTAAGTAAGGCAGTTTACCACTATCTATGATTGGTAATCTTTTTTTATTAAAACTAATATATTTGAACTGCTTGACGTAAGTTCAATAATTACTCCTTGCCAACAACTGACCAACTTTGGATAGAATCGTGAGTACAAACCCAGGAATTATGAAGTCAAAGGTTATGACTGCACTTTATAATTCCCCTTTTACCCAATTATGGAAAGGCAACAATCCAGATCTACTCGAGTATAGAGAATCCAATAGCAATGCCCCATTACCTTTATCGTAAGCTTGCACGCCCACCCTGCACTCCGCACACGCTTCTCTCCCTCTCCTGTTCACACACTAGCACCCTCCTGTGCCCCCCTTACCCCTCACCACGCCCCTTTACAACTATCCACACTCCCTGCACCCTTCCCTTAACCCTCTAGGGGTCTGATGAGGCAATAATGTATAATGCCATTGGTCATTATAATACATGAAAGATGCCCTACTACCAGGATTGCATGTATACGCATCAGCAGAGGGGTAGGAAGCAAATTCTTATTGGGCGGGGGAGGGGCGCAGGGGTCTCAGTTGGACGGGTGCTGCTATGCTTTCATATCAGTTAACTTCTCATTATTAATCTTTTCCTACACCACTGGCATCACGCCTGCACGAGATGCTTGATAGATCCCCGTAGGGTCGGCATGATGCGCCAATGCAGTTCTGGCGAAGACTCACCAGCACTGCATTGGCGCATCATGCCGACAGAGATGAATCACACTTTAGGTACTTGCAAACTTTGAGGGATTAGCCCACCCTCCTAGCACGTGGAGCTCTTCTTGCCAGTACTGCACTTGTAGAAGTCCGGCTCAGTGTTATCACAGCATTATCTATTCACTAGTTCATCAGCAATTCTCTCAGACTAAAGTTGTGTGGCTCACACTATGGGTTTCATATTTGGATAGCAATGGCTGGACAATCAATAGTTTGCCACTTCACGCTGACAGGGCCTATGAGCTCACATGTTTACTTACAGTTAAATATTCACCAGCATCCCTCCAGCAGAGTGGCATTTTCAATTTAGCCGGGGTCCTTTCCTTGACACCCCAAAGAGCAAATAGTGTTATTCTACTGACACAAAAAGTGCCAGGCCCACCTGTTGTCTGCACTCCTGAGTAATGAAAATCAATTGTGGATTAAAAAAGTAATGCTAACTAAACATTGGCATATGGTGATTGTAAGAGGTGTTGTCATCAATAAAGACTTGTGTTATTGACTACTACCATTGAAAGCACACATTTAACTGCTCAGTGGTCGACTCGGTTAAAACTGCATTCACACATCAGGCAAATCATATGCGGTTGGTACACTTACTTAGAGTCCAAATTATTTACGAATGCAACCATGGCGGATCTAGTCATCAGGGCTGCTTTAATCATGAAGAGAAATGACCATATTGTACTAGAAAAATAGTATTTTGGCACTTAAATTACTAAAGGTTCCATTATAAATCTTCCAACAAGATATAAGCAAATGTCAACGGCCATGGCTGAGTTGAATGCGAGCAGAATCACTGAGGGGAATGCAATGCGAACATATCCCATGTGAGTTGACATTTGCATTTATGTCATGGCTACACAGTTTTGAAGGCTTTTCAATAAAGAAATTCAACAATATTTAGCTCTGTTTGTTGCAGCTGGTCAGGTGATCTTCAGCTATTGAATATGGGCCCACTGTATTCCATCCCCCCATTGAATACGGCCCTTCTAGTACTAATCTATAGAAACGATCATATGCACCATGAAATAAAGGGCTTTAATATCTGAGGTATTGGCAAAAGACACATCCTATTCTCTTAATACGCAGCCTAGGGAAGGAAGCTCACCTTAAAGTAGGCTTTCTTGGAAACACCTATCATCTGTAGCCTGGCATTACGCCCCATTTCCATATTCTACTTCTCAATCTTTCTGCGCTGATGTGTGTAATGTCCCCGACATAAGGATTAACCACGCTCTTTGAGAAGAGACTAAATTGTTTTCCTTGTAACACAAGAAAGATATTCCCCTCCCATACTGGATGTTAATATTGCCTCATGTTTTGAACATAATATGATATAGAATTCCTGCACAAGATAATCATTGTTGTACGAAACGTTGATACAGTGAAGACGTTTTTCCCCACAAAGAGAACAATATTATCCAATTCACCATTAATTGCTGCTAGTGGCTGTATCGGAGCCTCTTTAGTACCACAGCATTTTCATGTGTAGAAATGGAAAGTGGCCCTTTACCCATAATAACAGCATATATTTATGGAGCGGTATCATATCCAGGCAATAAGAAAAGATTAATTCAGAAAATTACACAATGATTGCAGCGTAACATGCTAGTTGCGGTATTGGTTTCTCAACACACATGAAATCTGATCTGTGCGGCTGCAGGAATGTGGCTGCTAAGTCCTGTGTCAAGCCTTTAAAGGCGCTAATGCGGGAGTGCATCATGCCCATTGGTCGCCATGATGCACTGATGAAGTTCTGCTTGCCAGCACTTGATTGGTGCATCATGACGACCCTTCTGTAGTGTATCAATTGTGGAGGGTCGGTATGATTTATGAATGTAGCCCGGGGAAGTTAATCACCACTGCTGTATTAATGCGCGGACGACAAGGCTGCGTTCAAATGATACGACAACTAATGGGTAGGATGCATTGACACAATTCATACCTTTAAGGGACAATTTTAAAAACATTGCAGACCTCCCCTCAGAACACTCGTGACTGGGATGTGAGCAATGGTTTGTGGTTCGTGCCATGTAGTTGGGCCGGGGTGAAAATTAGTCGTTATCCCATAGGCCTGGGAATGGCAAATTAGCAGGGAGAGCCGTGGGACGTCGTTTGTACACCGTCATTAGCAAGTCAAAATACACACAAACAATGAACCTAATTAACACTGCAAGCTACAGCATAGGATCTGCAGCTATTGGCCTTGGACAATCGGGAGGATAGCCTTTTGTTTCCTTTAAAGTAGGGAGGATTATGTGTTACTCCATTTCTCTATTTCATAAAACCATGTCTATTCTGACTTTTTTTTCCATACGTATGAATCAGCCAAGCAGGGCATTTGGAAGAATTATACATATATACATGTCTTTAAAGTAGCTCTGGGTATATATAGTAATTATGTGTCGTATGTATGGAAAACGTGTTACAGCAGCAGAAGGGGATATTCAATGTACCTAGTCATCACCACATAATACACACCTCTTGCTCCTTTCCAGGCCATAACAGAAGCACACATATTTTACACAATCAAAGTCAGTAAAAAGTTCTCCATACATTGTGCATCAAACTAGAAATTTACAATAATATTTTATTACAGAAACTATGATCTGGAAGTTATTTCCTAACATATTACGATAGCTTTAAAGTCGTGCCAGAATTCTCGTAGCATTCTTCCAATTGCAGTGCGGTAGTTGTACCTCTAGAAATAACCTACTGACCCAATAGCTAAAAGGCTGAAGCATCACTCTTGGCCACACAACATCTATAAGCATCCCCTCTGCTACCACAGCCACCAGTGGTATACCGCTTACACAGAAGGCACATTGGCTGTGTTCCACCCTCGAGGACTGCCTCCTGGAGGGGACCAGGCGCCCGGGAGGCTGCTGTCAATCTGCTGCTGACAGCCTGAAGCCACTCCTGTCTCACCCCTTAACCCATCAAGGGCTGCCAATGCTGGAGTGCCTCATACTAATAAGTGGTCATTTTGCATGAATGTAGCCCTAACGAGTAGCTATCCAAACTCTCGAATATATATGAGTAAATAGGCTGTACATATTTAGTCTCCAAAACATCAAATTGCACCTCAAGTCAGACAGCTCATGCCAGAGGTGACCCTAGAGTCAGACACTATGTTATCTAATTGATACAGACACAAGGGGTCACTCTATCTGAAATATTCTTTAAAGGTACTTAGCATTTCACACTAAGGAATCCAAGCCAATAGGATACTCCTCTCCAGGATATTCTTAGATGTTTAATTTTGCATACCTATAACAGGTCAGTCTACATGCCCAGATGAGCATGACTTCTATGGACAGACTGAGTAATGATTAGGTTTAGGTGTTAGATAGTAGGTAAACCAAACACAGATTAAATATTCAGATCTGGGAGAACAGGTATATTATGACGGATTCTGTTTGTAATGGAATGCCCATTATATAAGTATTGAAATCATGATATAATTGTGTCCCAGGTGGGGTGTAATTGGTGTCCGACTGTAGGTGTAATCTGAAGGTCATAGAAGAATAACTCCCATACTGTAACATGAGGGATGTATTTAGGTTTATCAAGTCAAATTATGAGCAAAAATGTGTATATTGCCATTGACATGTATAGAAATCCTAAAAACATGGAGGTTAAGACATGACAAATTGACAAATCAAACCAGGATCTCCATTCACTCACTATTATTCACCCTCGGAATATAACAAAAACACCCTGGGTTTGTACAGTTGTAAAACCATATGTATGTCAGGGAATTTACATGTCATTCCTCATTTGTTAGAGAGCATGATACCTGAGTTTTCATGTCTAATTCAAATGATAGCTGAATTTTACATATCTATTATGTAATTCAATGCAAAAAGGTGTCCGACTTTAGGTATCTGTCCAACTCAGGGTGCCTCTACCCTATGCGTTATGATGAAATCTGAGGGTGACGCATTAAAGCAGCATTTATAAGATCCATAAATTTCTAAGCACCCCGTGCACCCAGCTAAACCTCTCTGACCCCCTGTCTCTCAAGGTATTGACCCTTACATGTACACTGCTGGTTTTGTATCTAGTTAGAGTCAAGAGAAACATTAGTAGGTTAAGGTTATACAGACATATAGCCACCAAAGTGGTCCAGAAGACTCTCTGTGTATACAGAAGGTGCCTTTAGTATAGTAATATCAGAAGGATAGGACAAGTATACCGTAACTCTAGATAATGCTTTCTTTAGCCTAAAGGTGCACACCACTCTGATATGATTTAGATATTTTGTATTTCCCTTTTTACTTATTCTAAATCATTGCCTACATCCTAATGGGAGGTGTATTATGCTAACATTCATTACGATATTACTAATAGCTAAGATTGACCAAATTTAATGAAACCTTCACATATACATAGTCCCTTCACCCTCTTCCTGTTCTGTATTTTAGTGGGGAGGAAATAGGTGATACTTTCCCACCGAGATCCGCAAGCCTAGTGCTACCATCCTAAAAGGGGGAAATGACACCTTGGGCCTTCCTATCCAATTTGCAGATTTGCTTTACCATGCCATTACATGGGAATACCCTGAGACAAGCCCCTTTCTTTATGAGACATATCAGGATGAGCATTCCCCCCTGGTTCTAGGCACCTTTTAAAGTGATTGGCCCAGGGTTGATTCAGGGCTCATCTTCACTGATGAAGTAGCTAAAGCCATGGCTGATTGATCATGTGACATGATGAGCGATGACTTGTGGCATATGACAAGGGTGACTAGCGGCTACCGATTGATTACCTATAACGCCACAAACGAGAAGGAGCGAGATGAGCCAAATATGGGCGGCCTCAGGCTCTCAGGGTGCCGGGGCAAGGGGTGAGGTGGTGGTGGGGGACAAGGAGCCAAGACTGCCTATACTCTACTTAGGACCTATTTTTGATGTCTTATGACAACGAGCTAACAGCCCTGCCAAGATTAATGTGGAACTGGCCAATATGTATCCAGACTGAACTGCCACTGGAGAAAAGAGCAATGCGCCACCCATATATTCTATTATGATTTCCATTTGATAGAGCACTGTTTATACATTTGATGGAGCACTACTTATATTAATCTTCCTGGATAGCAATTTGGTATATTATTATTTGCATAACGGATTAAGGAGTTATGGGCAAGGATCAAGTGAGCATACATCTGAATCTGATTAGAGATTAACTATTTTTATGAATAATTACATATTCATTTTATTTCATCAAAATTAGAAATACTACTGAGACGCTATTTTACTACAGACAGGACAACTACAGCAGATAGAATTGTGATGCATTCAATAAAACCAAAATGATACCTTGTTTTATCTCTTCAAAATCCAAATTTTGCTGTTACACGGTAAGGGATCGGAGGCAAACTTATATTCATCAAAAGGGATCATGGCAAAAACAGCAGCAGAAAAAAATTCCCTTTTTGTCTGACCTATTGATGCTATTATGTCAAGGGCTCAGAGATCAAGAATCAATGGCAGTATGATTTTGGTTCTGGCTTTAATGGATATCCCTACAATCATCCCATCATGGCCAAATGTCCTGGATTGACCCAGGAAGGCGCGCCATGTCGCGTTGGACGAATCCCCTGGATCCCCAGGATCAGAATAAACGTTGATCTTTGCAGGGAGGTTGCCTTTTCAGGACATACAGGGATCACAGTGTGGAAGCAGGGTGAGATTATTGTCGCGACCTCTAGGGGGAGATTGCAGGCGTGCTGTGTTCGGCATTGAAGATCAATCTCCATCATAGTGTATGTATACGCCAGGTCACGTGACCTATACGGGTTAGGCTTAGGCAATTTAGGGTAGCTCAGAATTTCAGGACAGATTCCAGAATCGATTGTATAAATATAGGCGTACACCCTACAGCAGTTTCCTGAAACCAAGTGTATTATATCAATACAAACATCAAGCCCTATTTTTACATAGTGTTAAATGGAGCTAGATCGAGCACTGTGGAAATCTATACAATCTAACATGAGCTGCTCCTCAACCTTACATAATCCTATCCTTACCCCTCCCCGCCCATGAAGGGGTGAAGTGGAGCATACAGCCCCATTCTCTGAGTCGTGTGGGCCGCTGTTACGAAGGACACACTGGTCAATTCCCTGATCAAGGCCAGGGGACGCCTCACTAAGTCTACCCCTCAGGGGCTGTTGTTGTTGCTGCAGCCCCAGCTGGTGGGTTGTGAGAGGGGTTTGTGAACTGCTCATGGAATAGGAGAGAACTGCTCAGAGCTGCTCAAAGGGACTAAGAGGAATATGACGGATGACTGCTACTACTACTGGGTCTATTAGTGATGATGGGGGTGGGGGAAGGGGGGAGGGGCTGCCAAGCAATAGTCAATGAAGGTTCACACATCTCACTCACTCAGCCGCCCACACCCCTTAAACCCTTCAAGGGGCGGTCAGTAATGCATCAATGCATCATGCCCATTGGTCGTCACTATGCATGACTGCTAACTCTATGACTGGAGGGTCGGTATGATGCACCAATGAAGTGCTGGTGAGCAGACTCGCCAGCGCTTCATTGGCGCATCATGCTGACCAATGGGCATTATGCACTCCTGCATCAGCGGCCCTCAAATGTTTAACACATAGAGATGCACACCTCAGTAGGCCGCCCATCGAGTCCATGTTGAGTGGAGGCAGTGAATAATGGGTGCCACAGTCGACGCCGCCACTACTGACCCATATATTTGTGACATGGGATGTGAATAATGCATTGTGAGGCTGCAAGAGGCCATTCCACACCAGGTACTGAGGTACTGATGGATCCCTCATCTCTTACTCGTACCTGCTCACCTATATGAGCAGCTCATAGGTCTATTTGGTCAATCCTCATGAATATGGATAAAATCTAAAATGACATGTATATAAGAGGTTAAAATAGGGTAGGTTCAATCTGAGCTGTCCACCCACATTGAGGCGTCCAGCCCACCTATTACATTGTCCACATAAATCAATTTGGTGCTGAAGCAGCACTGATATCTGATTGGTCAGCACAAATTATTCAAATTGTGATTATGATTCAGCATCAAACTGTTAATGCTTTATATTGTGTCGAGTATACATCAGAACGAAACTCGAGAAAAAAGGCCGTGACAGGCGATTTCTGATTTGGCTAAAAGCCCATAGGGATCGGCCATCTGATGATTGCCTAAGCTTGATAAGCCAAAATGTGATACTTGAAATGCGCAAGTCAATCACCACATACTTTTGGGCACATCTTTGCATGCAGTGATTCTAGCCTTTGCCTGAGTTTCCAGGGTTGTATTTCGCAGTAATTCGCTTATTGTGAGAGCTGTCCCTTCCACTCAATCTCTGTGCTTTCTTTTCAAATCAAAGAAAATGGCATATTGCATAATGAATTGTGTACATTGAATGATATCAATAATATATGATCACGTTTATCATCATTGCCATCAAGCTGAGGTAATGTGATGCAATGAGCAATGCACCATTTTCAATTATTGACAGACTTTATTGAATGAATCTGCATATGGCAGAGGACAATAGACACATTGATATTCCTATCAAGTGCTTCATTTACAAAATTAATCATAGTACGGGCTTCTAATGTACCAATAAACAAACACTATAAATGCATCTTTTACATTTTAGGTATCTCCATAGGATAGAACTGTCCGTGCCCAGGGTATGAATATAGTGAGTATATTGGCCCTTATGTATATCGCCAATGAAAATATGATATGGATGCCAATCATCTTTACAGATTGGAAAATGCTAATCTAGGCCAGTCTACGTCTCAGGATCTTAGTCAGCAGTACGTTATAATGCTCTATGGATAAATGACTGAGCCCTCCTAGAAACAACTATATCCAAGTTTCATTTCCAGTTTGACAATGACACCATAATTCACTTTGAGAATACTGTTCTTTATATCCCTGGAAGGAAGGCCGTCTATGTGTGTGTGTGTGTATTTTCAAAGCTAAAGCCCTGAATAATAGAGTTGCAATGTAATCGCAATTAACGCTGCTCTAAATCTATAAAATACTCTGCTCTAGGAAGCAGAACTTGTACTTATGTCTATGATACTGTTTACACTCTCTCAGGACTCTATAAAGTGTCATTCTGGCTGTAAATGTCATTGCGGCCATTGCCTTTATAGGTGAGTTAGAATAGACATCCATCAGGGCATATATATATATATATATATATATATATATATATATATATATATATATATATATATATATAACAACGCCACAAAGGATACTACGACAGAAAGGTCCAAAAAGAACGACCTTATAGTTTTACTAGAGCCTGCCTGCTGGCGGGTGGGCCTGCTTCCCCTTCCCGCCGGCCTGCTTCCTTCCTCCTTCCCCTTCTCCTTCCTCCACGGTCTCCCTCCTGGGCGGCAGGTGGCAGGTTGTGCCGGGTACCAGCTTTCATTAACACCGGCCACCAGGGGGCACCAGCGTCTACCTGTCCACTAGTGCTGTTTGACAAAACTAGGAGTGCCCTTTTTAGCCTGCTCTGGTCTCATACCTCGTTGGCCTGCTCTGGAGGTTAATTCAAAACAGTGCTAATTTACCATTGTTTTGAATTAACCTCCTCACTGAAAACCTAGAAGTTCTGAAACTAGTCAGCGGTGACCACTTTAGGTCCTCAAGTTGACGATACCTAAAACTACAGCTTTAGGTAGTCAAAATGACGACTTTAGGTCGTCAGGATGACGACCTGAGTCATCAGGATGACAATACTGACAGTACAGAGTCGTCATATTGATGACTCAGGTCGTCAGGATGATGACCTAAAGTCGTCATTTTGACTACCTAAAGCTGTAGTTTTAGGTATCGTCAACTTGAGGACCTAAAGTGGTCACCGCTGACTAGTTTCAGAACTTCAAGGTTTTCAGTGCTGGTTTCATTCCTTGTTGGCCTGCTCTGGACTAATTTTGGGAACCCCTTTGACATAATTTCAGAATAGCCTTTATAAAATCAAATCGACAAAGCAATCTGAAAGGGAGCAGCTGGGTGCCTAAATAAGATTGTATAAGTAAGGGTAACTAGTTGTCAAGATGGTAGCGCCAAACCCATAGCAGACTGTAGTAAGGCCTGCTTGTCTTCTAGTGGCGTGTAAGAGAACTACCTGTCGGCCACAGTGCGCCCTCCATGATTTGTAGGACGTGGGCGATAATAGGGGAAACCACGAATGGCCTCGTCCTGGCTGCCCTGTCACAGGTGGCGACCTCTGGCGACATGTCAGGGAGTCTAGGAAAGGTCCCTCTGACAGAAAGCCTAGCTAAGAGGCATGGCTTAGAGGTGGTGAAAGTATATATATGGTGGGGTATATCTCTCATTATTACACGATTTCTGTGATTCTGAGTGCTTTTCCTGGATATTCCCATGCACATACCTGTCGATATTGCATGGCATGATGCATGCATCATGAATTTTGTAAGGTGTGCGGTTATCCAAGAATAACAGGCACCCAGTGTGGTTATCCATGGATAATGTGCACACCTTACATGTCATATGTTACATGTTAAAACCTACGAAATTTTCATTGCCAGGGTAGGGGTGGAACCTGCACTCTACTGATCCCAAATCCAACTCCCTATGCAGTGTGCCACAGGGACTGACGAGAAATGCTTGGTTAGAACCAGGTCTCTATAAGTCATTGAGAAAAGTGTGAAAATACATGTACCCCACTGATATCCAACAATAACATGCAACCCCCTTGTTGCATGTTATTGTTGGATATCAGTCACGCGTCATGACATATCCATTAATTACTTGTTCCATGCAGCTTATGGTAAGACATATTTCTAAAAGTGAAGTAGATGATCAATAATTCCAGTGCATTGTTAATAGTGTTTATACTGGATTGACATCAAATTCAAAAGAAGCTCCTTGTTCTTGATATTTATCTAAATGGTACTATCACCCACGGCTTATTCAAAGCTGGCGTTTATTATAGCATAATCGAGTCACATAAACTATGCCAAATTAATGCACGTCTATGCTGCGCAAGTTACTTTTGGTATTTCGGGAGTCTTGACATTGTGCATCCTTGAAGACTGGGCGAATTCACTTCAACGTTAACCTTATTGTATGAAAGTCTCCAAGTAATAAAATACTCTTCCTATACTCCATAGTCAAGTCCAATGTCTTACACGATACTCTTGGCAGGCATGGTTAATCCTCCTTCGAGATTTAATATTTGCATTTGAGGAGAGGCTGCTGAGATGTTATTCATCCAGGCTGGTGTTCTGATGGATGAAGACATTCTTTTGACAGTGCATGAAAAGTGGGTGCTACTGCAGGGGATGGGTCTCTGTTCCCCTGTGTTTTTGACTTGCTGCTTGCCTTTAGATATTCAAATATCGATTGTAAACCTACTAGATATTCACTGTACAATGGCTTAGTAGGATGGTAACTCTCTTTCATATACACTTGTTAGGGTTGGCATATGAGCGATAATATGGTAGATGGCGTTAGTGAGGGTAATTCTACTGATCACTGTATATGTAATGGGAGAGGGAGTGAGTACAGGAGGTTGGTGGGTAGATATATAACATATTTATAAAGCTGATAAAACACACATTACATAGATGTTATTATAAATGTTATTGTATGAAATATGTTCCGAAATTGTGATTCATTCTAAATATGCTCTCACACAAGACTTATTGGGGAGCTCCGGCTCTTATTCAAGACTTGCTGGGAAAGGAATTTATAGTGTTTTAAAATCAATTTAGATCCTTGAACGGTACTAGCATCTATTTGAGACTGGCGCTCATCGCCATCAAGCTAGCCCTCCTACCTGGGGCAATATAAGAGTTTTAGTGTGAGTAGAGCACTGATGGAGCTTGGCTAGAGCGGCAGTAAGTTTATTGACCGATGATCACCTGTGGGGATGGGCTGTACACTGGGGGATCATTACCAGGCTTTGCTATCTACTTGATAAAAAAAATACCACAGCCATGGCTCTACTGCTACACCACCAGGCAAACCATCCTCTAGAGGCCGTTATACACAAGCTAAAGAGAGCACCAAGTAGGTACCCTCTCATGTAGAGCATAACTTCTTAACTTGTACTCACCACATCAGACTGAAAAAGCTGCCTACCTTATTTAAATATAGTGTGTATTGCACAGGCAGGTATCTCAGTGCCTGACTCTCTGTCTAGTGCTCTTGTTTTCATTAGCTATTATCTTCATTGAAAGGTACTTGTACCTTTCTTACATGAGCACTTCTGTGCAACAGCGAAAAGAGTTAGGACTGGAAAGAATGTGATTGCTGCAGGTGAGGCACTTCTTGAGCATAGCTACCTTTTCCCCTTTATGCAGCACCCTCCTGATTGATAAGAATCTAGGTCAGCCTTACAGGCTAGGGCAGCGCCGTGTTCATCCCTCACCATTATTATTCTATCCTGCACGGGGCAGAGGCGGCCGAGGCTGATTTATCTTGGACTAAATGTCCCAAATTACCATTTCAGGGGCCGGGGAGACGTGGGCCCCGTCGTCCGCCTGCCTGATCAGGGCTGGGAGACCGGCAGTTGCGGTAGCTAATGGTTGTGGTGCTCCGCCGCAGGTTTTCTACAAGACTGAGCTCGGCAATAGCCGTTTGCACCGACTGGGAATTCTCTAGCAACAAGCAGTGCCTTCCACCTACCCCGAGCCTCACCCAAACCTCAGCAGGCTACCTTCAGAATATAGGACTACCATTAAAGACGATTATCCTGGCGGTAGTCAGTTGCCAGAGGCAACCGAATGGGATGCTTCGCCAGTAAGGGGCACTAAAGCAACCCTCAGTGCATCATCCAACAGGGGTCGTTACGGTGCTCTGGTCAGTGAAGTGCTGGCAGGTCTGCCAATCAGAATCTCATTGTTGCATCATGCCTCTGGGATTGCATCAAGCCATAGGATTGGCATGGTGCATGAACGTATCCATGAAGAGATACTCACCAGGGTAAGCTTCAGGCAGCCAATAGAAGGGAGTAAGGCCAAGGGCCTAAATGTGTTTCCTAATACGTTCGACCTACCAATCTTTATGCCAAAACCTATGGTGTCACCTGGGTGTAGGAAGCCATAATAACCTAAACTCCTAAGGTCTGGGGGTATGGTTCCTAATTACCTTTTAGATCGACCAACTAATTACGTTTTTATGACACGATTACCCTAACATAACTGCATCTTGACCGATAAGGGGAAGAACCATTAATGCACTTCAAAGCCCTTAAAGTCTTAAGATCTGGTACCAGGGTAGACTGGGGGATGTGACCCTGCGTCCTGCACACTGCATCACTATTGAGCCATCAGTGAAGAACTAACACTGCCACGGTGGGGGTCAGAAGGTTATTTCGTAAGGTACTAAGATTGCATACCCTATTGTAGCTGTACTGCAAATAACAATGCTAACTACGGTATGACCTCCCGGAGCAGTCGCACTGACTAGTGCATTAAGAAATAAGCCTCAATTATAGGCTATTAGGAAAGATCCATTCAAACCAAAAACACAAGATTGGTGATGATCCGCCAACGACACCAACGCTTAGTTTAAATACACATCCTATGACAACCTGGGGGGTCTTTGATAAAGAATAACGATAGTCTAGAATAAGAAGCAACATAAAGCATACCATAGAGGAGAGCACTTGCAAGTTGTGTTCAGGTCTCAGGCTTAGAGCATCCTTGTGGAACACCCCTCGATGGTCACCAATATACCACATATCCCACTCACCCACCCACTCTTTACCAAAGCCCCGTGACCAGGCGGACACCAATCTGGTCAATAGACAGCTCTCACTATTACCAGGGGTTAAGTCACAACTCTTGAAGGGCCGCTAATGCATTAATGCTTCATGTCCATTGGTCGCCATGATACATAAATGGTGAGTAACTCGCCACGGTCGTGCTGACCCTATAGGGTTGACACAGTACCTGAAGGTCAGCATGATACTCAAACGAAGTGCTGGCAAGCATACTCGCCAGCATTTTATTGGTACATCATGACGACAAATGGACATGATGGGCTCCTTTATCAGCGGCCAGTTAATGTGCGATCGGTAAAGGAAGGGTTAAGTCACAACGCTCGGACCCAGCTGTGCTTCCAACACCGACAATTTTAGCCTTGCGGCCAGCCTGTCCTATCCGGAATCAACCGGACCAAGGACCCCCAAATTGACCAATCTAGACTGGGGCCAGCCATGTAACATTCAATCCATACAGGCGGGTTAGGAGGCAGCTGGAGGCCGGCCTCCCACTGACAGCACCATAATGAAAACACGGCTCCAGTTGCTGGACGACGTCAATATAGCGTTAAGATGCGTGACATATCGGTCAGGACACCACTTGAACTTGTGGCCGGACTTCATTCCCTCCTTCTGCTCCCACTCCACCTCTGGATGCCTCAAAATTTAAACCAAAGATGAACACAATTACCCAGCAGTCACCTGTGGGTTGCCACCTCATCAGTGGACGACAACAAGCTAAACACGCTCAAGTCGTCTTATGGTATGAAGGTGGGAACTCTAGGAAATTCTCCTCTAGCAAATAAGTGGGCGTTAAAGTAGGAAAAGCAAACAAGAAGATTTACACCAAGAGTCCTGCACATACAATATGCAAGACCAAGAGTACTTGGATGAAGCGAGCAGAAGTTAGGCTAAGCCATCCAGACACAATGGGGGCCTATCTTGAGGCTGTCTGACTCTCACTGTCAGTGATCTTTTAATTAGCTGCAGCCGCTGGCTGTCAGTCAGTATTGATCTAGGAGGGATTGAAAGTGTAGCTGGATCTGTGTTAGTATTTGGGGGGGGGGGGGTGACCCGTGCTGCACTGAATCCATTCCTCACACTTACATACCATAATTATACAAAGCTTTGCAATACACTCAAGTTCTCCATCTTCAAATCATTCACCCCCATATGAGTTCACTGACATACTTCTTGCCCTATAGATTTCCTTGTTTTTATAATTTGATAATCTGATTATTTAGGGGGGGGGGTTATAAGGACATGATATTGTAAACGCACTGGCATTACAAATTCAAAGAATAAAAGCTAAAATGAGCGATCACAGCAACATTTACATGTGATGTCTAGGGTATGATACTCATTCTAAAATGCCGCCAGATTCACCATAATCGAGGAGACTTTTTGGAAATTAGAAATACACTTTGCTCCTCGCAAACCCCCAAGGATGTATGAGAACTTCCAATCTATTGATATACTGCATCCATAACCATAGGAAAGGCATAGCTGAAAAGGCCTTGTGATGTTTCGGAAAATTGGTTGTTTTTAAGTGTGTGGTGAACAGGTTGACTTATGGCACAGGGGGACATCCAGGGGGGGAGCCGCCCTCCCTCCCAGACCCTGGAGAATGCCTTCATGTCTGCTTTTTCAGAGGTGATATGGTTGATGGGACACCGACTTGAAACGGCCTCCATGCAGGTTCTGATGGGTGCGGGTTAAAAGAAATCAGATCATGGGTTGCCAGGGTGGGTGTGAAGAAACGACAAGACAAATAACAAGTGAGGGGAATGCTGCTGCTGGGTGACTGACTGACTGACGATGTGGGCGTGGAGGAGGTGGGCATTAAGCCTTTATGGGAAGCATGAGACCCTTAAACTTTGTTATGTTGTTACTGGAGGATTCTGAGCGGGCGTGGCCCCCCTCTTTTGTTTGGAAATTTTTATTTTTTTTTCTAATGGTAAATTTGCCACAGTGGACCGTGGGGAAGAAATTATCCAATGACGCCCCCCCCCCGCTCCCTCATCTCCAAATTTCTTGATCCGCCACTGGTTATGCTAACCCTTCTTGAAAATATCAGACCTACTGAGGTCCCTGCCCCTATAAGAATATACCCCCCCCCCGCACTTCTAAACACAAGGGACTTAAAGCTCTATGCATATACCCTTAAGGCCGCTTAGAAAAAGATTATCAGCTTTGCGGATACTTTTTGGGAAAAAAAGGTGAGGGCGGGAGGCTTTTCATTATTATTTTTTTTATTTGGGTTTGAAGTGATGATAGAGGGGCACTTTTTTATTTTTATTTGCTCAATATCTTTTTCAAGACACTATTCCCATACATTTTCATTAATGGAACCATTACTGACATCACGGATTCAATATAACCACACTGTAGATGATAAATTGGGGATTAATATGCTGTTTAAATCATGTTTCTATTCAAAATACTTGCTTAGATATGAACATTTTTGTTTTGGGAGGAATTTTATTCAGGGATGCGGTATTTTCAAACATTTTTTTGAGGTTATAAGGAATAAAAAGTAAAAATGCATCCCCTTTTAACTAATGCGGGCGGTATCCGCGAAGCTGAAAATCTTTTTTAAGTTGCCTTCTTTAAAGGGTTAGGGAATAGGACGCTGGCTTAGTGGGAGACAGACACGGGATCACCGAATCACTGCTTCTCTTCATCCTTTTCTTCATAGACACCTGATACATTGAGACAATGATCAAATGGAATTCTTATTTCCACAGAAAGCCATACCCCTTCTCACCCACTCACTACTACTGCTCACTACTGGAGACGACAGTACGTATACACAATTGGCCTCATTCTGAGCGTTGTCATCAGTAGTGCAGGTAGGAGGATGGAATCTGAGGTCAGAGGTTAACCCTTTAAGATTCAGTCCCGGAGGGTCGGCATGATGCTCCAATAAGGTGCTGGCGAGCAGTCTCGCCAGCACCTCATTGGGGCATCATGACGACCAATGAACATGATGCACTCCTCCATCAGCGGCCATTAAAATGTTAAGGGATGGATGCTTGGATTGGATTCTGACCGCAAAAAGGTACAACCTATGGGGTAATTAGGCTGAAGGAGCCAACGGGTGATGGGGGCATCCGGGAGACACCCTGCACATACATGTGCTTTACCCTTTATGGATTGCATGATGCAATATTTGTTATCTTAATGCATTGTCATCATAATACACTAAAGCAGTCCCAGCGCGTTATTAGCCACAGCTGCATTGCTGTTCCATACCCTACTGCAGTGTCTCAGGATCGTTCATCGATACATGAATGTAGCACTGCCTCATTTTTTATACTGAAGGGTGTTAAGAAATAAATCCGACCCTAGGCATCATGCCCATCGGAGTAGCTCACCAGGGCTACAGTCAACACTCCCGCACCTAGGGTCGGCATGATGCACAAATGAAGTGCTGGCAAGCAGACTCGCCAGCACTTCATTGGCATATTACGACGACCTATGAGCATGATGTCCTTCTAAAGGGTTATAGGATAGGAGATAATTGACTTTGTTTGTAAGGTTGCAAAGGCTTGCTTGTACTTGTATATCAGGAGGGTGTTGCTCCTATAGTAAAAGGAAGAGCTAGCTAAAAATGCCCTCATTTCCAGTCCTTTCTTTTCATGTAACTATAACTTGTCCCTTTTGTTGCTCACAAGTGGTCATTCAAGTATGGTGCTAAAAAAGGGGGATTTGAGAGGTACCTAGTTGGGAGAAGTCAGCCAGTATAATAAACTATGGAGCATGTGACATGAGTAGGTACCTGGTAGTGCAGCTCTCTCTTTTTTAAACAAGGCAGATGACTTTTCAGACTAATGTTGTGAGTGCAAGTACTTAGGTGAAGCAGTGCACGACTTGTTTAGAAAAGAGGGCACATACTCTCAGCTCTTTTTACGATAGGAGCAACACCCTCCTGAGCAAAATATGTCAGCACCCCTAAGGGTCCAATTCTGTGTGTGATAACTGTACATTGGGTGCCATTATGGTCATCCAAAAACATACAAAATATGAGTAGGAGCTATTAGAATATAATGATATAAAACTTCCTGTATTGTATAGGCTAGTTTGGAAATCAGCCAAGGATTCAGATAGCTGTACAAGTCATATAAAGATATAAAGGGTGGGAATTCTCTATATCAGAAGTATCAGTTGTCCTCATCTTGCTCAGTTGATTTAAAGGACAAATACTGAGGTATATTGAGTGAAATCACTTTGACGGTTTTTATATCTTTTTAGAGCTAAAGTGTATCTCTCTTGGGGAAAATTGGATTGGGATGACGAACAAAGAGAGTAGTCTCGATTTATTACTCTTGAATCTCTACAACACAATATGTCTTTATTTGATATATTTCAATTCTTTATATCATGTTCCATACAGGTAAAAAGTGTGAACTGTTCACCCAAAATATCAGCATTATCAGAGATCAAATCTAGCCTATATTTGTAGGGTGCAGTTGGTGGTGCACAGCCCTGGAGGCCGGTGGTAGTAAATAGAGCTGGTCACATGGCCTTTTTACGTCAAAAGGTATATAGGGTGCATGTCAGTGGAGCAATGAGTCCCAGAACAACAACTATGTAAGCTGCCAACCTCAAATCATAAGCCCCCCCCCTCCAACCCTCTTCAACTTAACCCCTTCAGGGATACATTCTTCTTTAGAGAACCTTGCATTTTAACTATAATAGATTCATATATTGCCTTGGCAAGCAATCTTTCAGACCTATATCAATTCATGATGCTAACCTTTTTGGATTGAGTATACACCCCCGAGAGTCAGTATGATGCACCATTCCAGTGCTGGTTAGTAACTCGCCAGTACTGCATTGGTGCAAAAGGAACATAGATATGCAGCTATTATTCAGAGAGAACCTTAAGGGTAAAATTCCCACTCACATCTCCCCATTTCACCCTGATATCCACCCTCTTCTCATGCCTAAATTCCATTGCCATATTCATCGAGAACGAATTAGCATAATCGCTGCAATGGAATGGAATAGGCGATTATGCTACAGCCTGAGCATATCGTCCACTTCTGGAGCATCCAACATATACTTTTCTTTGTACTGGATTTAGGGGACATCTATTTGTACATTATAACTATTTTAGACAGAATTAGACTGAGTGGAACCTGGGCATTAGGCCCCTTTCCCAAACAGCGAATCCCTGTTCTATTTAGAGCAGGTCGCGAGGCAGGCAGGGTATATGTATACACTGAAGAGAATAACTGTTGAATCTGCAAGCGGTCTTCATAAATCTGAACCACCGTAATTATATTGAGAACCAGTGTAGTTTTCACAAAACTCCTTAGGTGACAGTGTTGTCATGCGAGGCATCTCTGTGAAAATAACGACAGATCTCCAGCAACTTTGGACATGGATTTGGCTGTTATTTCGACGACATCTTTTTGACAGTGCATGGCACGTAGGCAGCTCTGTAGCAGACACTGGAGGCAGTGTGATTGTGGCTGGCACGGGCCCCATGTAGTTATACCATTAGGATGGCGATGATTAGCACACAGGCCCTCCCCTCCCCTTACCTGGCCGTGATCAGAGGGATGTAGCCGCCGCCATCACCCTCATCCCACGTCAGGCGTATAACATGAAGCGACAGGCTAATGTGTCTCCGGTGTCAGGCCAGTGGGAGCCGCGCACACTTTAAACGTTTCATGTAGCTCGGTTTAGTTTTCAATTCGCTGCGAATTCTTTCCACACCCAATCAGCCCTGCGTTTTTAGAACCATAGTGGTTCTCCCCAGTTCTCCCAACGCCGGCATCCAAGTCGATAAAATGGAATATTTGAAATCTGTGCGCTTTTGCCAGCCACCCCCTCCCTCCCTTCTCTGCATCTCTCTAAATCATGGTTTTATAGAAATGAGAAAGTGCCTGTTTAATTTTTCAGGCGTTTTGTTGCCTGAGATTTATCATTTCTAATTCCCCGCGGAAGCTGCGATAACAATAAAGAATTTCAGCAAAAACGAGCTGAATGCAATACTTGACACTTGGCATTGATACTCGCAATGACCTATTATCCTGTACAGTTTCCACTCGTAACCCTTCTGCATGAGATAATAAAACTAATCGGACATCTCCAGTTTTGCAATTCATAGATACACTGAAATGTGAATGTAATGAAGAAATACACATTGTGCATGGATGTATGATACTGTATTGTTATCAGATACAGATCTGCAATAGACCTGACATCAACATTTTGCATAAAAAACAACACACTGTGAGACTTATGCAGATACATCGGTAGCATATATGCATCAACTTTTGTTGTTGTTGTTGTTGTTGTTTTCTTGGGGGGGGCGCAAAGTCTATTAGTATCATAATAGTAAATTAAAGGTTGCATGTTTTAAGACATAAAAAAGCTTGTAATAGCATGTAACAATAACACAAGTTATTATACTATCATGGTAAGCTGCTATGTGTAGTGACAAATCTGTGTTCCTGCTTAAAGATTAATTTGATTGGTTTTAGCCTAAAGCACGTCTACCATTGGCATGCATACAACATAGGCTGTTATGGGGGTGGCGTGCACAATTAAATATGAAGTGTATATCTCCATGTTTTAACTCTTTAAAGGCTACTGAAGTAGGAGTGCATCATGCCTATCGGTCATCATGATGCTCCAATGAATACTGGTGAGTGCTTACCAGCACTTCATTGGAGCAAAATGCCGACCCTCCGGGACTGTATCAATCCTGTCAGGTTTGCATGATGTGAGTTACTCACCCGGGCTGTATTTATGCAACATGACGGCCAATGGGTATTAAATAATAATGCGTCAGCAACCTTACAGGGTTATCAAACCACCCTGGATTCACTGGAGGGAAGACATTTACTAGATGCGCCCTGCTTCACACAATTGTACTAAAAGATAATGCCCACGGCAGACACCTCTCCTATCCGCACTAATGGGCTTAGATGACGTTACTACGGGTGATAATCAAATCTCCTCCACTACATTCAGCAAGAGACAGCACTTCCTCTTAAGGCGACCCGTTACAACGCCAGCCACCGGTACCCATTCCTGCCACCAGGGGATGCAATGAGTTGCTGATATATAGCAGGGGTTTATCCTTATTGGCGGGCACTCTGCCAGCATTTATACAATATATGAAGTGATGCCATGGGAAAGCAGCAAGGCAGGGCGTATCTGTAAGTAATGGAAGGTCTTGTATATCGATTCCACAGGGGAAAAAAGACGATACATACAAAGCTGCATTAAAAATCCCATTTACTCCTGGGAAATACAGAGGTACAGGGAACAGTCAGGCGTTTATGTTTAACTATTCAGTAAGCCCATTAAAAGCATGCTTTGGTTAGTGGAAGCTGAAAGGAGGATAAGGCTCTGTGGGAATTAAAAAGAAGATGTGGTCTTAAGAAGTAAAATGCGATTAGTTGTAAACCAATGACAGAAAGGCACATTAAAGAGGAACTAATTGGTCTAATCATATGTACCAAAGGAATCCTAGCAGGCATAACATAAATATTACATTAGATATGCCTCATGTTTATAGAGAAGGAGATTGGGTTAGGCCAAATCTGATACATGCTGCTGCGTCACCATTCACATACAATGTACATGTAGTATGTGAAATAAGCCTAATGTCATTTGTACTGCTAGTTCAGAATCAGCTCATCATAAATTCATAATGTTTTCCTCGTAAATTTCAGCAACGCGGGGAACAAAAAAAAAGATTAGCATAAAGGCAATGTAAAATTACAAAAACAAAGACAAGGACCTTGGTGAAAATGAAGCATTTGCAATTGATTTTTAAGCTGATTCTTTTGGTCAATGAAAATGAAAATCAATGATATTTTAAGAGTCCGGACTTCCAAAACAAATGTGAGGCCTTGAGTTTCTTTGAGTACCAAGCTTTCCTCTTTTTATTGGATTTGACAGCTGTCCTGACAAATGTCCCCCATAGGTGCTGAGGCACACAGTTTGCCTCAGGCCAGTTCCCAGGACTAGAAAATGGGCCATTATTATCTGATCTATTTAAACACCCCTTCTGCAGACTCAGACAAAATCCGTTTAGGTCCAAAATAGTTTGCCACCACTGGAAATCCTTGATAAAATTACCCAAGAAATGTAACTTCATGGAAATACATTTCAATTCGATCCTCTGTCTTTCTCAAGGTGTCCTTATGATAAATGTACCTCGGTGTAGGGAGTTATATCTCCATGATATGAATTCTCATGGCTTTGCCAAAAAACCTATGCATCTGATAGCATCGTACTCAGAAATTTTCAACATAGTATTATGGAGAAGAAGATTATTGAATTTATTGATGTTATCTCCATAGAAGAACATAAAAGCAAGTTATTAGTATCTCTAAATTATTCTGTTCAGGGGTTGCCTATATTCATTTTTAAAACAATGTTAAAATAACAATGTATCTCTGGCAAATTAAAGAATAGTGTTTTACTGAATTGCCATATGAGCCTTCAGTGTAGAAACTAGACTGCTTCACTGCATTTAGCCCATCGTTCAGTAGTTTTTCAGGATGATTGGTAAATTCAATAGTTATTCCTTAGAGTGCTGTACGACTTATACTTATAGTTAAAGGCATTAAGGCATAAGCCCCTTCCAGCTTATCTTTATCGAATCTTGGCCAGAGTCATGAGAATTCATTTTCATGCTCTACAAATACCTGCCTAAAGTTTAAGCAGCAACAGAGAGAAGAGCAGACAGTAAAACAGACAAAATCTCACCAGGGCCCCCATAAGATGGCATCCCATTCTACCTTACCAGCCTGTCATTGAGTGGGGTCGTATCACAATAAACGTCCATTATTGAGAGTCCTGCTAGTCACTTGTCATCAGCGACACTCGTGCTGAGTCCCTCTAACCATGGAGGACCCCTCCAGGGGATGGGGTGTGGGTGGGAGGGGGGTGAGGCTCCAGTAGGTACTAAACCCTTGGAGGCAGCTGCTATGTATATATCAATGCATCATGCCTATTGGTCGTCATTATACATGGCTGCATGCATTCATGTATCACGTAAACCCTTCTTGGTAAATATGGTCATGTCCTGAGGGGTTGCATAATGCACCAATGGAGTGTTGTTGAGCAGCAGAGTTGGCAGCACTTCATTGATGCATCATGATAACCTATGGGCTTAAAACACTAGCAGCCCTAAAAAGCCTAAGGCTGGAGGTGGAGGGTAGGAATAAGACAGAGAAAGGAGCCTCTCGGCACGCCAGGCCTCCCTAATGCACAGCACCTCTCAAACAAGATTATTTTGCCACCAGTCGGCTGCCCGACCTGCCATCACAGTCGTAGACATGATATTGTTAGGGGAGCAGCTCTGTTCTACTTGTCAATCAATGTGGAAGGGGCGGGGCCTACAGCAGAACAGCATTAGGAGCCTACATAGGGCCTAAGGTGGGTATATGGGTGGGCAGGGTTGCAACACCGCAGAAAACTTTTGTTAAAATAATGATGGTTCTCTAGCAAAACCTTCAACATTATTTTCATAGAGATTTCTCATAACACAGTGCTTTACTTCCTTCTGTTTCTGAGGCATATGCAGGTTCCATGAACCTATCTGTAGCCCCTGAAGGATAGTTTGTACTGTATTCATCTCTATAAGCACCAGTATAATCACACCAGTCTCTAATCATCACCTAGGCTAGTTTATGATGTATAATCTAGGATCCTTTTACATGAGCTCTCATTCAAGACTGGCATATATAGATAGACCACTACTGTATATGTGTGGTTGGTGAAGTACATCTACCTTATCTATAGACGCCGGGTTTGGAATAAGCACCTCTCTTGTATTATCCCCATTGGTGTGTGAGTGACGAAATAAACCTTAAGCACTAAAAGTAGACCTTGAATAAGGGTCGGTCTAATACACCGTAACAGCTCGTTTAAGGACCAAGAGGTAAAGGTCCCACCAAATTGATGAGCGCCCGGGCGGTTATTCGAGATGATTCGGTATACACCGACCTAGTGGGATACATTATTGACCATTAAGATAATTCCCTTCATTCTCTGCAGAGATTTTATAGAGGCACTACATAACAACTGTTACTCATTGTACTGGCTGGTATCAATGCTTATCCAGCCGGGAATTGGATCTAGCAATGACGTCTCCACTGGATGACGGAACCTAGGCATATGAGTGAGGTTACGGAATTCTGAGCACCCTAGCACGGCACAGGGTGGTTTGGAGGCTGTATGACAGCGTGTCATCTCAGGTTGTGGAGCTGCAGCCTGGAGAGGCAGAGTCTTGCCGTACACAGAAGGGCAATCTCATGGCTAAGACACCTTCCCTGTACTCCATCGATTATGGCGTGTTGCACACGGCTTCACATAAAGACGCCTAAAGCCTTTAGCTCCTTACAGTGTTTGAATGGCGCCTGGTCGTCATAATGCATGGCTGAAGAGGGGCTGCATTCATACATAATGCTGACGCTATGGTGTATACTGGGGTGCTCTGGCAGGGTCGGCATTATGCATCAATGAATGCTGCCACTGCATTGATGCATTATGTCAATTAAGACAGCTAGTGTCTGTCCCATACCTAGGCCCTGCCCACCCTCAACCTCTAACTCTCAACCCAATATTTGCTGATGCATCATGCCAGCCCTCTGAGGGTGTGCCGACCCTACCAGTTGTTCACCAGGGCTGCATTCATGCATCATGCCGACCAATGGACATGATATCTAAATGCATCAGCAGACTGATCAGTGACCGTTAAAGGTGTAAGTTTTCCTACTGCCACACCCACAAGCCGCCCTCCAAACCTTCCGTGTTTTCTCCAACCACCACGGTCACGCAACCCCTGCCTTTAGGGTCTTCCCTCCCCTTAACAAAAATCAACACCAAAAAGGCAGGCAGCATTTTTGAGATTTTTCCCTTGTGAAAATCCCATCACAAATTCCAGGGAATCTTAATGCAAACAAAGCAGTGACGGCGGCACAGGCATTCGGTGGAGGGGAGTGTGGGAAACCCTGGCAAAAATGAAGGATGGAAATGACATTATTTTGACTTCTTTTCAGTGACAGCATGGCGGTGGGAGGGAGGGGGTGGGGAGGGATTATAATTCCGCCGATAATGTTACCTGTCCCGGGAAGTGGCCATCTGCGGTTTGAAAGGCTCCCCGGGTTTCTGACCGACTCAGGTTTCCGTGAATTGGTTTCTATGATAATGAAGCTGAACTGGTTACTTGAGAAGATCTAAAACACTCAAAAGCAAAATAGTGCTTGGTTTTTTTTGTTGATATGATTTATTCATGTAGGTCTGGCGAGTAACTCACGAGTGCTGCATATTCATCAATGATTTCGATTCTATGGTGGGGGAATGGCATGGTGGACATGCACTGGAGTACTGATGGGTTATAAATCACAATTAGAAATAGTCATTAACGTGGAGGCATGCATCTTCTAAAATCTAACATATTGAAAATGAATAATCCCGTATGTCTATGTTTTAGTTTTATCGACCATTCTTTGTACGGCAATTTTTTAAGAGCAAGTGGGCTGATTCCTATGATAGAGATGCCATTTTTCTTCCTTATCTTATTCAATTTAGTCCAAGAGCAGCAACCAAATTACAGTATATTAGGGATAATTACCATTTAATAACGTCATCTATATTCCGATGGGATGTCAACAGAAGAGGAAGGGTGCATCTAAATCCCCAAAAAGATAATCAATCCATTCACACAGCTTTGAAAGTTTTATAAAGAAAACTTTCACCTAAATCCTTGCAAAGATAGTGAAACTATTCACACCGTTTGGGCCTGTCTTCATCGTGTGAATTTAATACAGCTTTTACTCGCAGACGGACCCCCTCATTTCCTCCCCTTTTTACCTATTAATCCATTAGCATTGACAAATGGGATTAAACATGGAAAAGCTGATGGTGGTTTTCACTGTGAGTGATCACTCTCATGCCATATCCCCTGCTGCTATTACCCACTGTAGAAAATAACTGTTGAATCTACCAGGGATCCTTGTAAAACCGAACCGAGAACCTCCCTAGTTGTATATTGCAGTGAACCACTGTAGTTTTTACAGGGAGCCCAGGTGGCAGTGCGGTGGTACAAGGAATATCTGTGAAAATGAAAAGGGGTCTCTGCCAACATTGGAACAAGGGTTCCACCGTTATTTTGACGACAGTTTTTTTTACAGTGCAGCAAACGGTCCAAATAAGGGTATGTAGGCGTCTGGATCATCACCACGTCCCCGTGGCAGCTCTTGGCGGAACTCCCCACACAGCAGCGCATGCGCAGTGTAACACACAGCATCAACCATCACAATAAAAGCCCATCCTTCACCCAGCCCCCCCCCTCCCAACTGAAGAAGGAGACGTGTTATCCGAGAAAGTGCGACCGACCTGAAAATACTCATTTTCGCCACTTGAATGGAGGAGCTAACAAAATATCGAGCATCATTAACGCCTAAATGGGATGACATGCAATGAATTTGGGGGATGGTGGGACTGGAGGCATTTGGTCCATTGGTATTTAACCTCGGGGATGTGATCGTGTATAGGATGTTGTAGTGTTAATAGCGGTTGAGGATTGAGGTCAAATAGGTAATCAGCCCAATTTTATAGTAATCAAGGACTGGGTATCTATAGGGTATACTTAACCTTTAATCATGATGCATGATTCCGGGCGAGTGACTCGCCATTGTTTTATCCATGCATCATGCCGACCTTACAAGCATGACACACCAAGAACAAAGATCTGAAGGTATCTGGCGGCAATGTATATAAAAATTGTTTAAAAGATATTGAGACATAACTATATAGCGAGGTGAAAACAAATAGCCTCTGCATCCTCCCCTGGGCAACTCTTTTCGCTTACCCGCCCACAATAATATCAGCTGAGCAAGTGGCGATAGGGATGGCGGATTGAGAGCAAATAGGTAATAAGTCCCATTTAGATGCTCATCAAGTATTCTTGAGGCACTCACATATATATGAGTAGCTCAGAGCCTGGGGATGGAGTTGCTCATGGTTACACCCACTGACCTAGTGACGGGCAGAACATCCATCTACTCATTAACCATTTAAGGGGCTTTGATACAGGAGGGCATCATGCTCGTTGGTCGTCACGTTGCACCAATGAAGTGCTGGTGAGACTGCTCGCCAGCATTTCATTGGTGCATCATGCCAAACCTCATTGAGCACATAAACGCCATAGGGTTGAGATGATGGATGAATGTGGCTCTGGTAAGTTACTCACCAGCACTGAATTCATGAATGATGGTGTCCAATAGGGTCGCTGCATTGACATGGCTAGAACACGCCCTGAGCTAGGATTACTCCTGAAACTAAATACTTTAAGATATGGCTGGTGCATCATGCATTCACGGACACTGTGTATCAATCCCTAGATCACCATAAGAGGTGTGAGTATTGATTTTCACATGCTAGTGAAGTGAAATCCTCTTGTATAGATTAACCGAGACCACCCAAAGAGGTTAGTAGTGTGTGGAAATGGCGTGTTAGTAGTATGTGGAAATGGCGATTTAAAGCAGGTCAGAATTCTCAGAGGACACTGTTCATTGAACTAGTTTTAGGGTTAACTGACTTCCTGGGAATGGAATGGCTAAACCCATGGGAACCGGTGGCACGAAGGTAAAGGTCAAACACATCCTCTTCCGGACTCCCTTCTTCCTCTTTTCCATCCCCTCGTCATTACTAACCCCCTCCCCCGGCCTCCCAAACCTTACCCAGGCCTACCATTGCAACTACCCCAACCACTTGAACCTCCCAATTGATTGGCCTGACTGGGGACCCGGGATCATGCCTCAGCTGAAATGAAAAACGAGCTCTGATTGGTTGCGATGGCTTTAGTGGTGCACAACCGTAGATTCCTTACCGTGGATGCTGATTGGGTGCAGTATTCCCAATCCCCAGTAGTGGAGGAGGGAAGGGTTTCGTGTGTAGTAAGGTGGGGGTGGTGGGGTCATCCATGGGGGCCCATTAAGGCTAACCCTTTAGGGGGCGCTGATACATTAATGCGTCATGATGCAAGCATAAATGCAGCCGTGGCGAGTACCTCCCCAGGGATCATGCTGACACTACTGGGATTGATTCAGTCATGGAAGGTCAGCGTGATGCTCCAATGAAGTGCTGGGGAGCAGACTAGCCAGTACTTCATTGGTGCATCATGACGACCAATGGGCATAATGCTCTCCTGCATCAGCAGCCCTTAAAGAATTAATGGCCACTGTGCTGGCATCCTGTGGGAGTTTTCCTGGGTCAAAGGTCAGGTCCCTGGTAGGATTGGGCTCTGTGGGTCTGGGCTAATCTAGAGACCAATCCCTTTACAGGCCGCCGAACCATCTGTTGACCACACTGTTAAAAAATGCCGTCAAATTAATGGCGGTTCTCAAGCCACCTTGGCACAAAGATTTTTCTGTTATTCTAACAGAGATTCCTTGTACCACAGTGCTTTACTGTACTGCCATCTGGGGCTTTATTGTAGAAACTACACGGCTTCACTGCATAACATGCATGGTGGTTCACTTTTCACTTTTTATGAGAATGTTTGGTAGATATAACAGTTATTTCTTAGAGTGCACACTGCCCAGCCAATCTTGCCTTTACTCATTATCTAGCATGCCATGCACGAAGCACATTTCACTGCCCTTGACATAAAGGGTTGACATGGGCCTGGATGTGATCTGCACCTGCATTGGGGTTATAAGACGTGCCGGATTCAATCATACTTTGCCCTTGTGTTAAAGTTTCCTTATTCCAACCACATCGCCCTGATGGGATCAGTCCTTTGATGTAATGTCACCTTTGGGAAACATGTGTGGATAAAGGGACATGTCAAATGTAGAAATGTGGAGGATACAGAGTGGGGATGACTTGAAGCCTGAAGTAATAGTTTATGTTAGTGCTGTACACTGTCAGACCAGGGCAATTCTTTTGCAGTAGATTGCTTCTATTAAAAAAAAACAATGGTAGCTGCTGTCAACACAAAGCCAATGACCCAACAGTGGGTTGCCTTGTACCCACTACAGTGGTCTTTATAGCCCATGTACAATTGTGGCTGAGAGTGTAGGTACTTGAGTAATTATGCCATTGTTCTTTTAGGCAATAACTTTAATTTCTATGGTCCCACAGAACCCCTCCCATGCGAGGCTATGCAGCTTTAGTATGAATGTAAGGACTCAGTTGTAGGATCTTCAGACCTCATTTGTAAACATATGGTAGACATGATAAAAATGTGTCTTCCAATCATAACCTAAGACTTATGAATGTCATATTTCACAGGGCAATATTTCAAAGCATTTTTTGTCATACCCATAAGTCATTCACAACTGAATTGACTTCCAAAATCCTATCTCCATAGAATAACGACTAGAGGGCCTTGTCAACAGTCCATGGGAGACAAATGGGCTTTCCCCTGTTAGGCCGTCCCTTCCTGTTAGCTATCCACTGATGACTTTGACAGTGGGGCAGCGTCAGTACAGATTGGAGTCGACTCCAGCACTTCCCAACCAGTTGTCTGAACCGACCTTAGGAGGTTGATCCCAAGCCGCCCCTTTTTACCCACTCCCCCCAGCATCCCCACACGGGCTCCCATCATCAAACCAATCGCGAAGTCCCTGCTGAGGTCGACGACAAATTCCCTCCATGTCCTTCCAGTATCCAGGTTGTGGTATAGTAGGTACTATGACCAATTTGTGTATGTGAAGCATGGTTGTGTTTTCACGGCAGCCCCTTTCCCTCCTGCCTCCCCTGTCCTGTCACTGTGTCAGTGGCTAGCCCTTCAAGGGGCCCTAATGTAGGAGTGGATCATGCCTCATAGTCCTCATGATGGAGCAATGAAGCACTGCATTTGAGCATCATCCCCCGACGCACATCGACCCCCTAGGGTCGGCATGATGCCTGAATGTAGCCCTGGCTGCATTCATGCATCATGCAGACCCTACGGGGCACGATGCACTGATTCAATGGCGGCCCTTCAACGGCTAGCTAGCAGCCAGACGTGGATAGCATTTATATCACCAGTATTAAGCAGGATTGGGTACAGGAATGCCCCACAGGCTGGGGATATTGAGAGGATAAATCATCATTTCTCCCCTGCACAGATATTCCCTCTGTTCCAGACCTTATACCCAACAACTGGCTAAAAGCCATTAGGTTTTCCCTTTACATCCTTGTTGGAATCTCTAAGTAGATATTCCAGTATAGATCTATGCCTATGCAAGTTTATTAACAAACTGAAAAAGTGTACCAATCACACTACATTACGATACTATAGGAAAGAGAGGCGACAACCATACTCGAATTTAAAAGTTAGCTTAGTTATCTTAGATGAGGAAAAAAAGAGTTCTTTAAAAGCTCTGTTAACTTTTCTGCAAAGTCTAACCCAGCTCAATCAGATATATGTAGTATCTGGCTATTTCATCTACTACCACTACTACTTCAAAAATCCTCAATCCTAGAAAAAAAAGCCATCCACAGGGAGGTGTTTAATTGGCCTTATCAAAGCACACCACTTCTCCCTTGGACGTCATCCTCCGAAAGCCTGTCTAGATCAGACATGGCAATAAGTCTTTGGGATAAGTCCAAATGCCGCCAGATTTGAAGGCGGTGCCAACCGCAATAAAAGGCGGGAAAAAGCAGGCAAGAAAAGTACCTCGGCAAAGCAGACGACATTTATATTCATCACTAGCTTCTGACGGCACCGCGTCCTTCTATAGATTAAGCGTAATTCACTGAAAGTAAATAATAATCTCTGCCAGCCTCGACAAGGTGACGCCAGGCAGGGACAGGGGGAGCGGGTAATAGGGGAGGTGGAGAGGGGAAGGGAGACTGGGATGTGGAGGAGTTCCATTGCTGTAGGGGCAGGACCCCCGCCCCTCCCCATTTTTCGCTGCCTCTACTCACTACCATTGATTTCATATATCTCCCCATGTAGGAGATGCCACCCCCACCCTGCATGTTCCCCAACGCACACAAAAAATGTAGGATCACTGGGGTCTTCTTAGTGGATGGTATAAAATAAAACAGAAATAATTTGTTACACTGGTATGCCCTGGTTAGCACTCTTCATCCTGAAGATGGTCTAGGTGACTAGCTGCCCCTAATTAATTGCTTTTGAGTGAGAGGAGTAGACTGAGAGGCTCTTACGTTGTCAACATAGGCATAGAAGTCGTCAATTTGAATAAGCACCAGCAAGTCTGACAAGTAAGATTTAACAGGCTTTGCCCCGTTTATGTTATGTTTCTCATTTTGAAGGCCACATTTCTTGTAAGTGCATTGCTGAGATACCCTGCAGCTGGCCTTACTCCACACTGAAGCACTCACTCTCCCCTCCTCCAACCCCCTGCTCCAGTCTCTACAGGGGAATGCTACAGATGTTTAATGGACTATGGAGGAGTCTGATATCATGTCTGGCACACTCCGCCCATCCCAGCAGTAACCAAGATTATAGTTTCCCCTGTGCCACATAGGCTTTCATTACACTGGGCATCATCCATTCAAATCACCTTCAATTTCCTCAAGTGGTATTTCGTGTTAGAATCCATGCATCAATCTAATGATGAGGTGATTTCTAATATCCACCAGTTGTGGGTGAAATAGTAAGATTTCTTAATGTATCAATTACCATAGGATACATCATGCTCAGGAGGCCATTTCGTAACACACTCTGGAGGCCATTTCTCAATGTACTACGACTGCACACAGCTACTACAATTTAAAAATGCCAAGAATAAGCCAGGCTATCGTAGGAACTGCCCTACGACTGCTCACTACGATTAGCAGCTATGCAGTAATTACGTAAGTTTTAGTAGGGCAGTCGTACTGGTGCAGACATTAGGGACTACTAGTGCATGGTACTGTTATAGCCAAATTATTAGATTCTCACCACGATTTAAAGGACAGCAGTCGTAGTGTGTTAAGAAATGGCCTCCAGATTGCTGACCTTCAAATCGTAGTGAGGAACCTTGGTCTAGTTTCATTACCGGCCAATAGTATTGGTCATGCAGTATCTGCAGTACTACAGCTGTCCAATAAACGTCTATGTAGATCTAATGAGAAGATATAAAAATGATCCTACAGAGCACGCTCATTAACAGTACGTATTGGGCTTTCAAATCGTAGTGGCTAAGTGCAGTAAGAAATACGAAATAGTGTCTACATCAGAACCGATCCCAATCATGCCACAAGTCCACTACAGACACAAAACGTCTTAGTTGTTGCAAGGGGGCTGGAGGCTATTTTTTAACAGGCTAAGACTGCACCCTACTAGTCGTACTACCATTCCCATAAGAATAGCATTAACATTTTGTAGTCGTAGTGCTGGGTGCAATCGTAGTGCCTTGATAAATGGCCTCCAGTGTGATTTTAAACTTATAGTCTATTCGGGAAACCTCCCTGGCCTAGCAGGTAGACCTCGCCAGTGCCATGTACATAGCTATTTCATCATCTTACATACACATCAGAAGTTGGCAGGAGTGACAACATTGACAGATGAGACATGGCAGACAACTCTACAAAGACAACATCAGGCTTACCGATCCAGCCACACTTCCCCCAACCTCCTGCCAATGTAATTTTACCACGGCGCCCAGTTGGCAGGTACTTGGTCCCCTGCCAGCCACCAGCAGGAAATTTGATCCAGACTAGCGTGTCATCAGAGAAGACACAATCACCCAACAGCCCGCACTGGAGGCATGCATTGATCTGTAGTATATAGTAACACTGGTGGATGGGGAACCGTCGATGGTAGCCTTCTGGAAGGCATTTCATGATGGTGCTACATTGAGTGATAATCATACACAGTAGTCAAAGTGCATTACCTAAGATCACCCACTGCAGTTTCATGTGTTTCAAATCATATAGTGGTTGTGGTCAGTCGTACTATGTCGAGAAACGCCCTTCAGGCACTGGCAGTTGTGCCTGTCTGACTCAGGAATCCAATGTGACCCATGACATGGGAGGCTTTAAACTTAAATCGCCCAGTTATCCTCGTGTTGTAGCTTTCACAGTTACCTGGGCCTTTCTTGAATAATTGTCTCAAGAAACCAGTGTACCTCTCTATAGAATTCACCAAGGACTGGTGTTCTGGTTTTCATTTCCCTTAGAGCCTGTATCAAAGGCGTACACTGCAATGGTACAAGGTGAGTTTACAACTAGTCATGGTGTAAACAGAATTCGTACCCATGATTTAAAAAGACTTTGACTTTTGCACTTGATTTGTCAGTCACACCATAGTTCTTTGACAAAGATTTCAAAGACCCAGTTGCTACACTGGAATGGAAACCAGTTCGAGAGGAAAATTGGAGAAGAAAAAAGCTGACAAAGAAAGATCTTTGTAATGGTGCAATAAGTTATCATTGGCCCCTCAGGGGGTAAAAACCTTGGATCGTTAGCTAGACACATTTTCCACATCGCCGCAAATGAAGAGGAATTGAAATGGAATAGGTCTGGTGCACCCCACGGAGAAGAAAGGGCGGGGGAGGGTGGGTGCTGAACTATTTAAAACAATCTAGTAATTACAATCTATTCAGCTACTCAACATTGAGAGCTTTTCACTTGAAATCCAGGACTAAGCGAGCAATTATGGGACAATAGGAAGTGTTAAAATAATGTTATATTGCCAGTCTGAATAAGGTTGCCATCAAGGGAGAAATTCAACCAGATTAATAAGATGACAATTGAGAGGACTTTATAGGCTTGCTTCTGGCTATGATTTCAGATTCATCTGTTACAATAACCATCTAGGTAAAAGGGATCTAGGCAACTGGCATAATAAATATTATAAAGCCCATGTTAGGTAGAAAAAAAAGGTTCTGTGATGTATCTTTTTAAAGTAATGGTATCTATGATTATAAATATGAAAGTATTATTATCCTAACAATTAACACTGACAATTCATACACGTCTTTGACAGTCATGCCTTTGTACCACGAGCACAATATTGAACGTGCAAATACTCAAACCACTGACTGACTTCAAATACATCACACTCTAATCATATTAAACTGTCTTCATGGAGGAACATCTATTTATAAAACGATTGGTATTCTTATCCTTGTGACGTATATCAAATCAATATTATCATCATTACTTTCAAATATCAAATATAGATGAAGATTGATTGTGTAGGACTATAGTATGGTAGATCTAAACCAAGGATTTACTTTATATGATACAATTAAAGGCCATTAAAATGTATGTTATAGTTAGTGTTATAGGAAGGGTTAGTTGAAATAATGTGAAACATGCAGTGCTCTCTTACCATATACCCTGCCAGAACGCCTTGACGTATACACACCTGAAAGAGCAATAAAGTTAATGTTTACATTTAATTCAGTTTGTGTCATCACATATATTTTGAAAATGTGAACAAAGTTGACAAGTAAATATTTACTGTCAAGATTTTCAACACACAAAATCAGACCAGGTCAAGTGAATTTGAAATATTTACTGAAAATGTATATGGTCAAAAACCATAGAAACAGAGCATATCCTATTTTTGGCACTTCCGTCGGCCCCTGTACTTAGATTTTTGATTTTTTCTTGGATTTTTTTTGCTAATATCATCGGGCTCGATGAGTTCTTGATGTTACATATAGGTTTTTGGGGTGGGAAATTGATATTTTAGTCTCCAGGGCCTCAAAATAGGTCAAAATTGACCCTAAATGAGCAAAATAATCCCCCAAAATATATAAAAAAAGAAATATTTTCAGGAAATCGTACCAAATATGTGAGTTTCCATTTAAGTTACATACATTTGGTGGTTGGACATTGTATTAGAGCCAAACATCCCCCAACTGGCCTGACTTCTTGTATAGTATGGGAGCATTTGAAGTTTGGTGAAGGTGTGTGTCTTGGTGAGTGATTATGCCTTATACCCCCTCCCCTAAAAAATCAGAGAGATCCATGGGTTCAAAAATGCCTTTAAAAAATAGAGCAAGGTTATATCTAACATGTGTAAAAAAATGGGAGGGCTCCATTGATAAACATGGAAATGAAAGGCTCATACCTCATCTCAGCAAGACAAGCCATTCTAGGGAAGACAATTTCGGGAAGACAGAATAAAATAATTTTTCCTCCTCCTGTTCAGGATTTGAATATTTAACTCTTCTAAACATGTCAGTAATTTTCCCCTATCACATACCTAAGTGACCAATGTGTAAAATGATTATTTATTGCCTATCCTCTGCAACAGCAGAGCTTGGAAGGAGATTTTTGTCTGGGCGAGGTAGTGTCTTGGCGAGTGATTTTTGAGTAATATGCCAAGTTTAGGGCTTGATTTATTAAATAAATAATTATCATATCATCACAAAAGTCTCAGATCTGGACCATTTTGACCTGTAGATTATGGAAATCAAGTTTATATTAATGGCAGAGGTGTCCTTATTGTCATAAAATCCACATACTTTTGATAAATGATTATCACGATTCCATTGCCATTTCTGTCTTACCAAGGAAATAAATGATTTTGACCCCGCTGTATACAGTTGGTATACTTAACTATTCTAAATATGTCAGTAATGTTCCCCTATCACAAACCTAAGTAAACAATGTGTAAAATAGTTACTTATTCCCCATCCTCTGGAACAGCAGAGCTTGGAAGGAGATTTTTGTCTGGGCGAGATAGTGTCTTGGCGAGTGATTTTTGAGTAATATGCCAAGTTTAGGGCTTGATTTTTTGAATAAATAATTATCATATCATCACAAAAGTCTCAGATCTGGACCATTTTGACCTGAAGATTATGAAAATCACGTTTTTATTAATGGCAGAGGCGTCCTTATTGTCATAAAATCCATGTAGTTTTGATAAATGATTATCACGATTCCATTCCCATTTCTGTCTTACCAAGGAAATGAATGATTTTGATCCTGCTGTATACAGTTGGTATATTTTTATCTATTCTACATATGTTAGTAATTTTCCCCTATCACATACCTAAGTAAACAATGTGTAAAATAGTTACTTATTGCCCATCCTCTGCAACAGCAGAGCTTGTAAGGAGATTTTTGTCTTGGCGAGAGAGTGTCTTGGCGAGTGATTTTTGAGAATCATGCCATGTTCAATTGAAATTTCTTAGGTATACAAAGATTTTTCCCCAATTAAAGGTATATACCATCTGAAAGTAGATGTATTGGGCATTCTCCTCCATATGATTGATAGTTCCTATCTATCTCTCTCTCCCTTTTATGAAGAATGACAGATAATGAACATTTTCTTCCCTCAATTTTACCTAAAATCCAAGTGTCAGCACTGGAAGGAAATGCCCCATTGCCAAAGAAAAATCACAGAATATCTTATCACAACTCTCTAAACCCAACATTTAGACCCAGTTGTACAAGGATAATAACATAAAAGACCATTATTAATATATAAAAGCACATATAGGAGGCCTTAGGGGTATTTACCCCCAATTATCACTCGCCAAGACACTGTTTCCAGGGTATGTACCTTTTGGGCGTTGCCATGGCAACCGTTTTCATATTTAACTAATAATATCTCGTGAGGAGGTACCCCAACACCTATACACTATCCACAAAAAAAATCTTTAAGATAGTCCTAGGTTTGGTTCCAGACCCCCCCCCCAGCCCAAGGGGGGGGGGATATGCTCTGTTTCTATGACTTATGACCATATTGAATTATTTAGGACAAGGCTGTGTAGATGATTTTATATTGATTTTATATATCTGACTTAATTATACAACATAATTTATTACATTTTAGTAGAAAATACATGGAGCATAGGTTCAAAGAAAAAAGGTAGCAAAGGTAGCGGTTGACCCTTAGTACACCACCATCAGTGGTTCCGGCTATAAAACAAATGTTATAACATGTGATGGAGCCATGTCCTGCATAATTAACCCATGTCATGTACTTTGTACAGTGTGTGGTGGTCCCAGGGAGTGTCCAATCAGTGCTTCAAGTCAAGGTTTATGTGATATAAACAATTCTGTAGATACTGCGCCTTCAGATGTATGGGTGGACAGACTAACTTTATTTAGCAAGGAACCTCCAGAGTACCCTCATTGACTTATATGTCTAAATCTGATTTTGTTTATTCCAATCATGGATAACACAAGAACTATATACGTAACACAAAAGTTCTGCTTCTCATTCAGGTCATTGTAGATAATAGGTAATGATATAAAGTTTTAGTTTACTTTTGCTTGGCATTAGAAAATATATATGGCTATTTTGATATATCATGAAGCACACGCTCTTCTATTTCATGGTAGATACATTTAAATACTGGTGTCCCATAGTATATAGGCTTACCATTTTGGCGCCATATTTCATGGGAGCCATAAAGAATGTAGGGCGCATATATTTCACTCTCGGTCCATTTCACTCACTGATGACGTTATAGGACCAAAATTACAATGTAAAAGTTGTACACTGCCGAAACACAGCCACTACATAATATATATATATATATATATATATATATATATATATATATATATAGGTCAGATCTTTCATTAGGGTACAATTGGCTATCTTTCAGGTTTGTCAGGTTCTGAGTGTGCTATTTTGTCCGACCTACTCCAAGAATCAATGTAATCTTGATCCCATTCGATGCACACGAGTTGGGGCTATCCAAAAAGTGCCAGTTTGTGTTGGTAGGACCAGAATATCTGGAGATATACATGTCCAAATTAAAAAAAAACCCTCTGAAATCCCATTATTTTTAATTATTTTCTTATTTGTGATAATCATATTTTACAAATGAGCGGTCTCAAGGACACCAAATTCATTCCTCATGCCCCCAGAGCTGTTACCTGGTATATTCAGCTGGATTTGTGGGTATGTCACACATACATTTTATATGCCATCATGTTCAACAACTATAAGTACTCGTTGTAATGTCTGACACTTCTATTTCAGTGCCCCAAATTCTATACAACCAATCCCTCCTCATTTAAACCTTTACCCTCTGTTTGAAGGGTACATGACCCTTCTCTCCTGTTGTGAAGATGGAGTGTGTCCTCCTTTTCACTAAGATACTACACATCAAAACATTATTTTCAACTGGATAAAGGTGTCAGATGTTACATTAATATTTTGTGTCCTGCTGTGTATTTGATACACTATTTCATTCTCTTTTTTTCTCTCAGCATTGTATTTTAACACATTTCCAACAAACTGGACCAGTTTTTGCCTATGTTTTGCCTCCCGCTATGTCTCTGTGGAGGTATTTTGATATATGTAATGTCCGACTTTATACGAAGAATCAAGGTGCGAAAATTTGAGACGCTTCAAGTTATCCGGGCAGAAGTAGGCTCGGGCTCTGCGCATGCACAGTCATCAAAACACAGGTCACAATGAAATGGAGGAGTTAAACCCACCTTTTACCTTCAAAATAGGCTGATTTCGACAAAAAAGGTGAGTAATTGATCGTATATTTTACGAATTCATGAATCAAGACATGTCAGGGATCATAATTATACCAAAATTGTGTACCGACATTACTTATTTTGCCTTTTAGAGGCCATCTATGGCCGATTCGCATCGGTTCAGAGTACTACCCGCCATATTTGAACTAGCCAGGGGCCAGAAATGTATTTTGCACCGATCGTGTAGTTGACAAGTAACAACCGCCACTTTTATTCCGCTATCCACTCTACAGCCCCTTGTCACTCTCCTGCTCTACCATTATGGCAAATTGATGCTTCTGTGCACAAAATACACCTTCCTTCATGCATTTTTAGATGTTTGTGTACAGTATTTACAAATTTGACACTCCCTAACCCCAACAAAGTATATATATATATATATATATATATATATATATATATATATATATATATATATATATATAAAGACAAATATAATCCCAAATCATGAAACAAATGCATAGGTTGCATGTCTACCAATAGCGATCGGTCAGGAATATCATGGAAAATGTCCATTCTGACTGATCAATCCAGGACTACACAAAATAGCCAGATCATAATTTCCTGCATACACGGAAATGGTATGGCCAGGGTCCATTTTAGATGCCTCTGCTGAAGAGCATTTCACTTAGGCGGCTTTGATGGAGGATTGTCGATGGGCTATAAGGGGGTTATGGCTGACGTACTCTCTATGTTTACATAACGCTAAAACAACATAGGCCCTAGACATGCGAAATATTTGCAGACGGTCAGGAATGTCTCTGCTTTGGGGCTGGGTCTGCATGGCTGCCTCATCTCATATGGCTTCCATACACGCTAAAAGAGTATACTCAATACAGACTATCTGATAAGCAATCCAGGCCTAATGCACAGGCTTTTACCGTGTTTGCCTCAATTGATCCATCATCGTTTATGTATGGCCTACTACTGCACATAGCTATTAAATATATAAGTACTGCTTGTATATATGGCAATTGCATGTTGGCTATGTTATTTCTAGTCTCGTATTGATTATTCTAGATTCTGGACTATCTATCTTTATCCTTTATTACATTACATATGGAGGTGGTCGTCATTTATCAATAGGAGGGGGGTTGACAATTTCTTACGCCCCCGCAATGGCAGTAAGAACTATTTGCGAGGGTGGGTTTTATGGTAGCTCCGGTGAGATACTCGCCATACCCGGAAGACATGGCCCTTCACAGCAATGAGCTATCCATAAAGGTTTTACCAAGTCATGCTTACTATAATCCCCTCCTGATAGTGCAGTGTCTACGGTATCATCAGGAGGACAAGCATCTACATGGCAGTATGATTGATACAGGATCAGGACTTCTATTATTTATCCCATCCCAGCCATCCTCCAACCCCCTCCCTCACCCCTTCTACCATTGCCTTCTATGATGAGCAATACGTGCACGGGGACCCTTTGCCTGCCAAACCTCAGCCCCTATTACGTCAGGGATTGCCACCAGGGGGCAGTAGTGTGTCCTATTGATCTGTGTTGATATGATTATGATGTCCCATACAGGACCTCACATGGGTTACACAGGGAGGACCCCATCACAAACCTGGGCTTCCCCTCCTCCAGTATACTTATACAGTGCTCAAGCCCCCTACAGCTTCGGTATCAACAATCCATATCAATGGATTTAATGAACTCCCCTGAGTAGTTATAGTCTGTGATAATGAGACTGTTTAAGACTACATGGCCTATCACCAATGGTACACATCTTTCGCCCTTTGACGTCTTTCCTGATGCATACCATGATTCTGGATATATTGACCCTGCAAATGTTTCTCATTTTGCAATACTACTAGGTCATGATTTCCCTAAACTCGAGTCTGCTCTATTGTGAATACACATTTATGTTCTTTACTAGTCTGAACCCTAAAGATGTAGTGGGGAACTGACCATGTTCTGCTAAAGCATTCTTGTATTTTGTTCGGGACCTTCGCGATACTGATTAGTAAAGGGCTAACTACACCTTGGCAGACCACCACGTAAAAGCCATATCTCAAGAGCAGCTCGGTATATTGGTTTATTCAAGAGCAGCTCGGTACATTGGTTTGATAAAGAGCAGCTCGGTACACTGGTTTGATCAAGAGTAGCTCGGTACATTGGTTTGATTAGGACGAGCTTTTCTGACCACATTAGACAGAGCAGTGGTAGAGAAATGAACCCTTTAAGGACCGCTAATGAAGGAGTGCACCATGCACGTTGGTTGTCATGATGCACCAATGAAATGCTCACTAGAATTGGCAAGATGCAGCCCTGGCGAGTTACTCACCAGGGTTGCATCCATGCATCATGATAATTAATATGCATGGTGCATTGATGCATCTTGGGCCTTTATAGGCTTGATAACCAACATCCTCCTGAAACTCTACTGCTCCTGGCTTAGGACAAAGGAGCTGCCACGACCGGAGAACGCTTAATGGCCAGGAGGGGCCGGTCTAAGAGACAGGGGTGGGACAGGCGTGAGGCAGGAGGAGCACGTGTATGATGGTTTGCTTGAGGTGCTCCGAGGTGCTCCGAGCTACTCCTATGGCAGAAACAGTGGATTACATGCAGGCTAGGGAGTGGGAGTTGGAGGGAGGTAGAGGGGCCGTTCTGTGGGTCCATTATAGGAACGCCATGTGCACTGCTTAACTCCTTAAACCTATAAAGGCCGCTAATGCAGGAGGGCATCATGCCAATTGGTCAGCTCGTCAGTACTTTATTTATGCATTAAGGCAACACATATGGAGTGTATGAATCCTGTACGGTCGTCATAATATGATGTATATCATGTGCATGAACGCACGACTGCACTATATTAGCGACCCTAAATAGGTTAAAAGCCACATGAAGTATTCCACCAGTCTTTTTATATTTTGTAAATGCAGCACTGGCGAATAACTCACAGACTCTGCATCAGGCTGACAACATAGAGGATAGATATCATCATGCAGTGTCAGCATGGTGCACCAATAGCATGTTGTGAGTTACTCAGAGGGCTTTCCAATTGCATAATGACAAAAACTTATACATGCATAGTGTAGGCCCTCAAGGGGAAGTGGTATATAAACGACATCTTCAGAAATGATCGTGGCCCTGTGGTTTACATACATATGAGCTCATTAGTCCACATAAGAACTCTGCACCCTAGAGAGGGAGGGGGATGTTAAAGGATCATCAACCTTTCTTATCATTTCAACTTTTGAATTATCCATGGGTTGGCGTTAAACGTATAATCATGACCCATTACTATGTAAATAGCAATAATGTTAGTGTTAGAGCTTCACCCTAGGTATGCTCCTTTCATGGGGGAGTGGGTGGGGATCTACTCTTTTAGTAGGGTGGCCGGGGGTCACGGCGATCCCGGTACCGGCGATCCCGGTACCCTTATCTGACGCTATACAAAACAGCACTTTTGTACATCCCCTCACACAGACTAGGAACCACTCACAGACATCTGGTCACTGTCAATCATAAGGTTTATATTAGGGGTATCATATTCATCTCCAGCTAGGGGTAGTATAGCATACCTCATATGGTATTTTAAGGACAATGTATTCATGCCATGGTGTTTTACTCCTGTCCCAAGTCATATTTCTGTGTGCTTCCTACAAACTGATGTCTGGGAAAGTATGAACTACATGAAGGCAAATCCGTATTTTAATGTGATTCTTTTTTTCTTTTGAACCATATTGAATACACCTACCCGCCAGGATGTCTGAAATATTGCTAAAAATGGTCTATAGTTTTTTAGGAGTAGCACTTTATAATACAAGTTTTTGAAAGTTGATTTTCATATAGAAATTATTATTCGGGAAAAAAATGAAATTACCAGAAGTAGACCCAAATCAGCTTAAGATAATGCATTTGAAACCAAATCAAAGGACCCCATCGTCAGAGGTCATCAGACAAGGTTCAGGGGGCTTATTTGGGCTCATTATCCCTGTTTGCAGTAAAATATTAGTAGAGGGCTCCGCCAGCTGGACATGATAGAATTTGCAAACCAATGTCGATTTGAGCCTAAAAATTGTGGAAATCTTAAAGCCAGTTCCAAATCTTCTGGCTTAGGTGATGAGGGATTTTACATAAAAATGAAGGGTCAAATGTATACTGATAGGTGCACCGACACTATCAATTCTTGTATTAGTCTATAGTTCTAAATGGAGACCTTATATACGTCCCTTACACGATACCCTCATACTCACCTCCCAATGTCCCACGAGTGTCATTTCCCATATTGTACCAGGTAACCCCACTATTCACTGGAACGGGAAATGAGGTGCTGTCCGTCACAGTATCCGGGTCTCATTGACAAGATCTAATTGAAGCCATGAAGGTTAGGGTGCCTCCAGGTTATGTTATCACTCCATCCCCCTCCAGGGCTGTACATGTCGTGAGGATGTATACTTGTTATCTGACCCTTATCATCGTATATAAACAGTATGGGGACAGCTTCATCATACAGCTAGGATTGGGGGTCACTGAATATTGGCTACCATAAAATCAAGCGTATAAGCCGACGTCTATGGAATTCCAAAGGCCTACTGCGCCTCATAGAGCCTTGCTGAATTCAGGATGAGGCTTGCACGCGGGGTTTTACATGTATACAATTAAGTAAGGACTGGGCACCTTTGCAGGTTTCTGCTACTGTTCAAAGTTTTCTCATAAAGTCAAGGTGCACTTCGTACGCAGTTGCGGCTTATCTCCTTTGAAATAGGGTAACTAACTGTTTTGATATATCATAAACTAAGGTGCATACATTATTTCCCTTATGTATCTATGTGCCCTCAATGCCTGTGTAGTCTGGCTGTTTCTTTAATAAGATTTGCAAAAAGGGGCCTTAGTGCAGTGCGCAGTAAGGCCCTCTTTCCCAGTACATGCCATCTGTGTAGATGGATGCATACACATGGTGTCGGAAAACAGCCTGGGGGTTATTATTGTAGGGAGATTTTATGAGAACGTCAAAGTCTCCCCTCACCTGTAAAGGTCATATGCGGATGCCATCATCTGCTGCTAGTTTCATAGATAGCTGGGTCATAAAACGCCTGTAAGGCTCGCCTTACTTATGGGGCCTTTATATCGATATTTCTGTCAGCCGCACAGAGTGCCAGATAAGATAGGCACGATTGCCACTTAGGCTGCAGGACATATTTATAGGCCATGATAACATGATATCATAGTAACAGACACAAACATCCGACCAAACCAGCATACATCCTGCCTTTCCTGTCTGCCCACTCTAAAGCCTTCTATCCGATAACAATCTCACCCCCTAGCTACCCCCCCCCCTCCCTACTCTCCTCTGCCTCTGTGAAAGTTTCCTTTAGGACACATGCAATCCACCAATCAGGTCAGGGACACGGGAGGTGAACATTGAGTTGAATTCCATCCCAATCAAATCTAATTCACATTAAGCCACGGCTATGATATCTTCAACTTCAAGTAGAGATGGGATAAAGGAAACTGGCATTTACTTGCATGCAAGTTTATTTTTATGTTATTGCAAAAATAGGGGAGGAGGAAGAGAGGGGGGGAAGAGGAGAAAGGCCAGATGTTGCTTTAGAGGATAGACACAGCCTTGAAATTTGAGTCATTATGCAAACATGCCTTAAGCATTAAAACCTCAGAACTTTCCCCTACCTACATAACACTGCATCCATTTTACACTCTACTCATCCAACTGTCCAGTGACAGGTTCAAAGGCTGCTAAACCTCTCGTCTACACCTTCTAACTTGAGTGATAATTTGACATCTAGGAGACTAGTGATACCTATCTCACCCAAACATAAAAGCTACCCTAGTGGTCTTCATTCATACTTATAAGCGGCAAGTCTTTGAATACGCGCCGCCCTTCTTTATCTAAAGCACCGGGTAGATCTTAGTTCAAACTGATAACTACCCAGCCGCTTATACACAGGAAACTACGGTATACAAATATGGAAGGTCCAGAGTCTAGAGACATGGTATTTGTTCTGTTGGTGTAACTGTCAGCCGTCCCTTTCTAACACTTCACCCCTCGAATGACATGGATTTCCTGTTTCTGAGATTGGAAACAAAACTGCCACCTCCCTCCAAAAAAGGGAGAGAAAATGTAAAATAAATAGAGAAAAACAAGCAGCCTTGGTGTCGGCGCCTGCAGGAGTCGGCCACAAGCTTCTCCCGTTGCCTCCCTCAGGGGGACGGAGCAGCTCGGGTTGAGCGTCAGTCAGTGTAAAAGAGCAGAAGGCGAGTTGCTGTGAGCTGCTCGTGTCAATGTGGGCCTTCATGGAACAGCTCAGGGTGGGGGAGGGGAGCGAGATCAGGTGCGGCAGCAGTGTGGGGTTTTATGCCCAGTTTGTAAGACTCTGTCAGCGGTCGGGCTCCAAGAGCCTCCCGCCTGAGCCATTCTCCTTTACATTGAGTTGCTCCCGGGCCCGGGGCGAGCTGCTCCCGTCCGGCCTCCGGCTGACGGATGGCCTCCCGTGTGTCACATAGCTCAAAAACAATACTCCCTGAGAGTGGCCCTCCACCTCACAATTACCTACTCCCTACTCAACCCCCTCCTCATCCTCCTCTTTCCCCTACCTCTGCCCTGCTCTACCCCTCCCCACCACTTGCCCTGCTCAACCTGCCTGTCCTGCTACCCCTTCCCCTCTCTCTCCCCCCTCCCTCCTTCCGCCCTTCTCCCCTATTCCCCTACCACTCCTCCCCTCCCCTTAACTCCAGAGGACCTCCTCTTCTAATTCTATACACAGCCCCACCACCCACCCACTAACCCTCTCACCCTGCCCTCACCCCTCTTCGCAGTTGTATCATCTGATGGATCTCCAGTCTCCAGGGCGGTGGTAACGATACCCCACACAGCAGCAATTGAGAACATCAAGGGACGCGGCCAGGCAATGATTATGTGCTGACACTTTAAATCGCTTCCGACTCTAGGCCTGACCAGCGCGGACAGGAGTGTTTCTGGCTCCCTCTGATGTTTAACCCTTACAAGGTCTGCTAGTCCATTAGTGCATCATGCCCAAGCATCATGCCCAATGGTTGTCATGATGCATGAATGCAGCCCTGGAGGCCATTTCTCAATGTTCTATGACTACACACAGCCACTACAATTTAAAAATGCCAAGAATAAGCCAGGCTATCGTAGGAACTGCCCTATGACTGCTCACTACGATTAGCAGCTATGCAGTAATTACATAAGGTTTAGTAGGGCAGTCGTACTGGTGCAGACATTAAGGACTACTAGTACATGGTACTGTTAAGGCCAAATTATTAGGTTATCACTACGATTTAAAGGACAGCAGTCGTAGTGTGTTAAGAAATGGCCTCCAGGTTAGTTACTCGCCAGGGCTACATTTATGCAGCATGCTTAACCCATAGGGTCAATACACGTGATCCCAGAGGGTCAGCATGATGCTCCAACGACGACCAAAGGACATGATGCACCCCAGCATTAGCCGCCCTTAGACGTTTAAGTAAGGTCATACTTTGGTTGCGGGATCGGGTAGCGTGATCTAGCCCAGTGTCATGCCAATCCCGTCATGTTCAAACGCCATAAAACAGGTTGGTTGACGGAGGAAGGAAGTTGTATTGACTGACCGACCGTCAATTCACTCCACCCGTGCTGACATGCACATAGCCCACATAGTTAAGTGTGCAATACATTGTACGCATTTCCGCTATGACCTAAGCGGGCTTTCATAAAGTTAGTATGTACGAACCAAGGGTGAGGGGGTGGGGAGTGTGTGCTGAGACACTGTGTGCACATAAACCTCCATATAAGAAATACAGAGGTGGGAGGAGGGGGTAAATTTCTGGAAAAAGTTGAGTAAATATTCCATGTGTCGAGGAATAAAGCCCTGAAAAAGTTACTCGCCAGGGCTGCATTTTATAGGCCTATTCATCTTAAAATGAAGCCATAAAAAAGCTACTCGCCCGGGCTGCATCCACACACTAAGCCAGGAGGGTGTTGCTCCTATAGTAAAAGGAAGAGCTGGCTAAAAATGCCCTCATTTCCAGTCCTTTCTTTATATGTAGCTATAACTTGTCCCTTTTGTTGCTCACAAGTGGTCATTCAAGTATGGTGCTAAAAAAGGGGGTTTGAGTAGGTACCTATTTGGGAGAAGTCAGTCAGTATAATAAACTATAGAGCGTTTGACATGAGTAGGTACCTGGTAGTGCAGCTCTCTCTTATCTAAACAAGGCAGGTGACTTTTTAGACTAATGTGGTGAGTGCAAGTTGAATGGTGAAGCAGTGCACGACATGTTTAGAAAAGAGGGCACATACTCACAGTTCTTTTTACAATAGGAGCAACACCCTCCACATCACATACATGTGAGTTTTTCATGGTTCTTTCACCATTTTAACTGCTACTTAAATGTCATATTAAAGACGAGAAAACTACATCAGAAACTAGTGTCACAGTCTCACTATCACTCAGTGCATACAGTCACCAACATGGACGATATGACCCTCGAAGGGTTGACACACAACTGTTAACCATTATGTTAGACTACTAGGTCATTCCATTGTATCCGTCTTTTATGATTTACTAAGCTATACTGTAGCCACTATACACTTTTTTACTGTACATAGGGGTGTATTGAAAGTACTTATCGGTAGCATGCAACAACTCACGATCCTGCAGCAGAGTCCAATGTTCCTATACTACTTACACCATACATCATATGCCTTTACCAAAGACCCTATTCTATATACTACTAGTAGCGACGCCACAACCCTGTGGGTGGCGCTTGTGTAGCTTTATGATGGAGGCTCCAGAAATGAACTGATGAAGGGGTAGGCTTAGGGGGCTTGATTTTGGGTTATTATAAATAAAAGAATATATATTTCACCATGCATGAAGCAAGTAGAGGCCCTGGCCACAGTGCACCATGCAAAAATACTGCATGTTCTTGAGATTTCACTGGTATATCTGCATTTTTAAAAATCTATTTTCCCAGTTCAGTGAATGATAGAAACACGGTGCACAAAGCTATATATGACTTGAAGATGCACTAATATGTAGTTTATAAGCAAGCAAGGAGCTTTTTAGGATATTCCTGTGCCCAGCATAGTTATTAAGCATCTATGAGCAGCTCTCCATGGGGTATTCCTACTTCCAAAGCACTCAATTACCATAAATATGGTGTAAAAACCTACTTAAACTGGAAAAAAATAGTATATCTGTAATGCCAAATATTGGACCCAACAGCTAAGACCACAAAAGAACAATTCTGAGATCTTTAAAAAATCATCCAATTACCTCTGACTGGCCGACAGGCGAAGGGGTGGTATTAACCATGCAACTATTGCCAGAATAAAATTGTTCAAGCCTTAACAAACATGTTTCTTGTCATAGATGGGGAGTGATGAACATCAACAATTAGAGAAATAATGATTTTAATGTGTTGGATTGAAATTGCCCCTTACAGAGATGGCTAGCAATTTTTCTCATATTTTGTAAAATAATGATTTTAATTCAATTCATAAATTAGGCCACATACAATCCAAATATGATACAATCCCAATCTATTTTTTTGAACTACATATTTTACCAGCTTTGCATTGATGTACAGAATCCTGTAGTATGGCTAACAGATAATTTTGGCCTGTGATAGCTACTACTAGCTGTATGTTGTAGACACCGCTACTAAACATGACCACTCTGAGGTGCATAGGGTATACACACCTTAAGTCGGCCACATACCTGGGTTGTGCCACCTCTCCGGGGAGCAGACAAAATTGCTACGATTCTTAATTGACAACTAGTTGAATCAATGCCTTTTTTAGTAGACAATGTTGATTTGGTATAAAACCTAGCTCGCCGACCTGAGGTAAATCTAGCCTTCACCAAGGGGTAGATATCCGATGCGTGTATGTATCATAGATCTTGTGTTCTTTGAAAGGAAAACCCAACATTTTGTGGGCTAAGACATGCTTGTATGAGGGAACATTACTGTCATGCAGGATAGCAGGTGTGGGTGGGTTGGTCTTTTTGCCTTAAGTGTAGGGGTTTCTTTGCCTATTTCTGACCCCATAATCATCCCAACGATTAGAGGGTAGAAATCCTTACTTTTTCTATTTCTGAATTCGCCACTGGCCTGTATGTGGGTTTGACACATTATACATACAACATATGAATCATCGGCGTCCAAATGGTTGGTTGGCACACACTCTAGTTTCTACAAAGTAGGAACAAGGGGGAGACTGGAGATGGGGAAGTGTGCAGGGAAGAATATGGGTTGAGAAGACGGTCATTCCTCCCTTCTCCCATCCCCTGTGTACTTCCACCTCCAGTGTTACCAGAGCCCCCTGTCCCATGGCTCTCCAGGGAGCCATACAAGTAATAATACCCTCCCCGGGCAGGGAATCCTCCTGGTAGAACTGGCCTCCAGGGGGATGGCCTGTGGGGCTCTTATCCCTCAAACAGCTGTTAACCCTCAAACAGGTACCAGTTTGAGAGTTAGGAGCAACCACAGGATCTTATCCCTCAAATATGTGTCTTAAGCCTCAAACACTCTTATCCCTTAAATGCTCTTAAGCCTCAAATGCTCTTGTCCCTCAAACGCTCTTATCCCTCAATCCCTCTTAAGCCTCAAAGGCTGTGTGACAGCAGATTTAGCCTAATGTCATGGCAAGTGAATTGCCCAGGCATCATAGTTCATAGTTCCATTCATAGTTCAACTTAGATGGTGTGACCACTACACCAGGCCAGGAAATAAAGTTTTAGCTACTTATACATGTATGCCGGGTTATGTGATTTATTCATCTGAAACTGTATCATATATATGGAAAGTATGTGAACTCTTTGAAGGCATTGAGATGTTTACTTATGGTCCAAAGTAATAAATTCCGTAAAGGGAATGACCACTTCAATCAGTCAAAAATAAAGTCTGCTTAATTATACATTCTAAATTGTGATCGTGTCTTTATCTACAGCTCATGATCTAATACCAATTGTTTTACTTTGCCCTTGTTGCAATTGCTAAAAAAAATCTCAAATGGATTTCAGGGAGGATGTTTGAGGGATAAGAGCATTTGAGGGATAAGAGCGTTAGAGGGATAAGAGCGTTTGAGGCTATGGCTGCTCGTAACCCTCAAAAGGGTACCTGTTTGAGGGTTATGAGCTGTTTGAGGGATAAGAGCCCCACATGGCCGATATAGCCTCTAGTGCCTGTGGTTGGGGTAGATGGTGACGAGACGGGGGGTGTGGGGGTCCAGGGGTTAAGGGAGGGCCGTAGGGAAATGGGGGAACCCACTGAAGGGTGTTTCATAACTTGGAGATATTTACAACCAATCATACCAAGATGTGATGGAAGTTCTAGGGAGTGCTAAAAATAGTAAGTCTTCTATAAGGATTAGTATATTCTATCACATAATTTAATATGTAAAACCGGATTGACATATAAATGGTGTAGCATATTTTAAGAACATTATGGCTTAAAAAGACAATATGACTTTTGAAAAGCCCCACTGGTGTGGGTGGGTGGGCCTGCAGTGAGTCTCTGAAATTGGGAACAATGGGCGGGCATGAATTCGATTAGATCTCCCCAAGCCCTACTTAAGAGTTTGCATTGTCTTTTTTAACTGCCCAAACCCTCATGAAACGCTGATGAAATTCTGTAGCGGGATCAAACAAGGATGATGGCATTATAAAACCTTTAAATGAAACAAGTAGGTGAGGACCCAGCTGTAAAACATCACACTCTGTACCAGAAATCAGAGATTGTTCAGTTACCATAATGCATATTCATTTGTGAGGACTGGGGGTTGTTTCATCATTATTCTGAAATACCCTTTAGAAAATCGATGTTTTTCAGGTTAACCTATCTAGCTTGACAAAACAAGACCGATCTAAGCGGGTTTTTTTTGCTCCGTTCTGAATAGAGTGTATTCTAGAGGGATTTTGGATGTTTTTTGCAGCCGATTTTGCGGTCAACCTAGTTGCCTGCAATTGCGAGGACAATCCACAAGTTGCCACTGCTAAACTAAGTTAATTCCGGCTTAATTTTGATGCACAGAACAAGAACGAAATCCAAACCACATACCCTAGATATTTGGCCAATGGAACACACAGGTCTGCGGTGTCATTTTCGGCCTGGTGTGGCTCGGTAAGCAGCTGCAAAGTTATGAAAGTGTAGGGGCAGTATTTCCCTGTACTCGGTGGCAGACCCCCAGGGGCGGGTCTCCGGGTAATCACTGCCCCCCCTAGTGTGTATCATACCGATCCAGGTGTGGATGGAAGGTGGAAATGTCAGGCCAAGGGGAAGTAGCTCAGAGGAAGAGCAGCCGCTTCGAAGTTGGAGGGCCCCGGGTTCGAGTCCCGGTTTCTCCAAGAACCTTTTCACCGACCTCTACAAAAGTAATATCTAGAGTTGAAGTACCCCTGCCTAATGAGAGAACAACAGAGCAACCTGTGACCAGGGGCAGGTGGTAAACGCACTTGTTTCTGCTGGAGGATGGAGCCGTTACATCAGCTGGGATGTGTCTAGGGATGTGTGAGGGAGGGAGGGAGCCCAGTAAACACAAAACTTTATCCAATGTAGCAAATTGGTAGATATCAAACGTTTAAACAACTTAAAATGTTGTGTCCTGGTTATGTTAGCTGACTGTTTAGACAGAATTCACATTGTTTGATGTGGTGCAATGTAGTATAAATTCGTATATATACCTCTCTTTAGAATTTCTTTCATATGTGGACTTAGAATCTTTTGTTGAGACATCAATGGTAGTAAAGAGGTCAAACTGACTTGCCAAAAAAGTACCTCCTATCACCATCGGCACATAGGTTGGCTCCATGGCCACATAGGTTAGATTCCTGCCTTAAAATTGTAAGGAAACCACAGCATGGGTTCAAATCCTGGTGTTAGGTGTTTTGAAAATGGCTATTTTATTTTTCTCTTTAGAGAAGGTAGGTTCAAACCTCATGTAATTTTACATTTTATTATGTATTTGGTATAGATGTATCAAGAGGTTTCTTTTGATATTTCCTTGCACGTGAAATCACATGAAATTATTCTAAACATTCTGGGAACGTATTCAGGACATAACATTTTCAGATTCTATGTAGGACATCTACATAGTTGATACCGAGAGACTATGTTCTTATAGGTTGATACATGTGTCTGCGTTTACTCAGAGGGAGGGAAGGAGGGAGGGGGATGCGGAGAGGGGACACAGGGAGCAGGAGGGAGAGAGGGGGAATAGGGAGAAGAGAGGGAGGCAAGGAGAAAGAGGGAGAGAGGGTATAAGGGAAGGGAACAGGACAGAGAGAGAGAGAGAAAGAGAGAGAGAGAGGTAGATGAGTTAGAGTTAAAGGTAAATGGGTGGATATGGAGAGAGAGAGAGAGAGAGAGAGAGAGAGAGAGAGAAAGAGAGAGAGAGAGGTAGATGAGTTAGAGTTAAAGGTAAATGGGTGGATATGGAGAGAGAGAGAGAGAGAGAGAGAGAGAGAGGTGAGTAATGGTAAGTGCATGGCTTTGTTGTTTTGGCATGGAGAGCAGCCCTAGTGACCTGCCCTATAAACCAGTTACAGCGGCAAGTGGGCTAATGACCAGCCGCCATGAAGGCTGTCTTGTGGGAAATCAGGGTTGTACGGCCCCTGACCAGAGAGGGGCTGCTTGTGTAGGAGTGCCTTGGGTTGGGGTAGGACAAATGACTTTATCAGGGTCTGCAGCCTTGTCTACACAACACAGCCCCCACCACCCTACCCCCACCCCCACCCCTCAGCTCCCTACAGAAACTCATATATATCGTCGCCTGTCAAACCCTCTAAGAACCTCTCTCAAACCCATGTTCTTGATGCACTAATGCAGCCCTGTGAATAACATGTACCGCATTGGTGCATTATGCCAACCCTTCAGGAGTGTATCAGTGTATCAGGGGCCGCTGATGCACATAATGCATCATGCCCATTGGTCGTCATGATCCACCAATGAAGTGCTGGCGAGACTACTCGCCAGCACTTCATTGGAGCATCATGCTGACCCTCCGGGAGTTTGTGTATCGGCCTTGTAGGGTCGACATGATGCATGAATGTAGCCTTGGCGAGTTGCTCATAAGGTTGCATCCATACAAAATACTAGTACCCATAGAAAAGGCATGATGTACTTAAGCCCTTTGTGGCCCTTAAAGGCCCTTAACCACATCAGGCTGTGATAGGAGTAGAAGGACCTGCAGGGTTTATGTGACAGGCGCCAAGCAGAGTTAGCCACAAGCAGCAATATGTCCACCCCTAATACAATAACCTCTACAACCACTGATTGGGTTTTCTGCTTGGCTGGACTGGAGGGGGGGCTCACCCTTCAGACTTTGGTCCTATTAAAGGACTGAGCTGCTCGGGGTGCATGTAGGTCAGGTATTTGTGTATTGTGCATGGTAAGGGTGTAAGATGCTAATTCTTGTCCTGGTACATTTGTACTTGGACTACGAATTTCCATAGAGCCTGTGAGACTCAAAGTGCAATAGGCAGCTGTAGGCCAATTGGGCCATATAAATCTCATGTAAGATTTCTCGACTGAGGCCTAGTGGCTTTTGGATCTAATGAGCAGCTCAGCCACTGTCTCAACTCAGTCTCCTTGCTCTGTCTTTATCTGTCTGTCTGTCCATCTATATCTGCCCCCCCCCTCCTCCGTCTCCCTTATGTGGGCGTGGGCTACATCATGATTTATATTCCTTTTGGGTTCCATTATGATTATATCAATTACATGTTCTAAGCCAATTATAAAATCATCTCTGAAAAGTCATTTACATAATGATCAACCTATCACAACATATTCTGTCTTCATTATACTATAAGTATTACCATCCAAACGGATGTATACTGACACATATTACTTTTCCATGTCTTTGACTTGGGTAACTTCCCTTTTGTTGATATATGATCTGCTGTTTTAAGCGAGGCACATCTTGAACAACCGCTAAGGCAATGAAAGCCAGCACGACAATTCTTTTTTTATTTCATATTTCTATTCTTCCCCACCCGACATGTTCTGTTTGATTAACGTTGGCAGTGCACTGTTTTTTTTTTCTGTCATTCCTGCCGGATGTGTTGCGTTTTCTGAGTGTGAATTTCCACAAGAAGTGTTTTCCATCATTTGTGTCTTGAAGCCTTCCCTGTGTTCCCCCCTTCTGCAATTATGCCTTCATATATGTGAGGGGGCAGGCAGAAAGAATAGCCCATTTGTTGTGTCACGGACAACCCTTTATGCTTTATTTTAAATGTGTGTGGGTGTTGTCTAGGAAGTTTTTCATTATGTCTTACAGAAACACTATGCCAAATCTAATAGAAAGGCTATGCCATACATATTATGGAGTTGTATATAATATATGCTGTCCCTAATGGGATGCCATAATACGGAAGGACATAAATACCGGCGCCCATGGAAGCCAACTGGAGCCTCATGTATAGGTTCGGGTGGGGCAATAATGGTAAATCGTCCCTGACTCGACCACTAAAATGTTTGTACCTTAAATGTCGACCACCCTTTACTAACGTCTTACAGGTAACATTGAATGACTAATTGCCTGTACCTCATTACCCTCAATAGTCACTCATGCGGCAAGCATTGCTCATAATTTGTGAAAATAACATATGATCGACATCTTGCCGACTTGATTAAGTTACAACAGCATGACTATCGGTTGAGATAAGGGCGACTTACCCTAGGTCGTGTATAATTGATACATGACGTCATTGCGGTGAGTCTATTTTGATTTATGGTGAGAGGTTTGGCTGAAATTTCCTTGATATAAGCGGATCAACACAGGAAAATGTACCTCCATGAAGTGCCTCCCTGGGTTCCCTTTTCCTGTGTTGATCGATATATCATTAATTTTGCATGTGTACTCCAGTAGCGTACACTTACAGATTTATGGCGTACGCCAGCTAACATACCATTATATTAGGATATAGCACACTGGGACACTAGTGGCGTGCGCCGCTCAGTGGGTGGCAGGCTATAAGCGGCGTTATCCCCAGTGACAGCGGCGTAAAGCTGCCTTCAACCACCACACCACCCTGCCCTACCCCAGCCCCTACAACCTTCAAGCCACCAGTACTCACAGCCGTGAACGTCTTCACACCCGGATTACCGAACCCACAGTCACTGCTTATCATGCCTCAGATTCCATAAAGTGCGGGTTGGTGCGGATTAAGCCTTTAAGGGGTTAATTCAGTGATGCATTGGTGAATGAATACAACCCTGGAGAGTAACTTACCAGGGCTGTAGTCATACATCATGTTGATCCATCCCCGGAAGGTCATCATGATGCACCAATGAAGTGCTGGCGAGCAGTCTCGTCAGCTTCATTGGTGCATCATGCCGACCTATGGGCATGATGCATTAATGCACCAGCGGCCACTGAAGGGTTATACGATAACGGAATCAATGTTCTATATATGGGTTGGGGAAGGGTGCATGGGAAGCCAGAAGGGTTTGAATCCGGTAAGGCAGTTCCGGAGACTAGATGGCAAGTGGAGGGGGGGGGGTATATTATAGAGTAACTGAAGTGTTATGGGCTTAGAGGGGTTGGCGGAATTCTACGGTGGGATAAACTGCTTAACATAGATCAGGGGTTATAACACGTATGGATTTCTGCTTATGCAGCATTTATACAAAACAGATTAAGAATGTACCTCAGAAATATATACATGGATCTTATGTATATTCTTAAGGTCCTCATATATGTGTTATTTTCATGGTCTAGTGTAGCCCTGATGTGAATACAACCATATCAATTGCCAATTGTATTCAGTGATAATTAGATTAAATCCCTGGAGGGCGATTCATAAAAATTCACGATGTCGTAAAGGAAAGACGACCCTAGAATTGTGACTTTGTTCAATACATGATAATTGCTGAAAATGGTAACATTAGCATTCTTATGCATACTGTATTCAGTGACCATAATAATCATTCTAACCATAATCCTTTTGGGCCTGATTGGTTTGTAAATTCTTTAAATTGTGCAAAGAATTCCTGAAATATATTTTCTTGAATGGTCGTTTCTAAATCCATCGTTTAAACCTAAATTGGTCTTGAGTTTTTATGAATCATCCTCCTGAGGGTCCAATATTACAAAACAAAAATACTGTTCCCAATGGGATATTATTAATATTATCAAACTGCCCATATCTGCTGACTTGATGAATCAGCAGTTTCCCTAAACTGCTGACTGTCCTTGGCTACGCCCTCAGGTACTTGATAAGATTTGGCCAAATGAAGACAGACTTACGTCTTAACCCTTTAAAGGCCGCAATGGTGCATAAATGCAGCCCTGGTGATGTACTTGCCAGAGCTACAATCAACCATAATGCCGTCTCTATGGGGTTGATGTACTCCCAGAGGGTGGCCATGGTGCTTAAATGAAGTGCTGGTGAGCAGACACGCCAGTACTTTATTGGTGCATCATGACGACCGATGGGCTTGATGCACTTCTGCATCAGCTGCTTTTAAAGGGTTAAGCACAGATGACCCCTAACCCCTCCACTGATTCCATCTACTCATTTAGCTGCTCAATTGGGGCCGATACAGTTTGATCAGTTGAGGGCTTCTCATTTTGGCCAGGAAGACCATATATCAGATTTGATGGGGGTGGGGGGGGGGTGAGGGGTGACAGTAAGTCAGTACTATCAACCCAGACAAGTCGGCCACAGGAGAGATTAGAAAATTAAAAGCTCTAGAAGGTGTGCCGCCTTACCATAAAAGAATAATTCTACAGTTAACTCTCGTCATAAGGAGCAATTTGAAATGACTGAGTGGGCCCCTTGAGAGGTCCTTCTTTAAGCAGAAAGTTCATTGTATCAGCCCTCTTTATAATATGATTTAACTGTATAATCAATTCATAGTCTATGGGTCTGTTATCCTTTAATCTTACATCGGTTTTAAACACACTTGGAAGTCACCACTCCCCAAAGCACCCTGTGCGGACTACATGCAGACATGTACATAAACCACTTCCCCACTTTAAACCACCCCCTCACTCACTTAGACCCCAAACCTCCCAATGACCAATGCCCCAACCCCAGTGCTATGCTGAGATGGATCTGGGGGCAGCCTGCTGTGCCGGCCTCCTCCCGTCCATTCCCATTCAGGTCCTGTCAAAGACACGGCCTCGGCTCCTGGGGCTCTTCCGGCCAGCCGGGGCTTCAGCATTGGTGCGGCGTCTGCGAGGGAAGCCACCGCTTTGACGTGGCTTCACAAAAGGCCGGCTTGGGGAGCGTGAAGGGGTAAATTGACTGGCTGGTTGAGAGGGAGGGGTAGGGGCTATATCCCTGCTTGCCTTACTTTGCTTTCAGGGTAGCACTACAGGATCAGGATAACACAGCCTTTGCTCTAATCCTACCCACAACATTCCCTAAAGGAGGATCAATAAAGCATCTTACGTTCCACCCAGTGTGCACCTGGTGCATGACGCTCTGTGGTCAATGTGAACACTCTAAGAAATAACTGTTGAATCTTCCAGGGATCGTTGTAAAGCTGAAAGATACACTGCTTTACTGCAATTTCATTGCAGTACAGTGCACACTGTGGTACAAGGAACCTCTGTGAAAATCACGATGGATCTCTGGCAACTCTCTGGGAAAAAGGATTTCACCGTTATTTCGAAGAGTGTATAGTGTATAGGAAGCACGGGGGCAGTATAGTGTATACGTACAGACATGATGGGGGGGGGGGTGAAGACACACAAAACTACACGTGTGCAGCCAAGCAATAAGGAGAACCAATGGGATGGTGTATAGACATTCTCTTCTGTATGCCTTCTCACACATACAATGTCATGTTTAGTCAACCAAACTCACTCTTTTCCTTTATTGGTCATATTAAAGAACGTATTGTATTTGTATGATTATTTGCCAATAAATACCTGCTCAAACTCAAAGTCATTAAGAGCTGGTAATGCAGGAAGGTTTCGTGCCTACTGATCGTCATGATGCAGCAGTCAATGCTCCCCAGACCTTCATGAGTGCATCATGCTGGCCCTCAGGGACTGTATCAAGCCTATTGCCTTCATTAGTGCATCATGCTGGCCCTCAGGGAGGGTATCAAGCCTATTGGGTCGCCATGATGCATGAATGCCGCCCTCACGAGTAAAATGCCTGAAGACTATTGGTACACTCTTGGCTTTTACAGGATTAACGTAATTCACACCAATTACTTTGGTCGTCCTCCTGTGTTTCTCCAAAAGTCAACATGACTTGCTGATCTCATCTCCCCATCCACTATCTCCCCTCTCAACCCTCCCACCCCTCCCTGCCCTCTCCCTCTCCTCTCCCATATCCCTCCCCTTGATCTCTCATCCACTTCTCCCTTCATTCCCCTTCCTTCTTCTATGCTCTTGAATCACATCCCTTATTATCTCTCTCCCTGTTCCTTTCAATTCCCTTATCATTATGATAGTTTTACCTCTAATGTTCTCCGTATCTCATTCCTCCTTTCCCTCCCCTCCCCTTTTCTCCCCTCCGCATCCCCCTTTTTTTAAGATTCCCAAACCTCAAAGCACAGGGGTGAGCAGAACGCCCAAAGACAATCGCCTCAACCTACACGTAAAATATTCAAGTGCTGAAACCCAAGCCCACCGGCAGACCACAGCCACGTACTCAACTCAATCCACCACTCACTGACTCGGGTGGATGGCAATAGTGGAGGGGGTCAGGTCCTCAATGGGCTATCTGCACGGTGCGAGCAGCTCACGGGAGGGGTATGCTGGTTTTTAGGTGGATTGGGGGCGGGATGTGAGTGTATGGGTTGGGGGTAACTAACACTAACAGTAGCGGCTGGCGCAGTGGCACGCATGGCCTAATTGCCTTTACCTCTAACATTTCGGCGTTTTGCTCATTGTCAGTAGCACTCCGGGCATGCTGTGTCGTCGGGCTCGTGAGCTCCTCGCCCCGTCACCCCGCATTACCGTCCGGCGGTGTGATCCACACAAAGCCGGCGTGTAAATCGCTGCTCCCCGGCCCCACCGTCCATTTATCCTTTTCATGCCGGCTGCGTTTATCATAGGCGGCTAATTTGCACTGTTTGAGCTGCTCGAGCTGCTGCACCCACCGCTGTGGGTCTGTTAGCTGCTCACACACTGAGCAACTCGTCATAGGCTCCCAGTTTGAGTTAACTCTTAACACATTAAGGACTGCTAATGCATTTATGCATTATGTTCATTGGTCGTTATAATGCATGGATTCAGCCCTGGTGAGTTACTCACCAGGGCTACATTTATGCATCATGCCGACCCTACAGGGTTAATGCACTCCTAGAGGGTCGGCATGATGCCCAGAAGAAGTGCTGGCAAGCCGTCATACAGCACTTCATTGGTGCATCATAACTACCAATGGACATGATGCACTCCTGCATCAGCGACCCTTATAGGCTGCATGATGCCTCTAAGTGCCCGCCCCATTGCCACCATGATGTTCCTATGTATAGAGTGGTGGAGAGTTACTCGCCAGGGCTGCATTCATGTATTTAGAGGGCCAATAGGCATGATGAATTGATGCATTATAATCAGCCCTTTCAAGGGTGGAGGCCGAATGATGTCTTCATGTTTATTTATGTCCCTCTGTCTTCAAGATACACTTATAATCCTCCTGGTGAGTTTAATGGCACGCACTGGATTGGTGCATCATACTGGCCCTCCAGAAATGTATCAATTGCATAGGATTGGCTTAATCTATGAACACAGTATTGGCGAGTCACTCACCAGGGGTGCATTTCATACATCATTATGAATCAAAAAGTACATTTACATTAAAGCACTATGGAGCACTGGAAGGGTTTTAGATTAACCGCCTCCAAGCATGCCGGCAGGGCCAGCACCCAACAGACAGCCTCCTCCAAACACTTCCAGCCGGTTTTAAATTCAGCACGGCATTTTGCGGAGGCAATTGGGTTTCGTGATCGATTTTGTGCGTCTTGTGTTTCTGCCGGGGAGTGCATTAATTTTCTCTCCCTGCCATTTTCTGGTTTTATTTCGTCCTATTTGTCAGAAAGGAGATGGTGTATTTCCATGTCGTAAGCTGCAGTAATTTCGCCTTTTCAAAATGAGCTGCTCTTTCCGAGTGAGCCGCTGCTGTTATTATTCCCATGTGTGATGATTCCAGTTTTTGATCCATCAATTAAATGCCAACTGTATCTATTTCCCTTCTCCTTATGGATTAACTCGAATCATGAAAGGTGCACCCAATCTGTGACCAGAGAGACATTTCTAAAGCCTACTTATCTCCTAATGTATTGTACAAGAAAAACACGTTTTCTGCATTTACTCCTTCAAAAGTTAATTCATAATGAAGTTTATTTCAAAAGGTCCTCTACACGATTCCCTACTGTGTAACAAACCCTCTTATATGTCACATGTCTGCCTCTGTCATGCCTATCAACTTAACTGCGGTTTTTACAATTTCCATTTCAACATTTTGCCTATTTACAATGCCTCACTTTCCTCCGCCTCCCTACATTCCTCCTTACTTACCTGCTTACTATCAGCTTACCACCTATACTAACTTCCTCCTCCCAAGAACTTAGCTCCTACAGAATTTCTTTAGTCCATCATGAGAGAGACGTAATCACCTCTTTCTATTCCCTTTGGGTGTCTGGTGCACATGCGCACCAGCACCGATACACATACCTATCTAATTTAGTTCTCTCGTCCTGAATATGACCTTAATGCCCCCTCTTATATGAACTTAATTCCCTCCCCTTCCCAACACCTTTCAGTAACTTCAGGCGGCTCCCATAATTACTACCTACACGAATTACCGTTCAGTCTGGCAGTACTTGGTCTTTCTTGCACAATTTTCCCCTTGAGTGCTTCTCCTTCCTCCCTGCACACGGGCCCCATGACGTTTCCATGGCTATCCCACGACTCTCTATATTTAATCAATCATCATGTTCCTTGCGCATTAGCACCCGACACCTTAGGAGCCAATCGCTCACGTACTCCACTATCGAGACCTTTAAGGGATGCACCCAGTCCTCCCACCTTCATTTCCATTTCTTCTTATGATACAACAGAACAAGACAGGTGAGTAACTCGCTCTGACTGCATCATACAAACGCTGCATGAGTGTATCGACCCCATAGGTTTAGGAATGATACAGCATCAGAGCCCTGGTGAGTTATTCAGCAGGGCCGTATTACACTCTGTGGCGGATTAATATGGGGGCGTCCTTCTTGTCTGTTTATTTGCCCCCCCCTTACACACACACACGCACTTAAAATTCCGAATACAACCAAAAATACACTCCTTTTAAAATCGTTGATCCACCATGCACCGTCAGTCTTCATACATCCAGAAGAAACATGGGTAAAACACTTTTAATGCACCAGACACACTTATAGGGGCTAATCATGGGGAATGTGTGTGACTGTGTGAGTAACCTTAAGTGTGTGTGAATGTGTGCACTGTAAAAAATGACATATGTACAAAAAGCCCAAAGTGGCAGTATGATGAAAAAAATTAATCTCTCAGAAAATAAACATGATGGATCTCTGGCAACTTCTGTACAAGGATTTCGCCTTTATTTTGACTACATTCATTTACAGTGTGATTAGTCCAGAGATCTGGGGTGAGACGCTCAGTGAGCTGCTCCCACGTCCAATGAGCAGCTCCAGAACTGCTCACGCATCTGTGTGGTACGTATGCTAATTACCACATGCCCAGCTCCAATTGCTCTGCCAGCCGATTGTGTTTGAAACCCTTCAGTGGCTGATGGTGCATTAGTGCATCATGCCCAGTGGTTGAATGATGCACAGATGAAGTGCCGGCGAGTCTGCTCGCCATCAGTTCATTGCTGCATCATACCGACACTCCGGGGGTGTATCAATCCTGTAGGTCAGTCATAATGCATGATTGTAGCTATGGTAGGTAGTCGGCATGGCCGCATCCACGCATCATGACGACGTATCATGCACCAATACATTAGCCTGTCTTAAAGGGTTAATTGAGGAAGGATCCACTCAGCGCTTCTCCCAGCGTGTCACCTCCAGGTCTCTTCTCCTTCCCTAAACCCGTCACGCTCCCGCCCCTCCAGGAACACGCAATTATGTCATTACTAGGAGCCATCAGTGGCCGCCGCCATGAAGGCCATTGATAGCTCTTCATGTAGCCTAGCCCTTAAGGGCCGCTGATGCAGGAGTGCTTCAGGGCCAGTGGTCGGCATGATGCACCAATGAAGTGCTGGCAAGTCTGCTTGCCAGCACTTCATTGGTGCATCATGCCGACCCTCTGGGACTGTATGAACACTGTAGAGTGACTCACCAAGGGCTGAATTCATGCATCATGTCGACTCATGGGCATGATGCATCAATGCATAAGCGGTCCCCAAAGGGTTACTGGTGCCCTGAGCAACTCCGAGCAACTCCCCAGGCTCTAAGTACAGAACACTGAGCCACATCACAACTAACTTCTACCCTGCGTTCTCAAATGCTGGTCAACTCAAAACGCACAGGGAGTTTACTAGGCTTTACTGCATTCAATACAAATGTATTCTAATCAAATGCTAATAAAACGCACTTTGACCAAAATGCCCCTACTAAAAATGCTTGATAAACACCTTTTCAAATCAAGTTCATGAAGGTAATTGCAACAAACAATAACATAAATGAGACTGCTTGTGTTACTCCCTCTGGAGGTCATTTCTTAAAATATGACTTCAAATTGTATTTAAAAACTGCAGTCTTACGCCAGTATAGCGCGGCATCAAGTTGCCACTAATGATTGCACTAATATGACCGTAGAACCGAGCCCCACCAAACCCTATGTAAATTGTACAATATAAGTGTTGGTCGTACAAAACAGCCGTATAAGCCGTGGGTCCATTATGCAACATAGGGTTGCGATCTCGAGCTAGTTTCATAGAAATAGATGCACATGGAGGGAGTTGTATGGTATGCTGCATGGTGGACTCTACTTTTGAAATTATCATTCCTTCAATCACTGGAAAAACAAAATATGATGTGATCTGCTAAAAGGGGTCTTAGTGCAGAGTATAATAAGGCCCCCTTTTCCAGTACATTTCACATGATTACCATAGAGGAGTTACTCTGCAGACCCAGTACAATGTCTAGTTGCAAAAAGGTTTAGTTTCACGGTGGACTTTGGCCTATAACATTTCCTCTGATCACCCACTCTAGTTTTGAGGATTTTAAATCGTATATAGTGGCTGTGTGCAGTCGTAGTAGCTTAAAAAATCGACACCGGGAGGTTATTTCAAAACAGTGGAAAATTAGCATTGTTTTGAATGAACCTCCAGATTACACATACATGCTCCAAAGAAGCCTGCGTAAGAAGGAAATTTACACTGGATTAACTTTACTCTCTGCATCTCCACATACTTTCCAAAAAAAAAAAAAGAAAAGAAAGAGAGAACCAGAGAGAGATACGGGCAAATGAAGGAATGACACAAAATGGAGAGAGTCCATTTACACGAGGCGTGATGCGTGGTTGATGGGGAGGGTGCCAGAACGGCAGGAATCGTTCCGCGCTCAGCCAGCTTTCAAGTCAGGCTTCAGGTAATTCTAGACAGACAGGTTTTATGCCGCCGCCTCGTCGTCTCAGCTTACTCCAAACCGTCTACAACCTAAAATGTACCTTGACGTTTTAGCAGGTAATCTTGATCGAGTGCCAGTCAGCCCTTAGCCTCCTGACGTAGTGGGTTTGACCTAATCACTCCCATGCTGTCGTGCTTTAATCTCTTGGAATTGGATCGACCAGCCTTTCTAGTCAGTACAACCAGGCTCTGGTCACACTTTTAGTATACTACTACCACCAGAAGTATATATACACAGGGGTTTAAGTGCCACGCCTTATTAGAACCATGCAAACAGACCTATCCATGTGAAAAGAATGCCTAACACTGCCTACATGCACCATGTCCTTATATTGTCATACATGTAGGTTGGCAAGTAACTCGCCACTGCTACATCGCAATTACAACTGGGGAGTTACTCGCAAGCACAGCATTGGCAATATCAACGGGACCTGGTGAGGCTGGTCCTTACAGGGATGAACCTAGCCATCTCTTATATTCTTCAGGACCTGTGCTGTAAAACAGCCTACCAATTCCCTGGTTACCAGTAAACTGTGTGCGTTGGGTGAGAACGTTATTCATTCTCAGGCGGTGCATGACCCCGTGGATTTAAGAGAGAAGAGCAGCAGATAAAAGGCAAGAGAAAAATGAAAAAAAATAAAGAAAGTATACTCTGCCCTTTGCTACATCTTTATTGACGACGGGCGGCGAACATACATAGATCTCTCCTTACGACGGTGTCGGCTCCACCTCTGACCCTGTATGACAGCTTCTGCATAACCCCCCCCCCCTTTCCCTTCCCCCTCAGCCAGGACAGGTTCCCTACTAGTCAGCCGCTGACATTTCCCCTTACTGGCTGCTTTATGGACCAATATAAGCTACTGCGAACAAATCTTTACTGGTAAGGGGTCGAGGTAAGCAGGGAGGGAGGCATATATGGAGGTGGGTGGAGGGTAGGAGGTTTGCAACCATGCAAGGGTAACATGTGGCCTTAATGTATTTTCCCCTCTTGCTCATAATTGAAAAAGGGCAGCCCTAGTGATTAACATGTAAAGTCTGGGCTGCATTCTGGCCTCAGTCAGGGAGTTGATACACTCTCAAAGGGCCGATATACACCAAAATACTGCGCTGAGTTACCCTCTTATATAACAGTGGTGCCACACCTTTGGATCATGCACTCATTAAGCTAAAAGAAACTTGGAACCCGTGGGATTAAAGTAGTTTAAATGCCCATTCGAAAGGGGCGCACTGGTTGACTGCATTCTAAGAAATAACTGTCGGGCTCCTTGTATAATTGAACAGCGAACCACCATGGTTGTAATGCAGTAAAGTGTAGTCTAGTGTCTACAATGAAGCCCCAGATGGCAGTACAGTAGTGCACGGTGGTGCAGGGAGAAATGGTGATTTATTTTTGATGGGATTTATTTTTGCAACTCCTATAATGTTTTCGGTTTGCTTACGGGCGGCGCCTGACGTCATAAGTGACGTCACGTAGCAGAGAAAGGCGGCCGATAGTCCGGACCACCCGAACCCTACATCTCACTTCAGATGGCGGTTAGCCACCCAGAAGCGCCACCTAGGTCTATAAATAGCTTATGTGGGTCAGATCCTCAGACTAGGCGGCCGAGGTTGGCAGCAGGACTGATAACAACAACGTGAGAAATGTGGGAGGCGTGCCTTCACGGTGGTTGGGTGGGGTGGGGGGATACACTTGAGGAAAGTAGGGAAACTAGGGGGTATGACAATACTACAAAACAACTGTGACGTTGCACCGACGCCCCCCCCCCCCTCACCTGGCTAGCGATCTTGCGTAGCAACGGAGATCAAGATATTGCCAGTCGCGCACAGTGTGTTACAAGTTCTGAGAACTTGGACTTTGATAGACTCGGGCTTACGGGTGGCACCTGGTGTCATAAATGACGTCATAAGTGACCCGTCTCGATAGCAAGTTCGAAGTTAGCATCATTTGGAAGACTATCAGCACATAAACCTCTAGCCTGTACCCGTCCCTAATGCAGCTCCTAATCAGAGTAAGGGCGGGCCTACTTGTGGGCTTTAAAGAAGGGAGTCTAGCTAGGGAACGGTACTGTCTCCAAGAAACATTGCCATGGCAACAGTATCATCCACAGTATCATCCACAGGATCAGGCTGAGTCTCAAATCATACTCATTTTGGCAACATTGCCTGAGTCTGGATACAGACTCAAGAGAGTAAGAATATTTTCTCAGTGCACACCTTCAAATGTAATAAAAATACCAAAAAAAAAAGAGATGAAGAGAGAATATCTATTTAACAGAAACTTCCCACTTCCCACTAATCAATATCGCCTCTGGCACATATCCCTTGAACTTCTACAGATCATGATTTTGAAGTGTAGGGCTCTCTAGATAGTTCATTTGGGCTCCAGTTACAGTCGGCACAGCTTCAGATACAAATTACCTTTAAATAAAGGAGTATAAAGGAATGGTTATTAGCAAGGGGTGATGAGTTTAACGGGGCGGGCGTACAAAATTTCAACCTCTTGAGGGGGATGGGCGTAGAAAATTTAGCCTCTTTTTAGTAAGGAAAAAAACACACCCAAAAAAACAGTGGACCACTTTAGATCAAAGATGAGCGTGAAAATGTGAAATCTTTCCTCACCTCTGGCATGGATTACCCAAAGACTTTTGATCGCCTTTGAGGGGGTGGGGGGGAGACATTAAAAGCCAACATTTATCCATTTCAGCAGTAAAAGCAAGCGTCTTGGTATTGATATATCATCTTTCCTACAGAAAGTCAAAATCATAGCCTTTCTTTGTTGTGCAACTGGCATACATTTAACTTTTACAGGACCACATGATACATTAAGGACCATTCATTTTTGTCGCCATGATACACCAGTGAGTAACTCGCTGGTTCTGGTGATTACTGCATCACGTTGGCTCCTTGGGAGTGCATCAACTCTGTAGGGTCGTCATGATACCGAAAATATGTAATGAATTAATATCCGACTCTCTGCTGACCTGGAAAGCATTTCTCAATAGTGTTTCTGAGCTGCTTTTTTTTTGTGAAATGCCCTCCTGCATATGTTATGAAAGAATATATAAAAAGAATCGACAGAAAGACATACATAACCATGGTATACATTACCGTCGGAGAAGGCTCAGCAATAGGTTCTTACCTGCAACGAAATCAAATGAAATTATGAGTTACATGGTATACATTCCTGGGATAGCTAATTCTTTTTGAATGTGGTCTTATAATTGAATTATATATGTTTCATTACTTTGGTGGATATTAACAAATGGTCAAAGACAGACATAAGGGCAGAGACACTTATTTCACACCACTTAAAATACAGTAGCTTTGATTGAGTTGGTAAGCAGATCATTAGCAGAACCCGTGCAAACAACCAGATTTCTGTAACATCTATTCGTGCTTCATCTATATAGCTATGGGAGGTATCTATAAAGGCAATAGCTATCATAGTAAATAGTAATATATCTAGATCAGCAGCATCTTATACCATGGGGTATTGCAAAGATCATTTCTCTTCCACGTGAAAACACTGTATCCCACATTAGTGGGTGACTCTTCGACCACCCAAATCCCCTGTGGCCCTGTCAACTGGCCAATGCATTACCACCTTTCTCTGGGTACTAAAACATGTATCAGGATGATAATTGTGTCTATATGCCTCCAAAGGCATTCATATAGACTCAGTCTGAGCCGCACCTAGCAACTGAATGCTTAAGACTCACACATGAAGACCTATCCGGCACGATTGTACATTGTAAAAAAATACTGGCAAGTTAAGGACTGTCCTTCAGCAACTCTGAGAAGAAGCTTTCACTGTTTTGGAGATTTCTGGTAATACTGATTCTTTCCGGTGTTTTCTGGAGCACCATTTTAGAAATTTCACAGCTTCAGTGTATTGCAAATATGATCACTGTGCAGTTTGTAAACAGAGATTCCTCATAGATTCAATAGTCATTTCATAGGGTGTGTATTTTGGTTAATAGTCAAGGATTCCATAGACATTGGTTCCTGATAGTTTACCAGGGGCCCAAAAGACTTGTGAAACAAAGCACCTTTAAGATATGATGGAGGTGTCCTCTTGCCAACGACAGTAGATTATGGAGGAACGATCCAAAGTGTCGAGTGATGGATCTAGCTAAAGGAGGATTGGGTGGATATGGGGGGGGGTGGGGGTGCTGATAGGTGCTTGTGTTTGGAGGGATAGGGGCTGAATGGAGAGCTGACGTAGATCTAGAAGGAGATGGGCGTTAGGACGATCTTTATCCATTTCTACAGCTCTCACAGGAGACAGTCAATGGCCTCCATGACTGAGGAGGATTACCCAAAATGCTTCCTGCTTCTTCTCTTTGCCTATATCATTCACCAAGTGTTCCCAGCAAATTGTCATGAGTGCTTGTCAACCTGTGTGAAGTGGCTCACACATGTCGTTAGATGGAACACAACGTCTTAGCACAAGATCACCAGAAATAGTAATTGCTATGCCACGTGAGTCTAACACACAGTGGCGAAAGATGATCGAATGAGTTATCACTCAAAAAGGAGTCACCATTTATGACCAATCGTGGCGACAGATGACGACAATTTGCTGGGTTATATCAATAGGCCTGTGTCTATGCCTTCTCTAAGCCTATATCATTTACCTAGTATTATATTAACACAGGCCTGGGCCTATTATCCCTATATCCAGGGCAGGTAGTGCATCATGCCCATTGGTCGTCATGATGCATGAATGCAGCTCTAGTAGGTCTATATCTTTGAAGCATCATGCCGACCCATCGGGAATACATGTATATATCAGTCCTGTGGGTTCAAGAACTGAACTGTCGTTCACACATATAACTGCTCCCTCTTGGCTCAAGTGATCAACTATAGATCTTGAACAAAAAGCCAATTGAGATAAAATATCTTGAGCAGTAGTAACAACACCCTGCTTAATACTATATTCCCCTACAAGTTAATTACTTATATAGGTAATCAAGAGGTACTATTTCTCCATTAAGTATAAAGTTATTATCGTGTACCTTCTTAGTACTGGTAACAAGTGATAGATTCTGATCAATGTGTACTCAATGGGACTTCCAGTCTGAGTCTCTTCATTCTCTTCTAAAAGAAATGAGATCCATAAAGCATTATAACCTAGTGGTTTTAGATGCATCATACCCATCAATACTTCCCCATCGTTTAATCTCCCAGATAATTGTCAGGGAATCACTCAGTGAGACAGAGGAAGCTGCTGAGAAGATGTTTGATAAAAAGGATAAATAATCCATCCATGTCAATAGCTGGCTGCTTACTGGGCATGAAGGAGGAGGGAGTCATATCTCACTCTAACTCCATGTGGTGTTTTTGGTGGGCAGGGGTAGCATTAATGTCTGGTTATTACGGATTGATAATAATGAGGCCTGTATCAGTCACGCCTTGGGGGAAGCAGCACCAATTAACCCTTTAGGGTCCGCATGTGACTTTACCTCACTGTGACCATTTTGGATAAAGGATGCCCCACTGGTCCTGCCATGTGCTATCTTTTCGGTTCGTAAGCTCATATTTGACGTCATGATGCATGGATAGAACTTGATGAGCATGGATAGAGCGAGTAACTAACCAGAGCTGCATTCATGCATCATGCGAACCCTGTTGTTTCATGCTGCAAAAATGCAGTACTGCATCAATGCATCGTGGCAGTGTATTGACAAAAATATTAAGGTGCCATGCTGACCTTGTGGAGCTACAGTAGACAGCTCTGGGGGCCTGGAGCTGCTCCCAGCAGCTTCCGCCCATAGACGCCCACCGGGAGAGCAGCCCTGAGCAGCTCAGCCTCCATCACTTCAAAGGGCCTTGTCCTATGTCCTGACTGCAGCGCCATCTGTCTCCATCAGCTGCCACTGCTCGCTATATCCAGATGAGCAGATAGGGAGGGGAGCAGCTCGGTGGGTGCTACAATACGCAGCTCAGTATTATAAGGTGCTCGTTTATATAAAAATCAGGCTGGGAGCTGACCTCCACCTTTGTGCTGCTCAATATGGAGGAGCCCACTAGACTGGCTACAGTCCATAAGCTTTAGCCCCCTCTCCTCTAGTGTAGCCCCCCTAGAGGGCACTAGAGGTCTTCTTAATTTCTCTGTATAAAACTTTATCTCATTTCAATTTTAATTTCAATACTCATACATTAAAATTGATAGACTTGAGCAAGCCTAGTAGCCCACTTCAGCCTCAGACTGGGTGTTACCTTATATGGTCCATAATCATCAGCGAGACCAAAATGGATCCATTACTTTACAATATTAGATTGTTTCATCCCCTAAAAAACACCTAAATCGAGAAATAGTGGCTTAATCTCCCAAAGAGGCTACATGAGGTAGCCATTTCACGACATCATGGGGGGTATTGATGCTAGACCGATAAAATAGTTCCCTCCATTCACTGCAGAACGCTAGCAGCTAAGAGTGCAATTATGGCGGCGCTTAGTAGAAAATATTGTTGCCCTTATAGATGTTGTCCCTAACCTAGCCCATATATGCTGTTCATGATTTGCACTTAATACTGCCCAAAGTATTTTATTTTTTGTCCTTAGAAATGGCCAAGCTTGAGAGAGCTTAACCAAAAGTATTGTGGACAAAGTTATTGAGAAGGATGACGGTTCTGCAGTGATCGACATCTGATGACGTCGTGTGTGTATATACGTCATGATGACGTATAGTGTACCTTATCTCGTGCACACTCTGTCCTCACTGATGAATTAATACTGGGCCGGAAGTGTCATGTGTGGGCCTGTCACCATGATGGAGATACCTCAGGCACCTGGGGACATGCGGGTTAACCCTTTAAGGCGCCTGTCGCCATGATGCACGAATACAGCCCTGGCGAGTCACTCACCATGGTTACAGTCATGCATCATGCCGACCCTACGGTATCGACCTCACAGGGTGGCCATGATGCATTAGAGCAGCCCTACGGAGGGTGTAAGCGGTATGGATTTTCGACCAATGAGAAGATTCCCTTTATTCAGTGCAAAATTCGTAAGGTGCAACTGGTATCCACCGTGGTAAATATCATGGATGCGTTTCTCACCATTACCAGATCAAACAATAGTGCCCCACAATATGAATTTTAACGACTACTGCAGCGCTGGTTCCTTACAGTCCATCTTGTTCTCATCGTGCACAGGCAGGGGATAGGCCGGGACCAGCGGCGTAAGGGTGACATATTAGTTCTTGTGTCACCTACACGGGGGCGCGGCGAGCAGGTCGGCGTCCGTCAGCGGTGATGAATTGGCCGGCCGCTGGGGAAATTAAAATTTGATGGCCAGGCGAACTTTCAACTTTGATAGGGAGGCGAGGCTGCCCATGCAGCTCAGACGGCTACGGTGCACTGACTAATTGATTCCCCAACAACCAAATCCAGAGCCTTTCCCTTTGTTTCTGGAACCCTGTGTTTGAATTCATCAGAGCCATTGTCTTCTGTATACTGAGAGAAAAGGGTGATCAAGGCAGGCGGCCAGCCGTGCCTAATAAACCAGGAATTAATTCCACCCCTCTGTTCCCCCTATTCTACCAGACGCTAAGTAGGTATGGGAACAATTCACATTTGGTTGTTAGATGAGCTGCAATCGCTTCCACTGATGTCAAGTATTCGCTCCTCATTGGCTGACCTGAAACGCCCCAGATGAAACATTCCTCTCTGGGGACCTCTCACCTTTCCCGGAACAACGGTTGGCCGCAATCCGAATCGGCGATGTTTCCATAGTAACGGCCAATCAGATGCGAGGACACATCTGGATTTTGGAGAGAGAGAGGCGGCTGTGGCTTGGCCTAAAACATAGTCAGTGATCTTTGAAGTTGAGTAAAGGGTTGAGGGGGATTGGAAAGGCCGATTGGAAACAGTTCTAGAAATAGTTCAAGGGCGCCTGTCCCGACACCCTTATCATGGCCATCCTCTGTTTTCTTTCACCCACAAGATTCCTGTTCCTAAAAATCTGTTCATATAGTGAGATAGAGGGGGGGTGGGAGTTGGGTCGTGATGACTTACAATATGTAGTATAGGCCTACTGGTGTGCCGGCGGGTGGGGGTTAGGAAAGAAATTTCTTGGCTCGCACAAATGCACCGAGCCCCCCCCCCCAATCACCCACCCCAGCTGGCAATGAATGACTCGTCCCAATAACCACGCAGGTGTGCAACGCTGATTGGAAAAAAAGAAAAATAAGAAAATAATGAAAAGCAAATTACCACTGGACAGAAGCAGCAATGTCCCTGGCCGCTTTGATGTGGGGGACACTAGGATTGCCTGTTCCGGCTCAGACAGTGCACGATCTGCTAGAGGTGCTCGTTCTAGCTAATCACTCAATCACACAGGCCGATTCTAATCACAGTTATCCTATCATTAGAAACAGTGCGGTTCATTTACACCGCGGAGGTCCCCGAGGCCTCACAGAGAAGCAACTTTTGCAGATCCGCCCACTGATTACTTCCCTCCTACTCACAACTTCTCAGACCCAGAGGGTATTTCGCAACATGGCAGGACCAGACACAAACATGGCTACAAGTCAGAAACCCCCACTGTAAAAAGAAATATGTCAAAATAACGGCAAAGTTCTTGTCCCAAAGGTGCCAGAGATAGGTCATAATGTTATTTTCACAGAGATTCCTTTTACCACCATACTGCCATCTGGGGCTTCATTGTAGAAACCACACTGCATCAATTGAAAAATCATTATTATGATGTTTCACTGTTCGGTTTTACAAGGATACCGGGAGGGTGTTGCTCCTATTGTAAAAAGAGCTGTGAGTATGTGCCCTCTTTTCTAAACAAGTCGTGCACTGCTTCACCATTCAACTTGTACTCACCACATTAGTCTAAAAGGTCACCTGCCTTGTTTAGAATAGAGAGAGAGCTGCACTACCAGGTACCTACTCATGTCACACACTCTATAGTTTATCATACTGACTGACTTCTCCCAACTAGGTACCTACTCAAATCCCCCTTTTTTAGCCCCGTACTTGAATGACCACTTGTGAGCAACAAAAGGGACAAGTTATAGCTAAATGAAAAGAAAGGACTGGAAACAAGGACATTTTTAGCCAGGTCTTCCTTTTACTAAAGGAGCAACAGCCTCCAGGTAGATTAAACAGTTTTTTTCAAATCACAGAGTTATCATAGCCATCGCACAAAATGGGCTTTAGTGTGCACAGTATGGGTGGGAGAAATACACTGGGCTCTGTGGGGATATAAATAGAAACACTTCACAAGGGATACTAGTTCTGGTACCATTTGAACAGCTTAAGTCATAACCTGTTGGGAAATGCCCTCCAGAAAACTCCTCACACGCTGTAATCTTCGTTGGGAGGCGTCACTATTACATTCCCTTCAGCCTTTCTTAAGTTAATAAGATTTGAATAGATTTGAGTTATTAGTTTCCAAAAACAGCTCTTTCTCATAAGAATATTTCGAGGGGAAAGCGTAGGTGGCAAAGGACGCAAACTTGAATTTATGCTTATTTTCATCTACCTCTAGTTGGTGGGTGGGCTACTATTTAAGAAATAGGTGTTGAGTTAACCAGGGATCCTTGTAGAACTGAACAGTGAACCACTGTGTAATCATATTGCTGTGAAGCAGTGTAGTTCATATAAGAAGCTCCAGATGACAATATGGTGGTACAAGGAATCTCTGTGAAAATAACGAGGGATCTAAGATTTGAGACAAGGCTTTCACCATTATTTTTGCTGACTTTTGTTTACAGTGTACATGTAGTCCTTCCTTGTGGGTGGGCCATAGACGAGCAGTAGGGTGTTGCTCCTACGGGAAAAGGTAGTTTGCCTAAGAAGTGTGTGACAAAAGTAGTAGCATTGAAGTTGAATGCTGAAGCAGAGTGTAACATCTTTGGAAAAGAGGGCACCCTCTCCCAGTTCTATTTAGCATATGGGCAACACCCTCCTGGCTGGACTTTGCACCAAAGGTCTCTACACGGAGTGATCCCTCTCGATTATAGGGTATCAAATTGTCGATCCCGTTTCTGCGTGGAGGGGCATGGTGGGGCCTAAAACAAGTGATCCTTGGATTTAAACTAGAGGGTGTAACAGATGATGTTCAGATAGTACCAGACAGGGGCCAAGACTCTTCTAACTCTCTCCTACATCCCACCTTCTCTCCTCGAACTGTTGAATCTAACAGGGATCCTGACCAGTAAAACTGTAAAATTGTATTCCAGTAGCCAAGTAGCCAGGTAATCACAATTTACCTGTCATTAGAGTGCCCTTTACCTACAGGTTACCTTCGTAACGTATAGGACCAGAAAGGAAATAGGCAGCTCCGACTGAGGACCTAAAATACTGATGAATGTCACTTGAGCTAGTTATCAGAGCAATGGAGAAGTTGGGGAAAACTTCACAGTTTTACATTTCTCTTGTCTGTCACTCATATTGGGCCCTCGTTGCATATGATATGTAAAATATCTTTCTCAAGACATTGGGTGACTAGAGGTGTTCTTAAACCTGGGAACTATTTATTCACAGCCTAACATGTCAGCATAAGGAGTCTGTATCAGGGATGATTAAATAAATCTGACAGGTTTTGATTTATCTTTTCTAAGCTTACTTAGCTTATAAATCCCATTTTCATTGTGGGGGCTGCAAGCAATAATTGGAACGAGACAAATAAGCTCCTGTGGCCAGTCACTATTGGCCAACCGCCATGGTTCAATGTAATTGATATATTATAGACGAAGGTTCACGAGTATTGGGCCTGACTGAATGTTATCTCAGTCAGATCCAACATGAGTGAACCTTTGTAATTAGCTTATGATACCTTAATGCATGTATCCAAACTAAACAAAGCTTTTCCCTTCCCCTGACTTGAACTAGATATAGTCCACAGACACCATTGTCATTGCTCTGAGTCTGGATACCAATTATGATAACAAAAGCTCACCTTTCTTTGACCTTCCCAACTCCTTCCAGACACTTTTAGTACATACATATATACATATAGCATTGATTGATGCCACAGCCATCCGCGTCTATTTCTATTATGGATGGGCGTCAGTGTAGCTATAACATGCAATGTGTAAGGTATGTCTCTCTGAGGCCTGTAAACAAATGCCAGGTGTTGAATTATGCACACAGTGGTAAGGGACAGGTACATCCAACCATGCCATGGCTGCTGAAACATGTAGGAGGTCGACCATGCACTCCCCATAGAACATGCCCACAATCTGCGTTCCCCAAATCAAGAGAAAGGGGGCCCTGTTCTAATGCCCTTGGAATCAGGAATAGGGGACATTTTCCCCTGAGTTTAACGGTACTTTCTTGTTTGCCAACATACATGCATAATTACAATTTGTTAATATGATGATACCTGCTTCTTATTGACTATTTTTTTAGGAAGAGGGTATTGAAAATCATTTCCACTCTTTTTAGCCAGACAAAAAGAGTGTTGAACATCATACAAGTACTTCGAAAAAGGGGTGCTTTTTACCTTACAAATCAGAGTTTCCCACGGTAGGGGATATCTTTTGGCATATAGGTCCTTGGAAATGGGTTTGATTTTGAGATCAGGGAACAGTCTATATTTTTTTACATGCGGAGTGCAGGGTCCTGGGTGGGTGCTGTAGTACCACACTTCATTATGTGAGACAGCATTCTACTGTAGGTGGTCTAGCACCACAGTAGGACCTCATACATATTGCACACCCTGCCAGCACAAGAAGGATTTATTATACCACTGTCATCGCACACTGCCTCTAATCAAATATGGAACACACGTCCTTGAGACAACGGGTCGTAAAGCATACAGCAATGCACTCCATAGCCAACTAGCCACCAACCCCTACTTCAGTTACCATAGTCTCTCGATCACAGTATCGGCCTCAGGATCGTGTTTCAATAGTTTCCACGACAGGATGGCCTCAAATCGTAGAGGGAGGTGTAGGAAATGACTCCATACCAGTGACTGCATAGTCAGCTACAGTACAGGCCTCAAAATAGCAGCTGCTATTTATTCAACTACCGACTCAATACCCAACACTATGAAGTCATAGCACCCAGTCGCAGGAGCCACTATTGGTTACATAGTGACCAATCATACCTCCTTCATGGTGTAGTATGCACTCCTGTTTTCAAATGAGCATAGGGCTGCAGTAAGGGTCGAGTCATTAATTTTATTGCCAGGTGGGGGGGTAGGGGCTTGTTAAATATAGTGGGGTCATTTTAAAAAAGGCTCCCTTGGGGGGGGCAAAACCTGATAAACCTTCACACTTGGAGGGGGGGGGGGTCAAATCTAAATATGGGCAATTCAAATACTCATCGCAACATTCCATGTGTGTATCTGATTTCTGGGGTGGATCATTTTGCAAAATCAGTTCTTTGGGGGGGGGGTCACAATCATTTTTGTCTGAAAAATCTGCCCATCTGCCAAAATCCATCAAGCCCCTCCCCCCACCTGGCAATAAATGACTATATAAAGGTGATCCCACCTGGTTACATGGTCAAACACATGGTCAATTCTCATGAAAATAGATAATACTTTTAAATAAGGTCAATGGTCATGATTCTGCATACTGCATATTTTTTCTAGGAGCCTATAAATATAATGTACAACATAATTATTTGGAATGATCTTGCATAATCAATGCATAGGCTAGATCAAAAATGCATAGATGTAAGGATCCCACAAACTCTCAGAGGATGATTGGGGACAGGGATGCTATACATAGGAAGGCTTCTCGACCTCTGTGAGTGGCCTGGGGTTAAGACTTTTTGGATCATTAGTCTATACATAGAGAGAATACTTATATGATTACAAAGAAAATACCACAGATTGGTTACATTTGAGCAAAGGAGGGCAGAGGGCAGCAGCTAAGACTAATCCCTAATTGTTCACACAGAGGGCTATCATACAAGCACCCCTTAATGAGTCACTGTTCTGATGGCTATTTAGCCAGTAGGCAGTACCATTACCCAGTAATGTAGCCAGATATTTGGTCACTATGGCCAAAAACCTAAGATCAGCTGGTAAAATTTGGCCCATCTCCAGTCGTAGCTGGCTGAACCTGTCGTAGAACCTATTGAAACAAGGTCCAGGCCTAAATCCTTGGCAGAGCATAACATAGCCCCCAGCTATAGGTGACTAAAATAAGATATGATCCTTGCACGTGTGGTCTGGTCTCTCTTTACTTCTTTATGGGCTGCAATTAATTCACCATTAACCGCGGTGCTATGGTAGTAGATCATGGGTACTGGAGCAGTAGTGGGGAGAGGGATTAAGACATGATATGAGCTGGGAGCAAGGTGTGTAGGGAAGATGAAACGGCTATTTCACTTAGTGGTCATAAAAATATTAGTGTTGCACCGTCTCAACATTGCAAACTGGCTTAATTAATGTTGATCAATCAAATGTCTGTGCTATTTCAGCTCCAAACTACTCTCTATGTGGGTTGGACGTCTCAATGCATAAATGTGGACATCCCAGGGCGGACCTACCCTATAACCGTGTTGGGGGAGGGGGGGGGGTGCTGATATCAGAGGGAAAATGAAAATTGAATATTATGATAAAGGGCCCGGTTGAATATAGTGTACTGTGGGCTATGCTAATGAACACCTAAAGGCCAGAACTGTGTGTAGAGGGGGGTAGGAGTGCAGTTGGTATCATATAACATGGAAAATGAATGAGAATTAGATAATCTGTCTGGCTTCCTGCATTGTATTGCTGGCTACCCTAAGGCTGACCCCATGGCCGGACCAGAGAGAGAGAGAGAGTGTGTGTGAAGGACTGCTGATATCAGAGGGAAGATGATGCATGAAAAAAGATATATCCACTCTGACTGGCTACACTATACTGTGGGCTACCCTTAGCCTGACCCAATGGGCAGACCAGATAGTGTGGGGAGGGCTACAGATATCAGAGGGAAGATGAGCATGAAATAGATAAACTGCCTGACTTCCTACACTGCACTGTGGGCTATACCCTGAGGCTGACCCCATGGCCAGATCAAAGAGAAGATGGTGTGACGGCCATGATTAGAGTGAGAGGGAGGTCCTGGACAAGGTTACACCCGATGTATCCTCCACACCGGTCTGTCTTCATTACTAGGTTACTGGGAGGCAATGGGTAGTTAACCCTTCAATCTTTTAACGGCTGTAAATACATCATGCCCATTGGTCGTCATGATGCACCAATGAAGTGCTTGTGAGTCTGCTCGGCAGCACCTCATTGGAGCATCATGTCGACCCTCCGGGGAGTGCTTCAACCCCATAGGATCGGCATGATTGCAGAATGTAGCCATGTTGGGTTACTCACCAAGGCTATATCCATGCATCATGATTTTAAATCATAGTAATATATTTAGACAGAATGCAGCCTTTCGACGTCAACTATGTAGGCACGCAGGCCTCAATGGTGGAGCTGCTCCTCCTTTTCAAGATAGTGACCTGAATAATTTTTTCCCTCCTCCACCCAATGCACTTTATCTAGCCAAACTGCGTTTTCTATATTTTAGGCAGACAATAACGTTTGTCATATCAATCATCTGATGGCATATCCATTGCCTCCCAGAGTCATTTTCAGGATTAAACCTAGATTATAAAATAGCACATATTTCTTTCTTTATAAACGAGTAATTACCCTACCTTTTGGACCCAATAGCTAGTTGCAGATACCTACAAAATAAATTACAAACTACAAAAGTAGGTCTGACTAATACTGATATTATCATGATCAACTGCCTTCCAACCCCAGAGAACTATGCAGTACCATGATCGGCCGATGTGTGGCGCCACCTTGCCTGAACTCAGAGCTTATCGCCATGATGAAATAGCCAGACGTGGTAGGGTCTCTTACACTATCTATATATACTGTGTTAACCCTTTACGGACGTCTATTGCAGGAGTGCATCACCATGCCCACTGATCGTCATAATGCACAAATGAATTGCTTGACAAATTCATTGGAGCATCATGCCAATCTCTGGGAGTATATCAATGCTGTACGGTAGATATGATGCATGAGTGTAACTATGGCGCGTTACTTGCTAGAATTGTTTATCTCAAGTTGAATATGAGAGCCCCATAGGTTTAACCAAGAACCTCTGTATCACACCCCCCCGTGTGATAACCCTTCCCTATATCACACTGCCAAGGAAAACATCAATTTGGTCAAATAACTGATAATAAAATCATTTCTAATGCCAAATAAATGGAATTTTGAACATATCTGACTAAATAAACTTGAGATAAATACAAAGGAGCACTCGAATTGGTCAGCACTGAGGATTATCACACTCTACTTCACCTCGTGTGATAACCCTCAGTGCTGACCAATTCTTGTGCACCTTTGTCTATATATATGCATCATGGGGCCCAATCGGCATTATGTATTGATGTATTTTCATGGCATCCCTTTTGCAATGCATGTGTGCAGTCCTTGTGAGCAGCAAGTGATGCTGTATGCATACCTCACGTTCATAAATGGACGTTTTAATACATTTAAACATTGTCAGCCTCCAAAGGGTGCAAACAGCCCTCCCCACCCCACTGTGTTCTAGTGGGCCTATTAGTAGTGAGTCCATTGTGGTAATGGCCTTTTGTGTCTGGCCCATACAGTAGTTTTACATGTGTGTCTCCTATAGCTCTATTCCCTGCACTGCACATGCTACCTGAGTCATCCTAGTTTATGGTTATCACGCCCCTATCTCTTTGTTACCTACATTGTAAAAAGTGTTGTTGAAATAACAGTGAAATCCTTGTCCCAAAGTTGCCAGAGAACCATTGCCATTTTCACAGACACTCTTTGTACCACTGTGTGTACTGTATACTGTATTGCTTCATTCTAGAAGCTACAATGCTTCACCGCAATGCAATTACAGTAGTTCGTTGTTCAACTTTATATATTTCCTGTTAGATTCAACAGTTATTTCTTAGAGTGTATGTGTGTAGGTGGTGAAGGGTAGGCGCATGCTTTATGAATGTGTGCCATGTCTGCTGTATATATATACTGGAGGTTAATTCAAAAGGTCTTAGGAATTATTCTGCCGCATCCAATTAAGCAATCTTAAGATTAGACTGTCTTGCCTTTTCACAGCCAGCACTAAGAACGTAGTGATCTTAGCCTCAGCCCTCCTACACCATTCCAAGTAGAACACATCGTGCACAGCAGCAAGAGGCCCATACTGAAAGAATAGCAGTGGAAACACTCCTTCTCACAAGGGTGATTACACAAGTGTTCCCTCCCCCCCCCCCTATATGAGCCACTTATAGAGAAAAGGGTGCAGTTGACGTCGTACAGTATTCAAGTGCACTTCAGGTCGCAGGGGTAGAAATCCCAGGACCTTTTGAATTAACCTTCTGATGTATTGTAGAGAGTACTGGAGGTTAATTTAAAAGAACCTGGGATTTCTATTCCTGCGATCTTAGTGTAGGCACATATCATAAGACCTGGCCAGTCTACCCTATCTAATGCAGTGGTTGCAGGCCTGTCAGGAATAGCAAGTCTTGAGATCACTTCACTATTCCTTTTCCAGCGCTAAGATCACTGCGATCTTAGTGAAAGAATTGCATAGTGGTTTAACCTGAGTACAAGAGCACTTACAGGGAACACTCCTGATTGAAAGAGTGAATAGCCTGCTGCATACTTCTAGAGGGGAGGGAGGACGTTTGCTGAGTGTCCTTGAGGGCTCTAAGGGCTACTTATGCGTTAGGTGCACTATAAGATAATTCTTCCCTTCTCTCTCTTTGTCCTGGGGGGCACAATGCTTCTAATAGGCAAGCATAAATCATACATTCATGGGAACAACTCTTGAATACTGTACGGGGTCAACTGCACCCTGTGCTCTTTTGTCAGCCCATATGAGGATGGGGAACGATGGTACAAACACTGTTGTGAAGAAGAGTGACTCCGCAGCTATTCCTTTATTTTGGGACTCTTACCCCTGTGCCCAGTCAGTACTTCTTGGAATAGTGTAGGAGGGCTGAGGCTAAGATCGATGCAATCTTAGTGCTGGCTGGGAAAAGTAAACGCAGTCTAATCTTAAGATGGCTTAATATGATAAGGCAGAATAATTCCTAAGATTGCTGAGGTTGCGATACCAGGATCTTTTGAATTAACCTCCAGAAGGCAGAGCAGGCTCTATAAAATATTCAGGCAGAACATACTTCGGTATAGGCTCAGCAAAATACATTGCCGTTTGTAGAGTATTTGATCTAGAGGCAGGTAGAAGACAGGAGAGCAGAAAAATAGGATCCAGTCAATATGCAGGGGACAAGAGGACGCGTACATTCAGCTAACACACTCTGTTTTAAGTATTCACAACCTCAGGAGGGCATTTCTCAAGATGGTACGACTAGACACAACCACTATGACTTGAAACCCAAAATATCAGAGTGGGTGATCATAGGCAACACACTACGACTACTCTGTGCGATCAGCACTTAAGGCAGTAATTACATAGGGTTTGGTAGGGTAGTTGTAGCAGTGCAATTATTAGCGACCACTAGATGTAGGGCTGTAATGGCATTTACCTGAGGGATCTTTCTATGACTTGAAGGGGGTCTACTTGTCCCACCTTGGGAAATGCCTTCCAGATCTTTCATACTTTCAGGCACTATCTCTATGTTTTTCATGATACTTTGGATATGAAACCTCAGAAAAAATTTGCATCCTCAGACATTTTTCTTTTTCTTGCTTGCAACTTTTGATTATCCATGGTGAAGTCTGACTGCAGATAGATAAGTGGGAAAGGCGCCATTGCAGTAGCTACAGATACATGTTGTAGTTATTCTATGAAAGTGTCCATAGGGAGACTATGACCATGGGTTCACATACAAACACTGTAAATATAACTGTTGAATCCGCCAGGGTTTTTGTAAAATTGAAAAATGAACCACCATACTTATACAACAGGGAACCAATGTAGTTTTTACAAGAAGCTCCAGGTGGCAGTGCAGTGGTACAACGAAATATCTGTGAAAATAATGACGGATCTCTGGCAACTTGAGGACAAGGACACCTTCGTTATTTCGACAACATTTTTTACAGGGAAACACGTGGGTTCTGCTACACTACTTTGTCCCTCTCATGTCAGGACGTCATTTTTCTGGCGTCCTGGCCTGCCAAGTTGGAGATTGAATTCTAAACGCGGACCTGACCCAGTGCCTACCCTAGCCTGGCCTGCCCAATTCAATATGGTCCCCTGTCGCCCTACAGGGCATTGCCCCTTATCATGTTGAAATACTGTCCCTGCTCCCTCCCCAAAAACCAATCACCCTGTGGGACAGCCCTACCCTTGTACACGCACATGCTATACTTCATTGCCATTCCATATTAACAGAGGGAAGAAAGACCCATATCTATGTCCCACTCTCTTGGTGTAGATCTGGCTGAAATTTTGTTATAACCAGCTTAGGATTTTCTCTCTGATTTGGCTTGAAAAGACGACATTGGTCTAGATAGATGGCCTTATACAGGCGGGGTGGATTTTCTGTGGGCACTTTGGTCGTATAATAGTGTGTGGCGTTTGAGCGGGGCCCCATTGATGAGATAAGATATGGGATAAAAGGGAACCTCCGATAGAGCCTGGAGATTCGACTTGGCCATCCCCAACCTCACCCCTCCCCCATTTCTCCACAATCGTCCCCATAGGCAGTCTATCCTGGTTTGAGACTGACAGGGAAGGGCATGTGGGGCTCTTCTCCACTAAACGGATCTTAACCCTTAAATGGTTTCTGTTTAAGGGTTAAGAGCGGCCATGGTATCTTATCCCTCAATCATGATTCTTATATAAATCTCTTGCAGTGATGTATCACAGGTATACGAGTCCCTTGACCATCCTCCATGAAATATCATAATATAGGGTACAGAAAAAAGGGAAGAACATGTTCTAACAGACACATGATAAAAAGATAACAAATGACAAAACGCCATTACACAACCCTAATTCACCAGGAAAAATACACTACCTAGCCCGCCGGCCAAATGGCACTCTTTGTGCAAGTCCTGTCCCCATCTTTCCATCGGCACACACAAAAACACAGTCGCCAAGAGGATTAACAGAAAAAACAAAACTGTGGGGGTTTAACTCTGAAGGAGGGATTGGAAGTGGGATGAACATGGATGAAACTAAATTAAAAGCACAATTTCAAAAATCCTGCAGAACATTAGGGTCAGCCCCATCTTAAAACACAACATTGTAAAACCAGACCCATGTCATCTTATTTTATACTGACTACTGGGGAAATTTTTTTACCATGCTGATCTAGGTAATTTAGAAATGCCCTCCTGGATGGGTTATTACAGAAAAGATCAAGCTATGACTGAAGAGTGCTTTCTCACCCATCGCTTGTACACTGTACAAATAGCTGTTGAATCTACCAGGGATCTTCGTAAAGCCGAACAGTGAACCTGGGTATTTTTATTGCAGTCAAACAGTGTAGTTTTTTTTACAAGAAGCCCGAGATGGCATAAATGGTGGTACAAGTCGTCTCTGTAAAAATAACGGTGGATCTCTGGCAAGTTCGGGAAAAGATTCCATCATTATTTCGATCACATTTGTTTACAGTATACATACTATTTGCTCACATTGTAAGCCTACCATGAAACCCATCCCTATTAATACACATAGGGGAGCTCCTGGATAGCATCAGACCGGGACCAGGCATGCAGGCCATATTTACAGGGGAAAATTACCTATGTGTTGGTCCCAGTAATCACCATGGGCTCCATAGAGGGGCGGCGGGCTGTCTACTCATACTGAGACCGAAATGAGTGTGAAATCCAACTGGTCCCTCATGGTGAATGAAGCTGGTAGCAATACTCATATACTTGTGCCTTCTTCTATACATTTAGCATTGCTGGGAGTAGATCTAGGAGTCTACAGGGTAAACAGTCCAGGATTCCGCCACTTGGCTTTTGGGGCACCTTAAGTCGACCACTCCAGGCCAGTATTACTTTGGTATTTTCACATTGCTTCTATAGTAGCGGTTTAAGTGATATTGATAGGCAAATCATACTACATTGATTATAATCGAAAGAACTATATGCCTCCAAGCTTTCATCATTGTAAGAATAATGTCTCAATAGTATCTGATCAAAGGTTTTTCCTAAATTTGTCAGGTTTAGGCTTCAACCAGCCAAGTGGTCGAATCTTGGTTGGCTTACCCTACACTGGTAATGTGGAACACAGGATGTAAGTAGTACATGGAAGAGGCTTCAACTACAGGGTCCATGCAGTAAATACACCCTACATGTGATAGAGTGCTGTCGTGCATTTTATAACATGTCTGTCTATACCCCACCCTATTATTTAACAAACACCAGCATCTGGACAACATTTGGACTATGGCTCCCCAACCTTTTGCCCCTTTCTCCCTCAATGGTGTCACCCCATTACCTCTATGAGGTGATACAGATGAGAGATGCATAAATGTTGGTTGGACCATGGTGAGAATTTACCATGCGACTGCTCACTTTAAATCCCCCCCCCCCAACACCTTCCCCCCACGCACACAGTACCTGCCTATGTAGTAGTATCGCATGTCACATCCTACCTGCATGGTTCCAGTACAGGTTTAGGTTATCATGCAGGTGCCTGTATCACCACCAATGCTGTGCGTGACTTTAATAGAGTATAGATACGGTTAGTTCATATATATCCAATGCTCACCATCCAATACTTAGGGCTGTAAATAGATATACTGGGATTGAATGCCCTCTAGGCATGTGTTATGGTTATAACACAGTGATACTATACACCATAGTGCAAGTGTTAAAGTGTGTGTTGTTAAAGTAATTTGACATAATGAGCAGAATTTGTTTATGAAAATTAGTCTTTCTGTAAGAGTGCATTTGAAGGATATTTACCTGACAGGTACATGTATATACAGTTATTTCTCTTCTTGAGAAGGGACAACGAATGACATTGTTTGCTTCTTCTCAGGAAAGTTCCTTATATAACCGATACTATTTATAAAAAAAAAATGTGCAAAAATAAAATGTCTACATGGCACCATGAAGATATAGTGCCCCTCAATGTTGGAGATCCCCAGATCCAGTCTTTATAATGACAAAATTTCAGATCCATTCTATTAAAGTAGAAAGGCAACATTATGTTCAAGACTGTATCACAACTGTATGAAATATTTGTTCCGCCCACATAACAACACCGTGGAGTGGCCCAGCCGGCTGTTATACTTCATAACGGAGGTCCCTGGAGGAGGGGCCGGGAACTGGATAGGCGCCGGCAGAGGCACAGGAGGAGGGTGGTGGTGCATACCCAGGGAGGCGCCAGGCTGGTCTAGGGGCACCCTGGAGGATGTCAAGGCTGTACCACATCTCTCTCTCTCTCTCTCTCTCTCTCTCTCTCTCTCTCTCTCTCTCTCTCTCTCTCTCTCTCTCTCTGCCCCCCACCCCCACCACCACACACATTTAGTCAGCTGATGGAGTCTCCATACTGTTAGAGAAATAATCCTTTATAATGACCCCATACTGCACTATTGTTTTATGCCCATCATCATTAACGGAATGACACTGGGATAAGCCCATATGAGGGCTGGTTCTCTATAGCAAATATATGAGGCAAAGCTGAGTTCTCTGACCATGGATAAGGAGCCAAAGTGCTGGCCTATCCATGTACTATTCCGTATATACCACAGGTTGAACATTTTAAAAGAAATAAAAGCCTCATGATGTGAACTTGGCCACTTGCCATGTAGACCCAGCCATTTACAATATGAACAAGTGACCGCCATTTTGTGATATCATTCAAGATAAGTTATCCAGTTCTAAGGCCCTTAATATGAGTGCCTAAAGTGGATAACTATGGTACATATCAACATAAAGCATGATTGCAGCCGTGCATCACTAGTGCTCCATCCAAGTGTCACAATGTAATGATATGGTACCAATACACTATAATGCAGCCTTAGCATAGTGTGCCAGTGTAGGATTAATGAGTCACTCACAAGGACTACATTTTGTACATCATACCTACAGGAGCCTTCAGGCATCCTGCTGCACTTGAAGTTTTATTGACATGACACATGTGTGTGCCATCTCATGCATGTATTTAATTATTTCCTCCTGAAGGTGATTACAGCATTTAATCCTCTCATGTCCTATTTATCTGTCTTATTGTACTCAGGGGGTTATGTTACACCTCCATTAGCTATTTATAATGAGTTTCATGTGCACAGTGGTTTATTTTATATAGGAAGCTTCGCCATCTCTGTACCACACTGCCTCGTTTTACACATGACATTAAAACAATGGAATGGGGTGGCTATAATTACATATGCCTATGGACCTTACATCCCTCAGGCATAGCTTTTACCAATACACATATATCATAATGGCGTGTTCGCATGTCGGGTATTCCAACAATTGCCAGTTTTGAATAGATGCTGGAGGTAAACATGTACTGTAAAATGAAATAAGTATAACCGTTTTGGTCCTTTCAAGATTTTAAAACCCATTTCATCTGGCCCTCTTCTGAGACCAGTGCTTAGGCCAAATAAAAAAAAGGTTCGTTCCAGTAATCCGACCGACCCTTAAGGGGAAAAACACTTTTTTTTGTGATTTTGAAGAATTTTGTCTCCATTGATATGTGCCCTAACATTTACTATATAAATGTAAAAAAATAGGAAAAAAATCCGACCTACCGACCCTAGCTCTTTGGGCCTTGTTACTGGAAACACACTTTTTATTTTTCTTGGCCTTATTTGAATATTCGTCTAAATGCTAAAGACTGATTTCAATTCACTCAGTACGTATATAAGACTAGCACTTCTTTGGGGCATCCATCATTGTTAATATTGGCTCTTCAGCAGCACAGAAAGGGACAAGTACACGGTAAAAAACAGTCATCGAAATAACAGTGAAATTATTGTCCCAAAGTTGTCAGAGATCCATCGTTATCTTCAAGGAGCTTGCTTGTATCACAGTTTTTACTGTCATGTTTCATTATAGAAACCACTGCTTCTCTGCAATGCAATTACACTGGTTCATTTTCAGTTTTATGGGGATCCGTGGTTAATTCAACAGTTATTTCTTTGAGTTTGCCTGGGTGCATAAAGGAGACAGTACTATCCTAGTGTAGCCTTACCTCTTGAGCATCTCTATCATGTCCTTTTATGTCCACAATAGTGACTCATTCACCCCAATTAGGAACATCAATTGCCAGGCTGCCATCAATTCAGGCTTAGCCAGGCACCCAGAACAAACCCTGTAGTAATCATAAACACAGGTAGTAATCAAAGGTAACAACCCCATGTTGACGACAGTAAACGTTATCAGACAGGGGACGCAGCTGGGCTATATTCCTGCCAAAAGCCTGTTTCTACTGTAGAGGGTCTTTGACTTGTAATTACCATAATTAGATTATAGAAAAGCGGAAACGTCATCTCAAGGACACTAATTCTGCCTTCCCTCGCCCCCACTGAGGAAGAGCTGTTTTTCAATTTGCTTCAGGTTCAGGTGGGGAGGCCGCTGATTGCATTAAGTCCTAATGGTATGTTCCAAGTTTTGTTACAATGGAAAATGTAAGAAACCATTACACTGCCACTGCCTCATAACTAAGGTCACCTCTAAATCAACTCCTTTGAAATAATAATTCAAGGCTACTTTCGAGGGCAGTGGTATAATAAGATTTTATTCCATAGTATTTCATTTCTAGCGGCAGAAGCACTTCAGAGAAATTAAGGAATCTAGCGGTTTGGCGATATTAATCTGTTGTTTAATGTCTTAAAGAAAGTGAGGTTTTAGCAAATGGACCCAACTTTATATCGAATTAAACATATTCTGAAGCGTCCACATGCAAAGAGAATTTGACATTGCAATAACCATTCCAAATCAAGAAAAGCAACTGAAAAATAAAGAAAGTCCATAACAGCGCCATCACTTTTGAATAGATCTGACGATATGCAAATTTGGGGGTTGAAAGCGAAGCTAGTGAAGGGAAAAGAAAGTACTGATTTTTCAATAGCCTAGTTTGAAGGGGCCCCATCTTTTCCAATACAATTATAACTAGCATGAGAGGGTTTCGCTTCCGCTTTCTCCAATTTGCATCTGTGATGATCATCCCCTACAAGTCCACATCCTTCTTAATTTGTAAATGATCCATAGTTAAATTTGCATAAGGTAAATAATTGGGACCGACTTTGTTTAGGCATGGCGGTTTGTCATGAACAGTAGACGTATCAGGTGATGGGTTGAAATTGATAAGATAAGATCCAATACTCATCGTGCACCTCATAGATCATAAACTGAATTCTAGACTAGGTTCCAGCCATTAATGAGATTGTGTTGAGCTTTTACAAACAATCTTTATCTTTATTCCGCCCTAGATAGCTCGTTATGCATCGTTTGCAACTGATTCAGGGAGTGATTTCGAGATAAGGTCCCATTTTAGTCTCCCCCATGAGGGAATATCTCATGATTCTAGAATTGAACTCCTGCAAGTCGCACCAAAGCCATCTCATAGGCGTAGCACATGCCTTAGCCGTCACAGAAACCGACTTTAACATACCTTTTATATTTTGTTTATTGATGTCTTCATAACCTTTGGCGAACCCGTAAAACGTATATGTATAATGTCATTTGCCAAGAACGCATTGTAGTCTTTTGAAAGAAATAGCTCTCAGGGGATATGATAAACAAGTCTATCCTGAATTAAATTACCAGAACCTGATACATACTCTCTGTGTTTTACAGACTAATCACTGGAGGCCATTTCTTAACAGCCTATGACTACACCCTTCAAGTCGTACCAAAATCCCCATAGGAATAGCATTGGCATTTTGTAGTCGCAGGGCTGTGAGTGATCGTAGTAACTTAAGAAATGGCCTCCTGATATAAATGTAAGAATACCACAGGTCGAAAAGAAGCCAAGGACGCCATTGGTTGTATGGTTTATGGGTCGTGTGGGCTGGGGCCGCAGAGGCTGCCTTCTGAGCTTCTAGTCAGAAATGATAAATGGGGCCGTTATGATGTTTGTTCCATGGTGCCTCGTTGGTGTGGGGGTGTCTACCACTCTCTGATTACTAGAGGCACAGTAGGAGAGGGCTTATATAGATAAGGATGAGAGGAGTCCAGGATATATCAAATCCAATGAAGGAAGACAGGGACAAACAGAACCATATAGAATAGAAACCACACAGTAAAGTACACAAAGGAATTATCCCGAGCCCATGATACTTCTGTTACTAGGACAGATCGCCCACTAAGGAAAGATCATTTGGAACTTCAAGGTTTCCACATATTCTCTCCCATCCGAAATGGTCGAATCTTATTAGCTCCGACAGCTATTTGACTTTGTTCTAGGTCGGACATGACTCTAACATGACTCAGAATATATGTGATATGGTCGATGTTTAAAACTCTGTCAGATTCTTGCGAGAAACACAACCCAAATCATCAAGCCTACATACATTCTATCCAAAATCCTTTCACAACCATTATGATCAACCCAAACTATCAGACTACCTATGACATGCAAGTATCCATAAATCAAGTCCAAGGTTATGTTTATCCCCACGTGTCCAGGATACTCATTAGCTAATGACGTAATGGGGTAATGTAAGGTCAATGATTACATAAACCACACCAAAGTTGTACTTACATAACACACAGTGGTGCTATCAGATCATCATGATATAACACACCGTCATCTCTTACATGTACAAATAGATTACACTCATCACATGTACAAGATCACTGATCACAATGTTGATTCTACACTACCATCCCTGATTAGACTATAAGGCAAAGATGGGAGCCAGAGGGAAATCATAATTTCCATATACTACTCACTCACGTAAACTAGACTGCACCCGTACGGCCTATCATGTGCACTGACCACAATTCTGCAGATTTGGCAATTTCTGAATAGAGTATTGCTAGACAAAGAAAGGGCCTGTGTGAACGACCGTGTAATACTCACAACCTGACTAAATTTGTAAAACCAACCATGGACATGCACAAGATCATTCTAGTCAAAATGTTGATTCTACACAATAAGCCCAGGAAGACATTTCGTAAGATGGTACAACTAGATACAACCACTATGACGACTTGAAACCCTCAATATCAGAATGGGTGGTCATAGGTAACACACTACGGTTACACTGTACGATCAGCACTTAAGGCAGTAATTACATAGGGTTTGGTGAAGCAGTGGTACCAGTGCAATCCTTTGTGACTACAAGACACAGGGCTGTAATGGCATTAAAGTGAGGTATTCCACTACGACTTTAAGTGTGTCTAGTCGTACCATCTTGAGAAATGGCTTCCTGACTAGAATATTACACGGCCATGGGATTCAGTGTTGAATCCCATTTTCCATATACTATACTCACAACCAGACTACACCTAAATAACCATCTTATCCAATACACATGTAAAAAATCACGCTGAGCACAAAAGTCAAGATTCCACTGCAGAATCGACAAAGCTGGGAGCCAGTGGAAAAGCACCGTTTCCATATACTACTTCCAACCAGAGGAGTTAGGGATTTTACTCCAGGGGTATGTTTCAAAAAGATGACCCTACGATCTCCAAAATACCACTACGATCAGAGAATCTGAATAAATCGTAGGATCATTTTCTTGATATACACAACATTGTACATGGTTTGGGTACATTTGTATAAAATTGCTATATTTCTACTATAGTTTTAACAACACGAGATTCATTTCCATGTGTAATAACAATTAATCATAGAGTAGTTGGAAACATAATGCTGATGAACGAATCGTACAAAAGATGATCGTAAGAGAGAGAAAATGAGGGGCAAATCGTTGCCTGTTATGAAACATACCCCTGAGAGCTTCAAATATCTCCCTTTACATACTACGACCAAGGACAACGCCGACCATTTGCTTTCTAGTATAAAAACCGACAAAATGCCTCGAAAATTGCCTATTGGAGTCTTTGCATTATAGAGTTAAGTCAGGCAGCACAGGGGCTCCTGTGTCAGGGACTCCTCCTCCTCCTCCTCCTCCTCGAGCAGTGTTATAACCTGTGCAAACATCACTAAGCCTATTTAATCCCATGTTTACCCTCCAGTCCCGCCCTGGAGGAACAGGAACCAGTAATAAGGACAACTCTGTCTCTTATCTCTACTCCAAACTGATACCCTGGAGAAACCCCGCAGCCAACTACCCTCCAGGGCAGCTGAGACATTTGGTTGGGAATGCCTCTCTTTACTATTTCATAGGTGTCAGTTTCGATTTTTCAATTCCGCCGGGTGAAAGACGAGGGAGGAAATAATCAGATTCCGACACATAGTACTAGAATCTATTACGTTGCTAGGAGCCCAGACAGTGGAGTTGAGGACGATATCACGCCCTCTCTCCCCCTCTTCCTTCCGCTAATCTAACCTAACCATCCAACATTTCAAACACGTTGCTGTCCCGAGCTGTCGCCCTGGGATCGAATCTCTCTCAGTAGACCACAGAGATAAGCCTTGTCAATGTTGATATCTTCTACTTTTTAAACTCATGTTTGTGACTTTCATTTTTATTGATTTTAACAGCTACTGTTGAAATCGTGCTATTTTGCTCATAGTGTGTACAGGCTTGTGCAACATAGATATTTTAAATGGATGGATAAAACCTGCATGTCAATATAGCCTTGACACCTCCAGACACGCAAATTTACAGATTACAATATCCAAGGGGGAGCTGCTGTGGCATGCAGCTGGCCCCTATATCCTCCTAAACATGTCACCACTACTTCAAAATAAAAACCACAGATATTGTGCAGTGTTTGTCCTAGGAGTGCTTGTGGATTATGGTTATTGGTATGGTCGTGGGTGGTAGCTGGATGGTGGAATGAGGGAGGATTGGTAGGGGTCAGGGTATAGTCTGAGTCAGTATTCGGACAGGCATCTTAACCCTTTAAAGACCAGATAGTACCTTAGGCATGTAAAGTTTAAATGAGGTTTTATGCCACTAAGCTCTTTAGTTCCTCCTCATTCATTAATGCAGTCGTAGCATTTAAAGTGCCCAACTCAAATTGCCCTGGCAGCTGGAGGGAAGTCCTCCACGGCCCGCCTGATTATCATTACCCCAGCACTTGGCTGCGCATGCGCATAATGACTTGGTATCGTCAATGTCAATTTCAGGCATGCGTGCGCATCTATCGGTGGTAGTAGCGGTGTCAGTAGCAATAACCAAACAAAGCCATCCCTGTCAGGCCTCACAATGGAGAATCACACCAAACAGGGGCCCTCCTTATAAGGGACAAGCATAAAGAGACACCACTATGTAGATTCATCAGTGTGAGGCCTTAGTGGACCGTTACAATAAAAGCCAAAGGGCAGGCGCTGTAGTCCCAGGGACTAGCAAAACCGCTGTCATCGGTATTCTGCCCTACTTTTGGTCTCATTCATTTACGACGTGTTTTAATTTTTTAACTTTGTCCCCTTGAGGCCGATTCCTTTCTAGGGCATCCCAAAGCCAGCACAGATGAAACACATTTTTTTGGTGGCTGCAATTTTTGTAATTCATTAATGAGCGATGTTTATTCCTCTCCTTTCTTTCTCCTGGGTTAAAGTTTGGGCTTTGATTATTTCGAGGCCAATTGATGGCAATAGGGTTGGATTGTGATGTAGGCTCCCCAACACGTGGTGTGCTTGACCAAGGGGTCAACAGAGGTCACTATTTACAGCTCTAAGGGGGCCAATAGTACCTAATCCCCCGGTAGAGGGCCAGTGCCATCCGCTGCAGTCACGTGTTGATTTTGGTGATTGTTCGTCCCTATAGAGAGAGCCGAAGTCACTTCCTCTCTGAACACAAATTACCAAAGTCATCAAGTGGACTGGTAGCATAATAAAACCAGAAACAGAGTCCCTATCTGCCGGTAGAGGCCGTGGTTCTGTATTTGGCACAATCAACCCTTTTATGCCGTAGAGCTTACTGTGAATCGATCCTAAAATATTGAATAGGTCGCTAGGTTGCAATCATGCATGATTCTCAACCCTTCTGGGTTGAGACTCTTCCAAAAGGTCTGTCTGCTCAATGCACCAAATACAATCTTGGTGAGTTCGTTGTGATCGCGAACCTCACCGGATAACATTTATAACCAATAAAGATTTACTGTGACACCAGGACACGCTACCTCCGGCCCTGCAACGATCTACAAGCTTTCTGACTTGTTCCTTATTCAAATATACAAACTACAAGCAACTACAAGTCTAGAATACATCAGAGTTACTCACCAGCTCCTACCATCGGTACATCATGATGGCAAATGACATTTATCTCAAGGACCTCAAAGGGTTTACTGATTTTAAATGAGAAGGATACATGCAAACAGTATTAGCAGTTCAGCTGTTCTACTAAAACCACAGTCATTAATGGTGCGAAGGACAGTGGTGTATGTTTTTTATTTCCTCCAAAAGCTGCATGTTTCGATAGATAGCATGGAGCGTTCACAACATGACCACATATATACATTACCAGTTGGAGAGAGCTCAGGAATACAGCAATAGGTTCTTACCTGCAATGAAACAAAAGGACATAATTAGTTGATACATTAAAAGAGCAAGTATCATAATGTTCAATGGTTTGTCTTTACTTTGGTGGACACATCGGCACTGTATATATGTACATTGGTACATCAAGACGACCAACAAACATTGCCATGGACATGAATATCCAACGCTTCCCCTCACAAAATCAGATGGTCCCCAGATGGTTCTGCAGCTTATAGAACTGACCTGAACAAGGTGTGTGGCTTATAGGTGGGGGTTTTGACACTATATAAGAGTACAACATTTTCTAAGCCCCATTCGTGGCTTCGAGCTTCTCCCAAAGTGTTTGGTGCGGCTTACATGCAAGGTTTTACCGTACATGTAGAGCCTATCATACCTTCATACTCCCTGTGCACACACTAACTAATGAACCAGGCCCATCGTTAGCCCCCTGTATACCTACCCTCACACACTGCATGTAGAGGCACCGTGCCAATGAGCTGTCTCAAAGGATTAGCTCTTAATCTGTATTTAGTACCCAGCCGGCGCAGGGTGTCTAGCATTAAACCTTTCAGGACCACATAACCAGTTCATACTCCTTTGTCGTCATGATCCACCAATGCAGTGTTGTTGAGTAGACTCCCCAATACTGCATTGGTGCATCATGCTATTCCATTTTGGCTTCTTTGCCTCCACACCATAGGATCAGTTTGCTGCGTTCAATACTGGCAATGTTTTTCTCCTATTCTTCATCCATGCACTTACCGTTGGATAGGGGGTATTGGTGTACTATATAGCCTTTAAAGAGTTAAGCAGAAGGCTCTGGAAGGGGGTGTCTAACTAGGTATTGATGTGGTTACTCCAGGGTGGTATGTTAACCAGTGTATCATTATGCAACTCATGTGAGCGCCTGGCACATCGGATTATACGCCAGGCATTGACCCACAGTAACTTAGAACTCCAGGGTATAGGAGCATACCCCTACTGCCTGTACACTTATAGATCTCTACTGCAAGACGAGGTGGGGGACTCTGCAGATAGTTTTCCCTTTTCTTTCTTTTGTTATGTCCCTGCTACTAACAAACAGAAACTACTCCATAGTATACATAGACAATTAGAGGCTTTCATTTCTGCACTGCTATACATCAACACAGCAATCAGTAAAGTCTAGAAAATTAAACACGCCTGAGATTTGACTGGCAAGCTAATCTACAAATAAGAGAAACATTACCTCAAATCTTGCAGTATAATATATATATATATATATATATATATATATATATATATATATATGTATGCATGTATATATATATATATATATATATATATATATATATATATATATATATATATATATATATATAAGCTCGTTGTGGCGGTATTGTCACGATAATCTTCACTCAAATGCTGCATTTGCATGTGAAACAAATTAGTGTAATTTGGGAGGGTCACTTATGAGGCAATACTTGCCCGCCCGCCTTATCCTCATTAAGTTTTCATGTGGACGGTAACGCGGCAGCGGCGGGATAATAATTATTACCGATTTCCAGAACGCCGTCCTCAACGCAACTTGAGAAGGTTAGCCTTAGATAAGGTTGTTTGCTACCGCCCTCTGCTTCTGAAGATCCACTCTCATGAACAGGGTTTGATCCTACAATTGTAAGGACTAGTAGTGCATTAATGCACGATTCCCACTGGTCGACATGATGCATCAATGAAGCTCTGGCGAGTTACTCATCTGGCTGGATTAGTGGTTAACTTACCAGGTTTTCTAAATATGTTTATGATGTATAGTGAGTGAGTGAGTGAGTAATAGAATCTGTTTGATGCTATTTCGAAACCAAAGTCATATTGCGCGCACATAATTTGCACCACACACATCCGAGGGTATAGGAAAGAGGAAATATAGACCCTTTTAAGTGGCTAGCCTAGGGAAGCCTGATGATGTATAGCCCAAATCATTAACCCATAAAGAACATCCCAAAGTTGTCATTCTTTCTCAAATCTTGGCCATAATGATGAGACTCGACCACCAACAGGGTGCTAGTTATGCAGGCAAGGTTAAACTTAAGGTGGTGTAAGAGGAGAAGGCTGCTGACTGCGTGTCTAAGTGAGTTGCTCACACCTGCTCCTGGAGGCCCCAGTGAGCAGCTGAGAACTACCCTCCTATAGCTCTGAAGATGTGTGAGCTGCTGCCACTTAAGCCCTGAAGATATAGATCTTTTTTTATGTGAAATAAGTCGTCCTTTGAGGCTCAAAATCTAACTTTAATTCGGGAAAATGCTCTCATTTTTGCAAAGTAGCCCTTTGGTCAAGGCACAGACATCTCAACTCGAGATCCTATCTGTTTTTGTACTTTTTCAATACATCATGATGAAAACCCACTTCTTTTGTAAGTGATTCATATTAAACAGGCAAAACTCACTTGTGAATCTGCATTTTTCATAGCCCTCACAGTTTTAAAGTAGGACCAGAGTGCTGGGGGCTGAACCTATACTATGGCCCAGTACGTGTGGGCAGCCCCCTATAGCACTCCACCGCCCTTCCCTCTTGCAGAGAGTATAGCCCCATGTGGCTGGGCGTTACTGGTACACTGGGTGTCCTTACATAGGGACATAGGGGCCACTAGCCCTATGGAATTAGATATTTCCCACGGAATGAGGAGGAGGAAACTGATGGAAATCTTGGGTGGGGTGGGGATAGCACATGGAGGTGGTTGAAGAATCTCCATGCACTCGATCCGCCTAATAATTTATGGGGCCGGTCCTTGGGGATTACACAGGGATTACGTGTCGGAGTGTGAAGTAAGCTGATATGGACGACACGCTTCCCCTCCTCTCCCGTCCTCTCTCTGTGCCGAGCAGCTCAGGGAGCTGCTCGTGAAGTAGCTCAGTGTCCCCCTGGACCCTCAGTGATCGCCAAGTGTGATAGGGTGGTGGTCTGGGACAGGCCTGCTGCCTCTCCCTGTACGAGTTACTCAGTCCTCCCCGTCTATTGTCACTGTGTGTGGGGTAGGCAGGGAGCAACTCGGCGTGGCTCTGATACTAGTGGGGAGTGCTCCAAGTATTGTCTCAGGGGTAGGAGGGGATGAAAGGGAACTTTAAATAGAGTAAATTTTGAAGGGGGGAAATAAGAAAAGCGCGACGATCCGCCACACGGGATCCTGTGTTTACAGATCATCTCAAGAAAGCCATACTGGGTACATTTATTGCTCCCCTGTAGCCATTCTGTAGGTAGGGAAGTCATTCGAAAGAATATGTGTTCATGTAGTTCATGTACAAATGAAGTACTGGGAAGCCTCCTCTTCGGCACTTCATTAGAGCATCATACCCAACCAACCTCCGGGGATGTATCAACCCCATAAGGCTGCTTGAATGCAGCCCTGCATGACAAGTTACTTGCCAGGGCTGCATCCATGCATCATGGAAGGCACAATCCATTAAAGCATTAATATCAATGCATCAACTACCCTTGAAGGTTTAACAAAGGCCTAACATTGTGTCTGGGAGATCCCGCAATGTATTATATCAGGTTCAGATGAGGAACAGGGGACCTGGAAAGGAATTCTCAAGATGGATATATTACTAGAGCCCTTCAAATCTTAAGTGGGATCCCTCAGTCTAATGCCATTAATGCCCTGCATCTAGTGTTCGCTAATGATAATAATAAGCCGACATTGGCCCGATGTACCCTTGCTACCTGGGACTGGTATGACTGCCCTATCAAACCTATGTAAGCACAGTACTAGTATTGCATCCCTCTCTAATTTTGAGGCCTTTAGATCGTAGTGGATGTGTTTAGTCATACCATCTTGAGAAATTCCCTGCATAACAAGCGATAATTCACACAGACCGTGGTGTGAATACATGTCGCTGTGTGGTCTAGGCATGCCTCAGTTTATGCCCTCACTACTACCATTCAGCTTTCTATCAATGGATCAAGTCCCGGCCCCACTTGATCGGATCTCAGTCTGATCCTCTGCGTCATCGCCGTTAGGAGGGGCCAGTGTAAAACACGCGTGATAAGACGATAAGATCCCGGGATCGAATTCGGATTAAGTCTGGCAACATAAAGCCGGAGGCGGAAGTGTCATAAAACCATGAAGTTGAACTAGCCAGGAAACAAAGGGTCCGTTGTCACGAGTTCGGATACATTTTATCCATCGTTTAAAGGCTTAAAAATTCTTATAAAAAGGGACACACCAGGTGGAGTTACTCTGAATGTAACTGTTTTCAAAACAAAACGCCCACAGGGTCCATCCATTCGTTTCCGCCTCTTAACATAAATTATTGTTCAAAACTTCTATTTTCTGCCGAAAAAAAAGACTCAAGTCATGAGAATCGACCAGACATATATGAAGTAAAGTGTAAATATCCACACGCAAGTAAACCCTAAATGAAGCAGCTGCGATGACAGTCCCAGCGGTCCACCAATAAAAAAACACACACTTTGTGGATGAAAAGTGAGGTATCTGGTGGGTTTTTCTCAAGGCCATACAGCTACAGTCTGTCACTGCCACTTACTGGAGAATAGTAGGCTACACGGTATATCACAGTGGTGGATCCAGTATTTTTGAAAAGGGGGGAGGGCACCTTGTTGTAATCCACTTTTTGCCTCAAACAACAAACCGTCGAAATCCGCTACTTTTACCATTGACACCTCTGAAATAATCATACAGGATATCTAGAGCTGTCGCAGCAGTGTAAGCAACAGTGACTACCGAACTATGGATAAAATGGCACATCGCAGTCCCACTATGATATAAAGTGAAACAGTTGTAGCGTGTTAAGAAATGCCCCCCTGGGCACCCCTTGTCAGACATGTTCGTACCTAGTGTCGAGGACGTTGACAGGTGTCGGAAATGGACGGGACATGGACTGGAGGATTGAGGGGGGCTGTAGAACAGTGTCATTGTATAGAACCTATTCTGGGCAGTTCGGCGGTAAATTAAGGCCACTGCACATCCTCCTGTCACGAGCCGCTGACCTCACGCGAACCTGGCCGTCTCACCGACGGCAGTGCCGCAGGACGCGTCGTCCTCCTGCCGACAGATAGGGGATATCTTAGATTAGGGGAGAGTGAGAGGGGCTAGACAGGGTGAGTTGGGGGGGGGGGCATTGCTGAGGCAAAGAAAAGGCTGAGTTTTAATAGGTGAAGAGGATGAGGAAGAAATTTTAGGGTCCAGTGGGACATTTCACAATGCTGTTGATGGATCATTGAGAAACGCCCTCCAATTAGCAATCAGTTCATTTTTATATAGCTAGGATAAATACAAGATCATATCATATTTGTTGCAGCTTTTTCAATGTAATTATTCTGTGACTAGCTGTAAGTTCAGTTCCAGGAGACAAGGGACGCTTACAAAGCTGTGCTAGGCTATTGTGACTTGGGTAGAGTTCAATTATGTAGGCAGAGGGCATCAACGCTCTGACAATGCCAAGCATAAAGAGATAATGCAGCAGGCGTTGGGCAAGAGGCAGTGCACTGCCCCTTCAAACCACTACATCTTTACTGCACCCAGGACAGCACTATCCTTCCACGCCAAAATTGGCCGGAGTTATTTATCATAAGGCGCCGTTGAGAATATTAGGGCCGGAAATAAATTGAATTAGGCGCGTGGCCAGTAAATTTGTATTCCTTCCGCGGTGTTTGTGGAGAGGTTCGGCGGTGGTGGTCTGAATATCAATGTGCTAGTGGCCTTAGCCCATCCCTACCCTACCTCCCACCCCTTCTCTCAGCCCTCCCCTAGTCCCAACCAACCGAAGAGACCAAGACCGGAAAGTACTGGTGTTGGTCCTACCGGAAGTGCCAACGACAGGCCAGCCCTACATTACCACACAACCCCTACCACTATGTTACTTACGTGTGCATAGGATCGGGCATGAACATATAGGGCAGTGTTTAGAAAACTGGGCATCGGAGACCCTGAAGCATTGTGTTCTATAAATGAATGTGAGTAGTACATAGAAAAGTCGTTTTGCCGCTGGCGTCTGTCGCTTGGTGCCATGGTAACAACAGAGAAACCCCAAAGTTATTTAAGATATTTGACTATAGATATGACGTTAATCGGGACTACTATATGCACTAAATCTAAATGGATGTGAGTAGTATAAAGAAAAGTCGTTTTGCCGCTGGCGGTTGACTCTTGGTACATTAGGAATAGCAGAGGAAACCTACAGTAATTTAAGAGCTTTCTCTATATGTAGTGAATCGAAAGTACTAAATGGCTTGCAAATGCAAAACAGCATGTATTTTCTATGTAAATGTTATCAGTAGAGTGATACATTGAGGTATTACTTGTTACTCATGGGAGGGCAGGAATGTCATACACCGAGAGTTCAGGGTACATACAGTCTGCCTGTGTCGGACTGGTGCACCGATGTACTACCCGTCTGTTGGCCTCAAAAATGATAAATAGACCTAAGGTAAGGAAAAATGGGAAGATACGGCAGACATTAACCCATTTGTATTTCACAACAATCTGCCAAACAAAAAGACTCTACATATGTCTCAGTCCCAAGGAATCATAGAAATCTTGGACTCTATTTCCTAACATACTACGACTGTACCCTCCAAGGTGTACTGAAATTCCCAGAGATATATCATTAGGATCCCATGTCGTAGGGTTGTGTGCGATCGTAGAGTGTTAAGAAATAGCCCCCCATGACATCTTTGAGTGTAGATAGTTCTTACTTGGATGTTATCCCTTTTGGGCATAGGTCCAGAAGAGAGGAGGCATCGGTTTTATAGATCTCTCTACACAGTCCCATTGATTACCACTGCCCCACTATTTGCAACATTCGTAATAGCAATCATTGATTCCGGCTCCCACTAACAGAACCTACTCGTGCCGATTTAAATATCAATAAGCCTGATAAGCCCCGCCAATACATTCCATATTGATAAACCGGAGGGATAATATCGCCGGCAGAATTGGTTATTGATAATCCGGCGGTACTTCTCCTTCCACGCACTATAAAAAAAATCACTAAGAAAGTGTAGGACTCAGCTACCGTTGGCAGTGTTGTAATGTAACTCTTTCCCTAGCGCCACCCGTCCCCTTATACCCCACCCATTATACGCCTGCCAGCAGACATTGTGGGGGACACACGCTCAGTTCCCGGACACAAAATTAGCCCTGCGAGGCGACTAAGAAAACAAATCCCTGGTAGATGTGTTCCCCTCCCTATAAATCCCTCTCTGTGTGGCGCATTCCTCCCCGGTAGCTCTAATCCCCCTCCTCCTCCTCCTCCTCCTCCCGTGTACAAACCCCAAAGTTATTTAAGATATTTGACTATAGATATGACGTTAATCGGGACTACTATATGCACTAAATCTAAATGGATGTGAGAAGTATAAAGAAAAGTCATTTTGCCGCTGCCGGTTGACTCTTGGTACATTAGGAATAGCAGAGGAAACCTACAGTAATTTAAGAGCTTTCTCTATATGTAGTGAATCAAAAGTACTAAATGGCTTGCAAATGCAAAACAGCATGTATTTTCTATGTAAATGTTATCAGTAGAGTGATACATTGAGGTATTACTTGTTACTCATGGGAGGGCAGGAATGTCATACACCGAGAGTTCAGGGTACATACAGTCTGCCTGTGTCGGACTGGTGCACCGATGTATTACCCGTGTGTTGGCCTCAAAAATGATAAATAGACCTAAGGTAAGGAAAAATGGGAAGATACGGCAGACATTAACCCATTTGTATTTCACAACAATCTGCCAAACAAAAAGACTCTACATATGTCTCAGTCCCAAGGAATCATAGAAATCTTGGACTCTATTTCCTAACATACTACGACTGTACCCTCCAAGGTGTACTGAAATTCCCAGAGATATATCATTAGGATCCCATGTCGTAGGGTTGTGTGCGATCGTAGAGTGTTAAGAAATAGCCCCCCATGACATCTTTGAGTGTAGATAGTTCTTACTTGGATGTTATCCCTTTTGGGCATAGGTCCAGAAGAGAGGAGGCATCGGTTTTATAGATCTCTCTACACAGTCCCATTGATTACCACTGCCCCACTATTTGCAACATTCGTAATAGCAATCATTGATTCCGGCTCCCACTAACAGAACCTACTCGTGCCGATTTAAATATCAATAAGCCTGATAAGCCCCGCCAATACATTCCATATTGATAAACCGGAGGGATAATATCGCCGGCAGAATTGGTTATTGATAATCCGGCGGTACTTCTCCTTCCACGCACTATAAAAAAAATCACTAAGAAAGTGTAGGACTCAGCTACCGTTGGCAGTGTTGTAATGTAACTCTTTCCCTAGCGCCACCCGTCCCCTTATACCCCACCCATTATACGCCTGCCAGCAGACATTGTGGGGGACACACGCTCAGTTCCCGGACACAAAATTAGCCCTGCGAGGCGACTAAGAAAACAAATCCCTGGTAGATGTGTTCCCCTCCCTATAAATCCCTCTCTGTGTGGCGCATTCCTCCCCGGTAGCTCTAATCCCCCTCCTCCTCCTCCTCCTCCTCCCGTGTACATCAATCTCCCGGCGGCACGCAACCTGCCGTTTGCCTCTTAATCCCTTAACGTCCCCATGATGCTTTAATGTACCATCCCCTTTAGTCGTAATGATGCATAAATGCACCCCCGCTGGGGACTAATTCACCAGGGATGCATTTATGCATCATGCAGATCCTATTGGGTTTATACCAACACTCCCGGAGGGTCGGCATGATGCACCAATACAGTGCTGGTGAGCAGATTTGCCAGCATGGTATTGGTGCATCATGCCGACCAAAGGGCAGGATACACCACCCCCCTCCTTAAAGGGTTACCCCCCTGTGACAGTCCAGAAGGGCCATGCGTGCACCTACTGGAGTTTTAGATACTTGCAGCTTCTGTGCAAAATGGACGGGAGATGCGAGGCGACAGTCGTAGTAGTAGCAGTGGGAAAAGGTGGATTGATTTTGAAAGCAGGAACAAAGAATCAATTCCCTTAAAATCAATCGGCACATCTGTCTCCTCCTTTTGGGAGGGCGCTAGGGGATTTGTATACACATATATAACTGTGGTAGAAAAAACGGGCGAGTTATTTATTGCCAGCAGAGAGGTGGTAAGTGCATTTTCAATTTCCGGCGTTTTTTTACGAACCAATATGCTGAATGGATTAGGACAACCCCCTACTAAGTATGTATCTTGCATAATGCCCCCCCATAGAATCACATCATAAATAATAAATCATGTGTTAGGAATACCACATCACAACCAGTACTTTAATATTCTGTATATTATGCGTAGATTCGAGTACCCCTTCCACCTCAGCCCCAGTGTGGCTGTTCCTTTACTTTTAATTCAGATCCCTAAAAAGGGCCCGAAAGGGCCCCAAATCCACACTAAGCCCCCACCCTCAACCCCGCAATAAATGGCTCGTCCTTAAGGTGTGGGAAAGGACCCTGCTGCCTGGAGGTAGATAGAGCATCCTTCATGTACATACCACTCTCCCTCCTCCAGAGGGTGGGCTACAGGGGGAGGGGATTAACAATATCTCTCTACTTCTCTTCTACTAGATGGCAATAATGTCACTAGGAGATTTAAACTAGCGTCTGCATTCCCATAATCGATACCAGATATAAGACCCCTAGACACTTAAGCTTCAGCAGTGCTTTTATCACAGTCATGTACATTGTACCGTGGTGTGTTATGAAGGCTGTTTATTTTCAGTCATATTTTGTTCAGCCATGGGAGTAGGATGCCCCAAGTGAGGGAGCTCATGTTATCCCTTTTGGTTACACTGCCTTATCATAATGCCCCCACTCATCCACATACCCCTTACATCCTCTGGCGACCCCCACCCCCCCCCCCCCAAATTTTCTCAGTGTGAGCAGACACATTTAAATTGACAATTAGTTGATATCGATGCTGAATGAATTACAACTGAGATTCCTTAAATCTGCATATACATACACAAAATGTTAAATGACCCTACTACCATTGACAAAACAAATTATGAGCAACTATCAGTATGGGTACTTTTCCAGAGTCACAATACCTGTTTTTTCCCTGATTATTCAGCCAACTAGTATGGACAGAAAGTAATTTCTTAACACACTACGACTACTCACCTTTAAGTCGTACTGAGGACCCTTGATTTAGAGCCATTATAACCAAATGGTATTAGTCATGTAATGCATGCAGCACTACGACTGCCCTACCAAATGTAGTTACTACATAAGTGCTGATCGTACAGAGCATTTGTAGGGCACTACCTATGATTGCTGACATTAAGTTGTGGGATTTCAAATCGTAGTGACCGTGTGCAGTCTTAGTGCCTTAAGAAATGGCCTCCTGATGATAGTCTATGGTCCTTGACCATCCCCTCTAACCTTTACGCCTTTACATCCTTACTTACTATAGGTCTGGTGAATGGGTTACACCTATTTAATTCACACTGTTTAGCAAAGGGGCAAAACATCAATTCAGGGCCTAAGAGCAGCTATTAGGGAGGTTAAGATATGAACGTGTACGGCAACGGGTACGTGTAACGTCATAGGTCATGTGGGGGATATTCCCATTTAGCAGTACAGAGACCTGTTTCATAAGCATTCTTTTTTTAGGATCGATCCTTCCACTGTATGAGTGACCACTTAAGATCAGTCATTTGGGAATGAGTACTAGTGTTTCAGAACAAGCTGTTACTCATATTGGAACTTAAGACTGGTCCTATAGAAACAGCTGTCAATTAGACATAGGGGCATTAATCAAGATCAGTTGTAAGGTCACTCATAGGCCAACTATCCAGCTAGTTAGATCAATCACCTAGGTGCAGAATATGGCTTTACTTCATAATTCCATGATAGAAAATGGTATTAAAAGGGGGAATTTCCATTTGATATATACCTGACTTCATGCATTAGAAAATGTTGTGGGATTGCACTTACTGATAAGATTTTTCACATTTATGTGTACCCTCAACCTTTTTCCATAAATCAGCTACTTTATGTTGGTCATAAGTCACTCTTCCATTGACCCTTTACTAGTAAGTTTCATTCCCCATTTACCTTTGAAACACTTCCCCTAAGCCTAAGAAGCCTAAGATCAATCTTAGAATGCCCATAGGAGTGATCTTGCTCGTACACCAATGGTACTCGTACATGGTCCTTGTGAAACAGGTCTCAGAACCTGTAGCCTAGGCGTTTTGGACGTGTAGGATGTGCTCTACACGTACATTATAGGGAGATAATCCAGATTAAAAGAAATAGAATTGTAAAGAATTGTAATGACCCTGCACAATTGTTAATTAGTAATCTATCTACCCACTACAGCTTTAGATAGCACTTAGAGTATTTGTATCACTCTGTAATTACCTGTTGTTTATACCCTAAGCTTCACTCAATCAAGGAACCACATACTTCAGCTGAGAGCTGTTTCACAAGCACTATGTAAGAGTAATATTGGTATACGAACAACATCACTCATATGGTCATCCTAGGACCAATCATTGGCCTATATCTACTAGTGGAAGTGTTTCAAAAGGGAATGGTGAGTGAACCTTATGAGTGAAGGGTCAGCATCGTGTTTCAATAGTTTCCACGACAGGACAGCATCAAATCCTATAAAGTCATAGCACCTACGACTGGGTGCTATGACTTTATAGTGGTCTGTATTGAGTCAGTAGTTGAATAAATAGCAGCTGCTATTTTGAGGCCTCGACTGGAGCTCACTATGTAGTCAATGGTATAAGGTCATTTCTTACACCTCCCACTACGATTTGGGGGTGTCCAGTCGTGGAAACTATTGAAACACGATCCTGGTGACTGCTATATAGTTACCATACAATCTTAACCACATTACCTGTACCTGTACAGGAACTTGTACCTCTAGCCATTGCCGTTCCCGTACAGGTACACATTCCTGAATCTTAACCTCTCTAGTCTGGAGCCCACTGTATACTATTTATATATGCATGTCTAGTTCCGATGGAGGAAATTTGCCTGCGCCCAGAAGCTATGTCAATGTTGCAAGACCGCCCAGGAGGGTGTTGCTCCTATTGTAAAAAGAGCTGTGAGTATGTGCCCTCTTTTCTAGACAAGCTATGCACTGCTTTACCATTCAACTTGCACTCTCCACATTAGTCTGAAAAGTCACCTGCCTTGTTTAAAATAGAGAGAGCTGCACCACCAGGTACCTACTCATGTCAAACGCTCTATAGTATATTATACTGACTGACTTCTCCCAACTAGGTACCTACTCAAATCCCCCTTTTTTAGCACCATACTTGAATGACCACTTGTAAGCAACAAAAGGGACAAGTTATAGCGACACGAAAAGAAAGGACTGGAAATGAGGGCATTTTTAGGCAGCTCTTCCTTTTACTATAGGAGCAACACCCTCCTGGCCAAATAGCACAGACAATTGGGTACTATTGGAGACTGTGTGTTGAGGGGGCGGTAAATGACGTTTGTATCGGCATGTAATTGGGTGGAGAGACCTTAACTCTGCAGCCTAGTTTACAGTCGACTTTACCCCCGCCACTATGCCAAAGAGGTAGAATAAATTTACACAGTTAAATGCTACACTTTGCGCTCATGCTGCCCCCTGCGATCCAATATTGCCGCCTTTCCCTTTCCCCATTGCCCTTCTATTGGCCGGGCGTGACATCGCGGCCAGACGCTATCGTCAAACAGCAAGCAGAAAGTTTGTCATTAGAGAAAAGTTCCCTGACTCCAACTTTATATACATATTGGGACTGTCGGCGGTGGCGCTCTGTACAAATGTGTGATTGTTTGAGTACCACAGTGGAAGCAGCCCGCTACTGTATATGCACCTCCACAATATAATGCATACCAAGGCAGACTCTAGACTATTTAGTGGAAACTGAGAGGGGTTGCTTACCATTTTTAGATATTGTGTTTTGTTGATGCTTGGGTGAATCTTAAAACATAATATATATTAACGGTCTTACCCCAGCCTCATTTACACACACATGTAGATAAATGCATAATATAATACAAAATGCAATAGAAACACAGGTATACAAAAAAAAACAGAGATGAAAGTACAATAAAAGAAAAACAGAAAAAAAAATCCTATCCTACATTGTCTATATAACGTGAACCAAGAAACCATTATCCGATCTTTCTTACTACCTCTAGAAGATTCCCAGCAAATTGTTGTGACTCCTCGTCAACCTGTGTGAAGTGGTTCACACATGTCGCTAGATGGAACACGACGTCGCTATAGCACAAGATCACCAGGAATAGCAATGGTGGTGATCACATGGCCTCACCTCAGATGGCGAGGATGGTGATCACTCAATCTCACCAGGGATGGCGACGCGGGTGATCACTCACCTCGCTAGATGAAACACGCACCTCGTCATAGCACATGTTCAGCAGGGATGGCGAGGATCGTGATCACTCATCCTCACCAGGGATGGCGACATGAGTGATCACTCATCCTCACCAGGGATGGCGACATGAGTGATCACTCACTTCGCTAGATGAGACGCACACCTCGTCATAATGCACATTCACCACGGATGGCAAGGATTGTGATCAGTCACCTCGCTAGATAAAACGCGTACCTCGTGATAGCACAGGTTCACCACAGATGGTGAGGATCTTGATCACCCACACTCACCAGGGATGGCGACACGAGTGATCACTCACCTCGCTAGATGAAACGCACACCATGCCATAGCGCATGTTCACCATGGCTGGCGAGGATCGTGATGACTCACACTCACCAGGGATGGCAAGGCGGTTGATCACTCACCTCGCTAGATGAAACGCGCACCACATCATAGCTCAGGTTCACCATGGATGGCGAGAGTGGTGATCACTCAGACTCACCAGTGATGGCGACGCTGGTGATCACTCACCTTGTTAGATGAAAAGCTCATGATCATCGACATTGGTAATCATGCAGCCTCACATCTGCCAGATCAAAGTATGTTTTGCCAGAGAAGGTATTGCCATATGTATCTTCCCTCTAACCACAGACAAGGTGTTCATGTTGATATTTCCCTATGTATTTTTCCTGTAACCAGAGAAAAGGTGTTTATGGATAGTTGCTTTCATTTTAGAGATACCTCTATCTAAATTCAATTGATATTCTCTCTATATAATCTTGTTTGATTCAACTCTGAAGTATTACATGGAAATCAGTGTGAAACAAAGCACATTTGATACGTATGGGACTTATACTTCATGCCCACACTTCCTAGATAGGCTACATGTGGAACAGTGGTGCTGTCTCAACACCTTTGGCAATGGTGGTGATAAGTTGCCACTGTGAGTGAGAGTGAGTGACAGATGATGCAATCCTCAGAGAGCATTGACTTGGAGTGACACAAATTCACGCATTGAGTGAGACAAAGGCTGGCAATGGTGGTGATAAGTTGCCATTCTTAGTGAGAGTGAGTGACAGATGATGCAATCCTTAGAGAGCATTGACATGGAGTGACACAAGTTCACGCATTGAGTGAGACCAATGTTGGCAATGGTAGTGATAAGTCGCCATTATGTGTGAGAGTTGATGCCAGTGGCACGGGAGTGGTACATAATCACACAGTGAGTCAGATCCATGTTGGCGATGCTTGTGATAAGCCGCCATTCTGAGTGAGAGTTGACAGGCAGTGGCACATACTCACGCAGTGAGTTAGATCCATGTTGGCGATGGTGGTGATAAGTCACCATGCTTTGTGAGGGATGACAAGGGGTGGCACATACTCACGCAGTGAGTGAGATCATGATGGTGACTGTTGTGATAAATTGCCATGCCATGTGAGACTGACACACAGTGGCGAAAGATGACGCAGTGAGTTATCACTCAGAAAGGAGTCACCATTGATGACCAATCATGGCGACAGATAACGGCAATTTGCTGGGTTGAAATTAATGTTGTTGTGTATAAGTTATCGTCTCCCACGTCAGCACCGAGAGGAAAGTTCGACAGGGGGCGTTGTATTTCCACAGGTATCAAAGTCTTTTCGCTCTAAACTATAACACCACTAAGGAGAACGTCTGACAGCGATCGTTGTGTTACCAGGAGGCTGTTGCCGAAAGAGAGTTGGTTCTGTTCGAGGTGCTACATGTATTCCAAAAGCGGAACTGACTGATTTCAGGGAATCAATTCCCTGTTGGATAGCCAAAAGGTAATTGGTCATACAAGTAGTTTAGGTGTGGTTGGGAATTGGTGAATTCTTCCAATTGAGAAACAATTCCCAGCTAATTCTTTCCTCTGAATCCCTGACCCATATACAATGGGAAGCATACAGGTGGAACCAATCATGGAACCAGATCCCCCAACTGTTTGCAATGCGGCCTAATTTAAGGCAAGTCAATTCCATTAAAGTTTAAGGTGGGAATTGATCTCTATGGAAGGTGCATTTCCTAGACTGCGAATTGAATTCCCAATCTTTTCGGAACATCCAGAGGTATCAACAGTCCTATAAACTACTCCAATGGCCGCCGAGGTGCAGACAGAATAGGAGCTGGACAGTGGAGACTATTAGCCAGAATGTAATAGGACTGGGTGTTGGTTGACGTTCTGCCTCTGTCAGAGGTGTCAGGGACAGGGGTGGGATGGCATGGGGATGGATAGGGCTATGGGAGATGTAGGGACCGGCCCTCTAAAGTCGGCAGTCTGCTTTTAACAATGAATTTTGCCTTTTTCAGATCAGATGATGTAATGTGCTGGTGAGGGGTTCACGTCTATAATATCAATGATTCTTTATGTCTCTCCAATAGTTATACATGGTCTTTAGAGTTCTTCAATGTGCCAAATTGGCAAGTGGTTCACAGGAGAGATAAAATTGCAATTTGAGAAATTTTGTCACCCTAAAAAGGTAACGTGGGAATTGGAGGTAGGTGTTCTTGGCAGGGGAAGGGGGAGAAGGATGGATATGTAAACATGCAAGTGGGAGGTGGGGTGCAGGAAAGGGAAAGGGATCACTTGGGATTTGGCGAAAATATGGACAGAGAGGGTTATGATAAGCGGCTATGTGCTATGGAATAGGAAGAGTTTGTGTTATAAGAGAATGGTTGTTGGAGGATTGAGGGGTAGTTAGAGTGGGGTCAGTTGGAGGTCTAACACTGTAGGACTAGTGAGACTGATGGGTTAGGGAGCCTGGCTGTGGCCGTGTAAAGGTGTCAGTTTGTCGGCCTGCAGGCCCGCAGGGTGCCGGGAGGATCACACCTGTGTCCGTGCCTGTCCACCCCCTTTACCACCTCCCGGCCCTATCCCTGCTCCCCCTGCCCTCCCCTGTCATTCTAACAAGCCCACTACCAAATAGCTATAGTTGGAACACTTTAAGGACAACATAATAGCCTCAGAAAAGATCACAAATGCTGATCCCTGTAAATTAGGATATCATCTAAGAGGAAATTACAAAACAGTAACTAAAATTCAGAATTCGACAAAAGAGCCCTAAGTTTAATTTCCTTTGTCGCCATGATGCACCAATGCAGCTGACCGGTCTACTCGGCAGCACTGCTTTGCTGCTTCAGACTTGCCATTTGGGAATATATATATATATATATATATATATATATATATATATATATATATATATATATATATATATATATATATTGCATGAATAGGTGAGTTACTCATTAGGCATGCATTTATGGTAATGCCCAGGGAGTTACTCACCTGGGCTTCATTCATGCATCATGACGACCAACTGGCAAGATGCATTAAAGCACTATGCGACCCTTAAAAGGTTAACCCTGTACTATCACCCAGCTCTCACCCTGGAGCACATCCCATGAGCGAATGGGAACCGCTAAAGGGTGCGTGCAGCTAGGGTCATAAGCAGTATATGGAAAGTGGTTTGGTGGGAATGGGTTTTGGAGGGAGTCAGGGAATGTTACTAGTGGTTTCCAGCTCCCCTTTGTGGTCCAAGCACGCCCAAACACTACATCATGTACGACGTGCTGCTGGTCACAATGATAAAACCCTTTAACTCTTTAAGTGCCGCTAATGTATGAGTGCATCATGCTCATTGGTCGTCATGATGCACCAATGAATTGCTGGCGAGACTGCTCCCCAGAACTTCATTGGAGCATCATGCCGACCGGGACTGTTTCAACCCTGTAAGATCGGCATGATGCATAAATGTAGCCCTGGTGAGTTATGATGCACCAATGAAGTGCTGGTGCGCAGTCACACCAGCACTTAATGAGGAGCTGTAGGCAGGATGCACCCTACAATACTCCCTTAAAGGGCTAAACCATGGAGGTCAGGGCTTATATGCAGGAGTAGACAGATTCCCCCCTTGGGAAGTCATTGGGTATTGTCTGTTTGCCCCGTCAGCACCTAGCCGCCCACCCTACCACCCACATCCCTCTCTGACTAAGCTCCCAACCCCCACCCACCCTACCCAATACCTCCCAATCCTCATCCTTTACTAAGCACATTCTCTAGGGGGGCTATTTGACTGATGGAGGTGTAAATGTTATATGCATAGACTTACACCTGAGTGTTATAATAGGTGGGGATATTCCCCATTACGCACTTGGACAAAAGCCTCTCATAGTCATAAAGAGATAAACTAAGCAGTGACAATCTGTCTGCCTTCGTGGTTTCCAAATAGCACTATCCTCTATTTCCAATGGGTACAAATCTATGTAGACTATATTAAGACTGTCCAGGTTTGGTATATTATGTAATAATGTTGGCATGGTAGACTTATGGCAATCTCAAGAAGTCTAGACAAGTCCCTCCTGGACTGCATAGATTCAGAGAGAATTATACAATTTCTGTCTATTCAATTTCCAGTGGGACAATCCTTTGTTACATAACTAATTCTATTAATTGTGATAGAAGTTGTATGAATAATCTAGCCATAGATTGATAATGTAACTGTATTGATTTCCATATCTGAGGCATTGGTCAAGCAGTAGTCAGGGGATGTATGGGAAAGTAGCCAGAAACTAGAGCCTTAGAGTCAAAGACCTTGGGAGAAGGATGCTTGGACCGAGGTTGTTGACCATTCTGTTGACCCCAGCGTCCTAAAGGTCAGAGTGGTTAAGGGAGGCCCCATCCCTCCTTCATCTGTCTCTAAAGCAACTGGAGTGTCCAGCCCATGGGACATCCATTTCCATACTCCTTAACGCCCCAGCAGGAGGGCGGGGTGTCTTCCTCCAGCACTGGTCAAGCCTTGGCTCTGGACGCTGGTCAAGGACCTGAGGTCAACGCTGTCAAAGCCACTGCTGCCCCCACTCTTGGTTGAAGGAGACCAGGATACAGTTTACAGTCCTGTTTATTCAAACCACTTTGATGTAATCCTTTAAGGGTCAACCACACAGGAGTGCATCATGCCCACTAGTCAAGATTCCATTGCTGCATCAAGCCAACCCTCTCGGAGTGCATCTATGCTGTAGGATCTTCATGATGCGTATTGTGGCCTAAGAGAACTCGTAAGGGCCATATTCACAGATCATAACGACCAATGGACCTGATACACTAATGCAGCACGATGTGCCCTCAGTGGGTTAATATCATCCTCTTAAGGAAGGCTATAATTATACGTGAAAGGGGTGGAATTAATTGGACATCTAAAACATAATACTAGATTGAATCTCGGCTGTCGTAGTAGCTTTGGCTTTCTTGCTGTATTCCAAAAATCATAGATCTGAGAAATCCCTGAAGTGTGTTTGATTGTCTCCTTACTCTTGGCTACCACAGGATTGAACAGATAAGATGGATAAATAGTGTAATGGACTTTGCTCGCCAGTAAGAGCTAAGAATAGGGTTGTCATTTGATTTTGGAAAAATACTGCCTTATCTATTCTAAGGCCATTTCATATCATATCTACTTTGAATATTCTGTGGTCTCATGGCGCCCATATTCTCCATAAATAATAGGAAACATCACACAAACGTACCCCTAGAACTATTCCACATTGATATGTATAGCCTGCCCTCAGAGATACCAATCCATATCTATCAGCAGCGGCATCAGATTCACGTATAAAGACAAACCCTTGGTGAGGACCGAGCCTACATGGATGAATGACCCAGGCCATAACCAGGAGGCCTCCATCTAAGGACATGGGGCCCCTGAGGGTGCTTTACGGCAACATTTTTAATTAAATCGTTATTGGTGTGTGTCGGGCGTGTCGAGGCTTGGCCTGTGAACTTGGCACTAGAGAGGGATGCTGGAGATAACAGTTTGCCGCTGGTGAAGAGTCTGGTCAGAGGGTCAGTCTCCGCACGAAACTTTCAGCATCTCACACCTTCAGTACCTACAGGGTGTCCACAGAGGGTGAGAAAGGAAGGACGAGAGAGCATTGGAGAGAGAGGGAGAGAGAGAGAGAGAGAGAGAGAGAGAGAGAGAGAGAGAGAGAGAGAGAGAGATGGTGAGGGAAAGAACAATACTGAAAACAACAAAAATTTGATTGAATAAATCATTAAGAGACCTTCTCTTTGTTGAAAATATAGAATATCTGGAAATATGCATGCCCACTTTTCTTGAATTTTCTTGAAAACCAGTATCCGACCTCTTAAGTGGTGAGAAAGATCCTCTGGAACAGCAGACCCTCTATGTATTGATGCAGCATTCAAACTTTTGGGCGTGTATCAACCCCATTCCATACGGTTGGCATGATGCATAAATGCAGCCTGACAAGGATCCCATAGGGAGCCTCAGCCTCGCGATAAACCATGTCATAAAAAGATTTGTGCTTTGGAACTAAAAATAGCAGTATTATCATTGGCCCTCCTTGGTACCATATCTGGAATCTTTTGGCTCAACTCTCATTCTTTCAAAGGTTATCCAAGACCTACCTAAAAAGTTCCTGGAGGGTGTTGCTCCTATTGTAAAAAAAGCTGTGAGTATGTGCCCTCTTTTCTAAACAAGTCGTGCACTGCTTCACCTAAGTACGTGCACTCACAACATTAGTCTGAAAAGTCATCTGCCTTGTTTAAAATAGAGAGAGCTGCACTACTAGGTACCTACTCATGTCACACGCTCCATAGTTTTTTATACTGACTGACTTCTCCCAACTAGGTACCTACTCAAATCCCCCTTTTTTAGCACCGTACTTGAATGACCACTTGTGAGCAACAAAAGGGACAAGTTATAGCTACATGAAAAGAAAGGACTGGAAATGAGGGCATTTTTAGCCAGGTCTTCCTTTTACTATAGGAGCAACACCCTCCAGGCCATCAAGACTGTAGGCGATATGCTGCGCCCTGAAGTGAGGGCTCACGTGAGGTGACTTAGCCTTCCTATCAGGATTGCATCCCTCCATCAAAACCAAGTGTATAGAAGTACTGAACCGTGCTTGATTAAACGTTGTGAACCTAAAGGGCTCCCATAGTTGAGGGCCTTATTCAGTGGTAAACAGTCCCCCTACAGCCTATCTGTGGGCAATACACCACCATCCATTCATTAGATGTCGAATTAACCCCAGGGGATCTGCGGCTTACTGCTAATCGTCCCCTACCTGCGTAGGAATGAGGCTGGGGTTTAGGGTTGTGTTTTAGAAATGAAGGATACTGCATAACGGATGTGTCCTTGGTCGGCCCCACTGCTCATTAGGGAAACCCACTAAGGGCGGCTAATGTAACACCATACCCATTGGTCGTCATGGTAATGTATACGTACATCATGACGACTAATGGCCACTGGTACATTACTTTGTATCCCTTAAAGTGTCTCCTAATGGTTCTGTGAGGAATTTCCCGGTTTCAGCCATGGTTAATTTTATCTTTAGTACATAGGCAGAGGGCAACTTGGACTCTACATGAATAGTATAAATGTGTGTGTACATAGCCCTAGCCAGCATTGGTACACTGTAAAACAATGTCGTCAAAATAATGGCTGAATCATTGTCCAAAAGTTGCCAAAGACCCGTTGTTATTTTCACAGAGATTCCTTATACCACCATACTGCCACCTGGGACTACTCGTGAAAACTAGTTCACTGCAATACAAATACAGTAGTTCACTGTTCAGTTTTACGAGGGTCCTTGGTATGTTCAACAGTTGTTGTTTTTTTTTTGCAGTGTAATACGGCGTAGTACAGAAAAAGCTGAATAGAGATAGATTAGATTAAATGTCAGCGCCCTCGACTTGTGGTCGGTAAATGTAGGTTATTGCTATTCTCGGTTGGGGGTACACATTGTTCAAGGTAATCCAAATGGAACAGAGCCAAAACAATGCACAAATAGACCAGCATTTATCTGTATGAAGTAATAATGATCCAACTATGTCCGCGCTAACTGACAACTTCATGGGGGACTTCAACCAAGAGCATTTACTATAATCAGTATGGAGTGTTCTGTTGTAACTGTATCCACTTTAAACTGTCATATAATTGTATCTCATTTAACCTGTAGTTATACCTCACTAAATATACGATCATATGACAGCATACACGTGTAATTCAGTTTCAACTTTTAATTGATAGTTCTGAATATCTAAACAGGCAGATTTAGATACTTTGATGGCCATGCATCAATCAGTGTTGTCATGTCGAAGAACACGTGCAGTATCGGCTTTCATTTCATTGCGACGATTTTGGGAGTGATGCAGTGATTAACATTTTGAAACTCTAGAAGAAAATAACAATATCACTGATAAAATCGCTCCAAGTGAATCCCAGCAATACAGGATACTTTTTCATAAGCACCGGCTAAATTTAGATATCTTTGTAAGGCCAGGGAATTGTTATATCATTTGAAGCGTTGATTTTGTGAAATGACCACCAGTGGTATTGTGAGAGTCATAGTCCGACATACTGTGAGACAACTCTGACAAGTAAAAATAAAGAGAGTTGTTTGTTAGATGAGGGTGACACATAAATAGTACGTGATGAAAGGCGGCTGTTTTGCACTCCTTATCTCTATTTTACCTACTCTGTACTTAGAGCTATATGAGGGACAATGGGAAGGTGGACAGGAGGAGTTGATGGGTCTGACCTGAACCAGTTTTGTACAATTACACTCATCACTTTAACCCTTTTAGGGGCGATGATACACTACAGCATCTCTCTCATTGCTCATCATGATGGTTGGATGCTACATTCATGCATGATGGCGACCCTACAAGATCATGAATGAGGCACTCTCGGAGGGTCAGCATGATGCCCCCATTACGTGCTGAAGAGCAGGTTTGCCCGTAATCTACCACCTGCACTTCATAAGAGCATCGTGTTGACCAACAGGTAGAATGCACACCTGCATTAGCGGCCCTTTTCACGTCGACCGGCACAATACCTCGAACGGTACGCCCACTGGATCGTGTTTCAATAGTTTCCACGACTGGACACCCTCAAATCGTAGTGGGAGGTGTAAGAAATGACTCCATACCAGTGACTACATAGTGAGCTCCAGTAGAGGCCTCAAAATAGCAGCTGCTATTTATTCAACTACTGGCTCAATACACACCACTATGAAGTCATAGCACCCAGTCATAGGGGCCACTATTGGCTACATAGTGACCAGTCATACCGCCTTCATGGTCTAGTATGCACTCCTGTGTTCAAATGAGCATAGGGCTGCAGTAACTACCGTAATGTCTCATATAGGTGCCGGGCCTTGAATAACAGCCTCCCTGGAATAGGAGCCTGGGTAGGAGGGCTGTCAAATCAATAGGGGCCGGGCCTTGAATAGGGGCCTGGTGGGGCCAGTTTTAGGTGTTTTTAGGAAGACAACTGACACCCTCCAGCCCAAATGATGTATAATTGTTCTACATAATTCTCTTTAAAATCACATATGATAGATCTATATCTAATGACCTAATTGTATGAAAACGCTCTGTTATTCTTTCTTTATATTAGGGCTGAGATGTCAGCTAGGTGTGATATCTTTTGTAATTTTATTATAAAGCCATGGTGGGTGAGGGTTGGGTATGACAGGCATGACAGCTTTGTAAGGCCTAGTGCTCTATCTACACCACTGCATACTAGTAACTGCATAGTTGGCCCATGTGTGGACGTACTGCTCAATTCTTAGGTGAAACACCACACTTTTCCAAATGATATTTTATTCTTTAGGAAAAAAAAACTGCCATCCAAGAGCCAAAGGCGCTGGCCACAGGGTTATAGGTAGTAGTGTAAAGAGCACAGATTGGGTACATTTGAGCAAAGGAGTGCAGAGGGCAGCAGCTAAGGCTACCCACTAATTATTCACATGCAGGGTTGTCATACCAGGATCCCTTATTGAGTCACTGCTGTGGTGGCTATTTAGGCAGCAGGCAGTACGATCACCCAGTAATGTAGCCAGCTATTTAGTCACCAAGGCCAAAATCCTAAGATCACCTGCTAAGATTTGACCCATCTCCAGTCGTAGCTGGCTGAACCTGTCGTGGAAACTATTGAAACACGATCCAGGTGTATCATGACAAAATTGTGGCCGTTATATGATGCAGAAATGCAGCCGTAGCAAATACCGCAGCAGTACTACAAAGCTGTATCATGCAGATGGCATAAAAGTGTATCAATTCTTATAGATGGGTAGTGCTGATTATTTTATTTTTCCTACTCGTTTTAGTGCTGATGAGTTACTCTCCGAGACTACATTTATGCATGGTGAGGATAAAAAATTATATACAGCTCTATAAGCTAGCCGGGCCGGGTATAAGTTTAAGTCGTATCATCACACATTTACCACTGCCCTTAATATCGACTGGTTAATCAGCCATACACACATCGGTATTGTTCACGCATGGAAGTGCAAGCATGTTTTTTTTTCTTTTCTTATAAAGCTATACTTATTCATATAAAGCGTAAATAATGACTGCCATACTGTGCAACGATCATATTTATTGAGTGACATAGAGACATGATATAAAATGAACTGGTAGTTTTATGGATGTAAATATAGACCACATTCTTGTACAGTTAGAGCTAATGGAGAAAAGGTATGGGGGCCGATACAAGGCTACGCCTAGAATGATGCGTGCATGCATACATAGAAACATTTGAATCACAGCCATGTGAATATTATAATGCAGCTTATGATAAGCATATTAAAGTAATAACGATTGTACTTTACTTTATTCTCCACTCAAATATTTGTCAAATGATCTATATGACACATCATGGCTATTGTTAATATGTCACTGAGGGTTGGTCAGCCCAGTATTGCGACCAAAAACCATATTTTTGAAGCTGGCAATAAAAGCAATTGAACTTGAACTTGAACGTGGGTCCTTAATGCATCATGCAACCCTTAAAGGGTTAAAGTGATGTATGGAATTGTATACAAACGTGAAAATAAATACTAGCTGCATTTTACAAATAAGGAAGAAAAGTTCTTTGTGAGTGCAAGTTAATTTTCCAGGTGCTAGTCATTTGATACGGTCTCTCCCGTGATCGTATCGTTCTGAGTATGAAAAGAGAGCAGCCTATGTAATACAATAACACTTATTCTTTTATTATCTACACAAGATTAGGGAGCCCTGGATGGGGCATGCAGGAAAAAGTTGCATTAAAGTTGTGTGCGTGCAAGACATGAATTGCATGAATTTATTTTCTGTATGTTTCCTCCAAGGGCCGGTTGTTAGTGTATTAAACTTTTAAGGAAGCCATTCATTTGTATAATATGAAAACATACTTAAATTCATATCAAATGATCTACGCAGGGGATATAATATGTGCTTACAATTCAACTGTCTAGCTTCAGGATTACATTTTAAGCCTCCCACGTTGGTCCATATACATACCTCCCAGATCGTGGCGCCCCTGGCGGGCGGTGAGTAAGATAAGTCCCTTAACTAAGCTGCCAACTGGGCAGAAAGTCACCCATTTCACAGCGGATCTGTTGTGACAAAGCTAATCACCACCACTCCCCATGCAGTGCTGACAAACTGCAACCCCCTCTCCACCCTTCCTCCAGCAAGCACAACCTTCACTCTAAAAAACGATTGCTGAAACTACCAGGAATATATGTGAACTGTACAATGATTCAGTATAATTGCGATGCAGATGAGCAGTGTAATTGCTTTTACCATGAGGCGTCCGGACATTATATACAGCGACGCATTGTATAGAATGGGTGAAATCTTTGTCCCAAAGTTGCAAGAGAACTGCCATTTTTTTACTGGATTTTCTTTACAGTACACACCAACCGCCACCCTCATCCCCCTCCCCCTCCTGGGTCCTTCCTCACGGGAGGTCGGCGTCAGGCCCAGCATATCCTCCCTCAGGTGTGCTTAAAGTTGTGATCGGGCAAACATAAAGGGAGATTCAAGCAGGAGAACATGACTGATTCTTTCTGTCAAGCTGCTACTGATTATTTTTTTCAAAGGCCATGTGCTACTTCAATGCACTTTGTTCCTGAGTGTGATGTTGGAGTGTAGCTTTGCTGGTTTCTTGTTAGGACTGGTGTCATTCATCATGCTGTTTATACAGGTTTGGTACACTCCTGTTGGGTCGGCATGATGCTCCAATGCAGCACTGGCAAGTTACTTGTCGCCACAGCATTGCAGCATCAAGACGACAAAACAGCACGATCCTCAAGGCATCATGCAGTCCCTTAAAGGGATAGGAATAAGGAGCTGATATCCAGCAGTTACCCCCTCTCTAGGTAGTCCTATTGGTGGTACCTAACACCACTAGACCCCCTGGAGGTAAATCCGACCGTACACAAAATGCACTGAGAAATTAATCTGCCAACAATTTACATTTGAGTGGACATGGACTGATGGCTTTAACTTTACAACACAGAGAGGGGCAGACCGTTTTATACATTGGGGAGGGAGTACAGTGTACATTGTATTTATACATGGAAATAGTGTGGGCGTGTTGATCTACTCCTCACAGAACCCTTCAAAATGTAGGAAGCAAGTTCATATTTAGGGGAAGGGACGGGGCCAATATCCTGACTTAGAGCCATTCACTTCCTGATATTTTTCTCCTCTTTTATGTTTAAGTGATCCATTTATGTAAGAGTCCTATAAATAGTTATCTGAACCGGCTTCTGCACATTGCAGTACTAAAGGTAGAGTCTTATGAAGAAAGAATTTCGTTTTGGACTCGTTTTGAAGAGGAAGAGTCAATATCGTTACTCCACTTTGAAGACAGCGATGAAAAGAAGTTCTGTAAACTATGACTTGTCTTTTATCAGCAGGACGTGTTCAGATCCTCTTTAAGGCAACCCTACCAATACAGTTATATAAATAAATCATCGCGGCAGGGGAGCTTCAAGATATTCCCAAATCTGTTCCTGGTTAGATTAGCTTTAGATAACTAAGCAGTTGATGCGCTATACAAAATATCACACTAAGGGGCAGCGTGTCATGGTGCTTAAGAATGCGCTCCGCACCTCATGGATTATTTAATCAGCTCCCTAAGCCATGGAGAATGGAATGTCAAAATCCGTTTTAGCGATAAGCCAGTGTTGGTGATTGAAAATGAATAATGGAAGAATGTTTTTTTTTCCACACCACGATCTCTATTGATTCAGTCCGTGCAGTGGTCCTTGATTAATGGCTGTTAAAGTGCTCTGTCTTCAGTAAGACTGGAGCTGAGGGTCGAAAAGAATAACACAAAATGACAACTGTTTCTTTTTTCCTTTTAATTTTCCTTTTTTTTCTTAATTCTAATTAAATTCCTTCAGTCTGTAACCATTGGCATGACAGCTTAGTTTTTTTGTGTGTGTCAGTAAGTTGATGATTATTCTATGTGTGCACTAGGGCTCATTCATGTATCCTATTGCCTCTCAATACAAACAAATAACCAGGCCCTCTGTCAATTATATACATACATGCAAACTCCTGAGTTTTTTCAGTTTTCTCAGTTTTTCTATGATCTGTCAGGGTCATTCTTGTGATTTATATTAGGTATATATCAGATCCAATGAGATATCATTTTACAATTTATATGGGGGTGGTGGTCTTTTGGATCAGCCATCCATAAAATGCACCAGCATGCATCATTTGGCTTCTCAGAATACAAAATTTTTACCATGCAACCTTCTTTTAAGGAAAAATTTTCATCTTTTTTTATCGGCTCATTCTTTTTTATCTCGTCCGGAGTTTGCATGTATGTATACAGTCATTTAAAGACTACCAATCCTTTACCGTATCATGGCCATTGGTCAGTGTGATGCACTATTGAGGAGCTGGTGAACCGCCTCATTAACACTTCATTGGTGCATCATATTAACCCTGTATAGTCATGATGCATGAATGCATCATGAAGACGTACGGGTATGATGCATTGATGGGCAGTCCACCTTCAAAGGGCTAGACATCAATGTTGTAATTTCTCCTTTGTCATCTGGTCACAGGCCAGCAACAAACATGGCCTCAAAAACTGCCTGTACAATCCCATTGGAACGCTCCCTTTGTTGCGGCTTTTGAACACGTTACTTCAATAACAATAACTGAGGAGCGATTTATGGTGGGTTTTGTATTGGGAAGGGAGTGTGCTGTTCTCCTCCACGGTCCCGTACCGTGGGAGCACACAGACGGTTACTGGTACAACACCACAATATAGCAACATAAAGAACTGAACTATGCCCAAAAGGGATATCTGCATACTTCTCAAATATATGATACGCCAGCAAGTGACTCGCCCATGCTGCCGTTATGCATCACTCTAATGCATGATGGGCTTCCCTAGCCCACTTAAAAGGGTCTATATCTCCTCTTTCCTATCCCCTCGGATGTGTGTGGTGCACATATGCGCGGGCATCTGTGAAGATGTGTAATGTAGTTCTCGCCATGAATATGACCTCAGTTGTCGAAATGGCGTTAAACATTTATTACTCACTCACTAATGCCTGAGCACTGCTAATCATAGCATTGAGTAATCCACTGGTGCATAATTATGATCATTTTATTTAGTAGAACTAGCATACAGTGCACACGTCCCTTAAGATCATTGGCAAACTGATAGCCCGAAATTGACACCATTATCTTTTACTCCTGGTTAGAGATATTTTGTTTTCCACTGGGTCAAGGGGTAAGAGCAGGGTGGTATAAGCACTAGGATATTCGGATAACCAATACCTTTAAGAGATCAATGATCATGACCGCATTCATTTGGAAATTTATAAATGTTTTTACATCGCATTTACAGGATTTAATACCCCTTCAGACAAAAGCCAAGTCACAGTATAGAAAAGATCTTTCTAGAGATAGTTCAAGTCATTCTTTAAAAAATCAATAACCCCCGAGGACAACAAGAATACAAACATCAAGCACAGCGACATGTTTTGTTTTACACAAAAGGACAAGTAAACAACTTTCTAACGAGGCGGCCCTCTCTGCATACACCTAAAACTAACGGGTCACTCTTCAACCAAACCTCTCTGGGGGCCTCCCATCAGAGGAAAGGTCATGTGGCGAAGCTCCCCCTTAATCCCAAATGATAAATGACAGTAAGCATGGGGAGGCCAGCTTAATTCCATTAGGAAAGCTGGAAAGAATCCCAAGGTATCGGAGCACACCAGAGCCAAATCTGGGGACGGCATGGACCCTTTTAACCCAGAGATAACTCTGAATGAGGGGAAACATTTATGCGGGTTGCTGCATGTCTTGCCCTGCCATTAGCTCAGTATCAGTCCCTCCATAGTTACAACTGTTGGGGTCTAAATAGTGGCAAAGCCTGCGGCCAGATGCTGGGCTGGAAATGGGCACTAGGGAGGTTGGTGCTATGGGCTCAACCATAGAAATGCTTTTCTGTGTGTGTCCTTTTAAGGGTATCCACATCCAACCCACTATAATGCCAGGCTTATGCTCTTGTTTTCATTTCTGCATCCACGCCTGTGGGCTTTTATTGTTATCCTTTCTTACACTGTCACTGTCATCTTATCTGTGGTAATTATGATTTACAAATACGCAGATCTCTAACTGTTTTAAAGATTTTATATTCTTGTTCAGTTTCTCTGTTTGTCTCTATCCCTCTGTCATTGTCTCTATCTCTCTCATTATATCTTACTCTCTACTCTCTCTCCACTCTGTCTATTTGTCTCAGTCTGTCTCTGTCTGCCTCTCTATCCATCGGTCTGTCTATCTTCCTTTCTGTCTCTGCCACTCTCTCCCTACCCCCTCTCTCTCTTTGGGCCTCTCCATGTCTCTCTCTGTCACACTCTATACTTCAAAGTACCCCTTTCACAACCCCTTAACCCCATCATTCCCCATGACCATTCCCGACTTCTGTCTCCTTTCCTGCGTTATGATCACCATCAAAGAGATGTACTACTGCTGCACTAGCTTATTGTCTGGGAGGTCTCTTGTCTGGATCTCATCTGGTCTTCTGATATTGGATCTCCGTGCAAATAAGCACATTTCCCTCCTGTGTATTTGTCACTCGGCACTCAGCAGTTGTCTCTGATACAGGGAGGGGGCTGGTGAGATTACTTTTTATGTAGGGTTTCGCTGTTCTGCACTTTAAAAAACCTGTGGCCAAAACAACATCAATTCCCCTGCAAATTTGAGAAAAAGCTTTCCCTGTCTCCTTTTTTCATGGTCATTCCTCAAAACACAATCATTTACTTGTGTCCTTTATTCCCTGAGGCTTCCTTGTAGGAATTCCACCGCCTCATGGCATCACTTATTCCGTGATATACTGAACTGTTCGCCATGACGTATAAATATGGTGAGTTACTCCACAGGGCTTCATGCATTCTTCATGGCAACCATTTGAGGATGCTTTTTAACAATATATTCAGTATATGAAATACAGATGCACTGGGCCTGCATTGGTGAAAAATAACTCTGAGGTAATGATAGGCTCTTAAAAGGGCTAGGAGGGATGCAGGGGCAGTGTGGGTATTTATGGTGTTGTTGTGAAGGGAGATCCGGTGTGGAGGCGTAGAAATGTTGCTTTGTTAGCATGGTTGGCGACCAATGTACTATATGGGTTCCAACTGCTACACAGAGGGCTACTGCACTGTAGGGCGTGGGTGTGGATGTCGTATATTGTGTTGGGAAGTGTGGAGGAATGAGGGCACTGTCCCTCCCGGATCTGACCAAGGTCAAACAGGTGGTCCCCGGCAGATTGGCAGTTACCCCCAACGACTTTGGACCCCCTGGAGCCCACTGCCCCAAGCCGAACCCTCTGTGTGGGGGTAACAAGGGGCTTAGGGGTGGAGCCTGGCGACTTAAACCTTTAACACCCTATTCATCAATGAACATTGTCCTATAGATTATGATTGCTGCGCTGGTGTAGCTTCACACATGCATCGTGTCATCCCTGAAGGATTGATACACTCCTGAATTGGCATGATGCAGCAATGCAGTGCTGGCAAGTTATTAACCATCCCTGCATTGGTGCATCAGGATGATGACCAGTATGCAGATAGCTTAAGGCATGGTCTAGACCTTAAATCTTTAGGGACTGCCAATGTATAAGTGCATCATGCCCATTGGTAGGCATGGCACACCAATGAAGTGCTGGCGAGTCTGCTTGCTAGCACTTAATTGGAGCATCATGCCGACCCTCTAGGAATGTATCAACCCAATGGCATGATGCATTAATGCATTATTGGCCCTTGAAGGGCTAAGGAACTACCCCACTGGTCACATGATCAGCTGGGTCTGTCAGTCTTCGATCCAGGAACAACTTTGTTCCTTGATCATAGTGCTCCACATGGGACTAGGCGGCAGGGCAGGCTGATAATACCATGGACACCGGGTAAGCTTGTCCCTTTGACCATGCCTGATAACTATAATCCATGACCCTAGTCACTCCCCCCTGGGGACTGCTAAATGAATTTCCTCCTGACCCTGACCCAGTCTTTCACATGACCATCAAACAGGACCCGCCCCCACCCTCGGGGCACCAGGATGCCCTTCGGGATGGAAGCTAATATATCCGATGTCCCCCTGAGGAAGAGTTGTAAGGGCGCGCCATGATAATAGCTCCCACACCTGCACGATACATTTCATTTATATCATATCGCCATGGCTACACTGATAGCTGGTGAAGGAAGAAGGGGTTGGGGGCAGAGTGGTAGAACAGGGCTCCATCTATGCAGGAGGGTTTTGACAAAAGATAACGAGGAGGAATCTCTGTACATTTTTTTCCGGAGAGTACTTCAGAAAACATGTATGGCCCAACTTGTCTCCATAGTATTGACCAAGAAACTACAGCATAATAAATGGAAAACTCTTTTTTTTTTCAGATGGGTCTGTCATATGCCCTCCAGACGAGGACCTTGCTTCCCCCCAATCCACCAAACTACAATCCACTTCCTACGCCCCGGGACATATGTACTGCCGATGATCTCAATCAAGGATCTACACCGAAAAACCCTTTGAACCTGTTTTTCTGATACTCGGTGCATAAAGAGAATGGATCGGGTTACCTAATAGGTACTTATAGATGGGCACAATAACGACCAGCAGGAAAAAGGAAATAGCAAAACGACACCATAGACACTATGGGGAAATCATAGGGACATGACATCTAACGGTGGTTGTATTGGGTTTAATCCTTCAAAGGCCGCTAATGCGTTAATGCACCATGCCCATTGGGCGAGTTACTCGCCAGGGCTACATTCATGCATCATGCCAATATTACAGGGTTGATATGCTCCAAGAGGGTCAGAGCGATGTTCCAATGAAGCGCTGGCGTGCAGAATTGCCAGCAGTTCATTGCTTCATCATGCCAACCAATGGGAATGATGCACTCTTTAAAGTGTTAGGGGCGTGGTTTGGCCTTGGCCTGGTCGTGTGCTACCAGACGTTGAAGATGGCCACACTGACAGGCCATCATTTCACCGTCCAACCCTACAAAGGGCCAGGTCAGTAAGGTTAGAGGACAGAGACCAGGGTGTCAGTCCCCTCTATCACTACTGTCTGATACACTCAGACAGCCGTCGTCCGCCCCTAAAAATCTCTCATCCCATCTCTTTACACTGTAGAAAAATGACTGTTGAATCTGCCAGGCTTCTTCTTAAACTGTGCAGTGAGCCACCTTTTCCATTATGCAGTGAAGCAGCGTAATTTCCACAATGAAGCCTTCAGGAGAACACTTCGAGACCTTCACTATTGCTGTTTCAATAGAACACACTAGGGCTTTCGCCCTGGAAATAGCCCCGTTATGATAGCCCTAATTTGGGGCAAATAGGGCATTTCCTTCTTTGGTCTGGATAGCATTCAGTCAGGCTTATAACTAGGTTAGATGCTGACATGCAGATCAAATCTAAATAACTAAAAACGTCATGCCCTTGACAATAGCCCTATTCATCATACTTGAATTTTGCCATTACCGCGGGTCAGTGCATATTGACCCAGACTCAGAGAGGAACACCCATCAAAAACTGATTTCATCTAGTTGTGGGCAAATAAAGAGGGGGGACTCGGAGAGCCCAGAGATCATATTCTGAGCATGTCCATGCCGAGTTAAATTAGTTTCAAGTGGCTTTGTCTGGTTGGGTCGGCGTGAATTGATGGTCGATTCATGTCCCATCCACGTGAAAGAGGCCGGGCTGAATTGACAACACCAATCTGGAAATACATTACGGATTATGATAGATGGAGGGATAATCTGTCCAGCGTTTTTAAGGATTCGATTAGATAAAGTGCTTTTGGGGAGTGCTGGGTGGTCGTCAGTGCCTCGGGGGAGGAGGGAGGGGGCTGTAAGGAGGAATTTATGACTTTAAGGGTAGCACGATGCCTTCAGGATCAAGCTCATAGTGCATCATGATACACCAATGCAGTACTGTTGAGTATATTCGCCAGAACTGCATTTGTGCATCATGCCAATTCTTTTCAGGAGTGTATCAACCTCAGCGCCACATTCATGACCACCAAATAAAGAGGCATAGCATTAAACTGTACTTGAGGGTTTAAGGGGTGCAATAGTGGCAAAGCGTTGACTGTTAATATGGGAAGAGTAGGTGTATTAATGATAAGGGAGGGGGCAGCAGTACATTGAAATGCATTGTCCTCTACAATCCATTCAAACAGACCACCACTGCCTAGTGTCAAATCAAACAGTAGCTTGTAAATAAAACATTTGTGGAGTGTCAGCAGAAAAGGGGAGCCCATACAGGAGTACATATATCATCCTTTTCACCTGGCTGCTTACTTTTGTGGAACACCTGCGTCTCTGCTGTCACCACCACTTGTGGGAATTTGAACCACACAGGGATTTTAAATTCACCAGGCGCACCCTCCATTAACTTCAATAGAATTTGGACCCTTTACATTTCAGGAATACATTATATTATGAACCAGGGGCGTATTCAGAGCGTCTGATATCAGGGATTGGGGACATGAAAAGGAGTTAACTACCCCCGGGGATTACCAGCTGTTTGGTAAAATGGCACCAATGAAGAATAGTCCTGGTGAAGATGTAAAGGATGTGCAGTGTCCTGGGAATATAGAGGTAGCCTCCAGCCTGTGGTTGCTACAATGTGTATCCGCCCTCATACAGTGCCGGCTGGTTAAACCTTTAAAGGCTGCTAATGTATTGATGCATCATGCCAATCGACCTTCATGATGCATAACTGCTAATGCATTTATGCATCATGCCAATCGACCTTCATGATGCATAACTGCAGTCTTGGCAAGTTACGAAATGCATGCTGACCGTACAGGGTTGATACACTCCCGGAGGGTCAGCATTGATGCTCCAATGAAGTGCTGCAGAGCAGACTCGCCTGCTATTCAATGGGTTCATCATGTCGACAAATGGGCATGATGCACTCCTGCATCAGCTGGGCTAATTACAGGGTAGGTCCTGAAGCAAATTGTTATAATATTCAGTAAGACCCTCTGACAGAAACCCCAAAAAGCTGACAGAAAACCTTAAAGGGTAGGCTCCCATTGACTCTACCACCTTTCCTTTTTTTTGTATTCTAAGTAGATCCGTTCACGGTGAAACCTTTCAAAGAGTATGGCCATTTTGACCATTTACTTCTTGAACATTACCCGTCAATTGCACAATTTCAAACTCAAAAAAGGTGCAGAAATATGTGATGTTAACATTGCCTCATATATACCTGGAATTAAAGTAGCTGAATATCAAGGGTAAGGGGTTGAGTCGGGGTCGATCTACCCTACCCCCTCCAGTTTTATCCCTTACCTTTGCAGGGCCTCAGGAGAACTGTGCCAACAGTCCTATTATGTCAGTGACAAGGAGAAGCAATGGCTGCCCTTTGATTAAAGCATTACCTTAGTGATCCTTTGTATCCCCAACTGCAGGTCCCAGAGGAGACCGGCCTGTTGTGGGTCACACAATGACTGTTCAATGATAAATGCCTGACCATCTTCCACTTGATAAACTCAGTTAATTTGAATTCTCGCCTATCCCCATGTCAATCCTTTGCTCTAGTGACCCACAATCTAAACAACCTATTACACACCCTATCTTCCCCTTCCTGCTTCCCTAAGCCTTATCCCCCATCCTATTTGTCACCCATTAATTGTTCTTTAAATGGTATTCTTCCCCTTCCTTATATTCTCCCCATGCCCAGTTTATTCAGATTTCAGTAAATGCCAGGCTGAAGGAACCCCTACCTTGTATCATTCCCACCAGACCATCCTTTATCTAAACAAACAAATTTTACTTAACTTTTCAACCCCAAACCACTCTCCCTTATTTCACTTATCCATTGCAGCCCCTTTTCACTGAGATTCCTTCCACCCAAGTATATATCTCTCAAGTATCCTTCATTTCTCTGAGACTATACCAAATCCAATCTACAGTGACAAGTCCTTCCATAACCCCTATGGCGTTACTAAGCACTTAGCCTGACAAATGGCCATGTAGGAGCCGAGGCGCGTCACCACAGGCCTTAAGAGATCCTTCCCCATTGAACATCTTGGTGCCACCATCCCGCTAAATACCAATTCAGATTTTGACGCACCGCCTTTTGGGATCCCATCTCCTGCCGCAGTGAATTTTCACCAGGCGATCGGCGCTGGATCTGCTGCGCTTTGTTTACACAGTGGTCGGACCTAATCGCTGTCTGGACCCGGTCTGAAAGTGAGCCCCTATGACAGTGTGAACTGAGCCCTGACAGCTCATGGTAGATCTATAGCTACATAGGATGATTCTCATCAATTTGGGCAAAATATGACGGACAAAAAGTTTTGAATAGTCACTTACCTTCAGGCAGAGTGCATGTATTAGGAGGCAAAGATGTGGTGCCCAGTGTGGACCTATTATGCTGATGTTGAGAGTCAGGTCTAAATTTTCTACCATAACGGTCAAATGGAGGGGGTGAGCTATGGGGTCATTTGGCACTGTTTCTATGAGGTTCGGCCAAAATAATAATGCCTGGACAAATTTAGTGACATGTAAATGGATGGAGACCCCCCATTTCTCTTCCTGTATATGTGCCGTTGTAGGCTATATGTAAAACCTACATCATAATCAGGCTAGAGCTACCGTGTAATCAGAATATAGTGATGTATGTCCAATTCCCACCAAGTAATAATATATGTGGTGGTGAACCCACATGGCTATAGAAATGGACACGTCTTGGCCAAATTGGTGAGAGTAAACCAGTCCGTGAACACAGGTTGAAGGGAGTGAAAGCGAGCTAATGTGACGTGTGATGAGCAAAGGCTATTGTGCCTGATGGATGACAGTGGGATGGGGTAAGAAAGGGCTGGGAGGGCTGTGTGCCTCAGTGTGAGATCCATTCACCATCATACAGCACACTCAAACCAACCTCTGTATGTGATCAGACAGGGAGAAAGGATCAACTGTGCATCCTTTCATGTGGTATTCTTTCTAATTGCCTTCTTACATATGCCTGCTACTGCCGACAGACGGCACTATAAGAAATAACTGTTGAAACGACCAGGGCGTCCTTGTAAAACTGAATGGTGAACCACAGTAATCATAATGCTGCCAAGCATTGTAGTTTTTACAATGAAGCCCCAGACAGCCTTAAAGTAAAATGTTACAAGGAATCTCTGTGGAAATAAAGACAAAATCCTCGTCCTAAAGTTAGTGAAGATCCACCGTTATTTTGAGGACATTTTTTTTTTTGTGGTGAGCAGTCTCACAAAGCCTTTTTGGGAGCCTTCTCCAAAAACACATATCCCCACTTAGGGCTGACAAGCCAAACAATGTCAACCACATCGCTGTCAACCCTCTAGGAAGGCGAGGTGATCCGATAAGCTTTAGATGGAATCTGAGCAGTCTCCTAAACCAGGCTTTATCGTGGGGGTGTTTATAGGAGGGGGCTATTTAGATGAGCAGCTGAGGATTATTGAGGTAAAAGGGAGCATTTCTAATGTTACTCTGCCTCACCCAGTGAGCTTGGAACCATCTAAATCAAATTATCAATGGAAATATTTATGATGAATTTCTAATCAAGTGTAATATTTACCACTCTTATATAACATGATATGTTGTGATCATTCCATCCAATGGTGAGCGCCTGCTATTTGCAAATCAATCAGTTGGGATTGATTAACCATAAAGAATATATTTACACACGATATTTTATGAGTGTATACCTTCATTTATCTGTCATGCCTATGGCAAAGTGAGGTTATAAGTCACTTTAATTAAGAAGAAGGTAGTCAAAGTTTTCTTTTACTATTACTCTCAACAACACAATAATGCCTCTCAGGCTTTATTGTCGACGTCTGAAAACTCATCCTCGGTAGTTATAGACTAACTATTCCTGAAACATTCAAGTTCTGAGTAATTATGACCATTAAGACACACATGCAATCAGTAAGCAAAGCAGGCCATGCCCACGCAGCAAAACAAGTCGACATTGTGTCCCCAGCAACGGACATTTGTTCTGGAGAGGCAGTCAAATGACTGGAGACACACGACAAGTGGTCACGTCTAAGGTTTTTCCCCCATTTCCTCCAACCTTCCCCAACCCCCCATTGCCAAGACAGTCTGGGACGTGGGTCGGTCGGCGTGGCTCAACTTGAAACACTGGCTTAATTGAAACCCGCAGCATTCGCCGCTGCCTAACTCAATTCTCCAACTGGACTTCGGAAACGGTCTACAAACGAAGTTAGCCCAACGAGACTGTGCTCTCTGAAAGGAATCAAGTCAGGAAAAGATGACCATAATACTAATCAGAGGAGACCTTTGGCGCAGGTATCTGCCTAGCATGCCAAATAGGGGTCTCAATGAATGGTCGGAATCTTGAGCGATAATCGGGGAAGTAGTTGAGGTTGGGGAAAGGGCAAGGAAAGGTACCACACAGCAGGCCTAGTTAAGGTCAATAGGTTCGGTTAGAATAGGGAGCTGGGGTATTTGAACATTCCTGGAATAATTTGATTTGGCTTGATAACTTAGGACAAGAGTATAAATTACATGGACCTGTCATTAGAAGTTTTCCTTGTGGTGTAGGTATACCTACAACCCTAAATCCCTGTACAATGATTGTAAGGCAGGCTTAATGCAATAAACTCTGATCCTTTACAACGTGCCAATCAAGGCTAGTGATGGCTTGTACTTAGAAAATGTACCCAATTGGATTGCTATCATCCTTAGAGTCAAAGCAAATAAACCCCTATCATAAAACTATGTCAGATAGATTTCTCATTTTACCTCCAACACATGAATAAAACATCATTCTTGTAAGTGGGGGTGTTTTATTTTAGATTAACAAACCTCTACAAAAGAGAAGGTTTTCAAAGAGACCCTTTTTACTTTTCCCTTTCCTTGACCACCCTATACAGTCAGTGCCCACTGAAGCTTGCCCTGAAAGCCTCACCTCGACTGACCACAAACAGAGGCCTCTGATGGTCAATTGATCACAGATTGAAGAGATTGTTATTCGAGCCTGTCCACCGCCCGTGGAGAGGGCCCTCCCACTTTGCATCCTAAACAACAGGTGCCTGAACAAGTGTGAAATTCTGGCCGTCCCCTGAGGGACAAACCCCCTCAGCAGTCTCCACCCGCCATCAGTTCATTGTATCCCCTCACTGCTGCACCCTACAATTTTCTATCAGACTTCAGCTTTTTGCCTGCCACTGCCACAATTGCCTATGGAGCCCGTTATTGCCACTCTAGTGACAAAGGGGAAACAATCTAATGGGATGGATTTCTTTGTCTACTGGCAGATGGGACTGATGGTATTAAGCCCTAAGGGCCGTATTGCCATTTTATAATTTTGAAAAGTAATTTGATACTACTTAATCTCTTTTTTTGTTGAAATAGATTTTGGAAATTAAAATATAATTGCCAGCTGTGCCCAGTGTTGCACAACCTGGTTGCTAAATCGAAATTTGGGGGATAAGGAATTGGGTGTACACTGTCACAGAAGGGAATCTAATTCTAAAACTCTAACCTTATAAACCTAAGGCATTGGTGGTGGTTTTCAAAGAAGGTATAAATCAGTATACCAAGGGGAAGAATAGTGTACAGCAAGAATATCACCTGAACCATCGTCAGATTCGGGATACGTATACAACATGTACATGATAAAAAAGAATGTCTACTTTACCATTTGTATAAGGAGCAAGGGAACAGATCTTACCTGCAATGGAAGAGACAAACAATAATTAGCTGAAAACATACTAAGATAACACCATAATTATTATTTTCTTTATTATAATATGGTTTTTACTATGCCTAACCAGCCTTAGTTTGTAAGCCTCGTTTCACCTATTGGTGTTTGGGGAAACCCATACCTGGATTGAATGTGTAGGCAGTGGCTTTCCACACAAAAAACAACACAATAAAAAAAACAAACACAATTGTGTCAATTTATCACAGTATACTACAAATGATGAGCAGCTGAACAAAATAACAACTGTTACTTAGCTATGTGGAAATCTATACATTAATCTCCCTCTTCTTTGTTTATGATCAAGGGAAATGTACATTTACTAAAGTCAAGGAAAAGAAAACCCAGATATTTTTCATAGTACTGGTACTTTTACCCGTGTATTTGGACCCTACTACGAGATCTTCATACATGTAGTAGAGTATAGCACTAGCTCTAAAACAGTTTGATTTTATACTATCTCCTTTTATATGGTACTGCTGACAGCGCTAATAATACATAGCAGTTTTTGTTTACATTTATGTTCTGCTGAACTTCAATACTTTCACATATCAGCTTTCATGAAAGGTAATTAATTTGACACTTCTTCTCTAACCGTAATGAAGAAGATAACCGATGGAAAAAAATCCCTCTTTTCCCCCTACTCATTATCATCTCCAATCTCCTTATCGACAAACTGCCTGGGGCTGCAGCGGACACACTTGACATACAATCCCCCAGTCTACTTAATTAGTTTTTTTTATAAGAAGGCTGCGTCTTCTGGGAAAAGAACATCAAAGTTTGGATCTTCAGCAATCAGAGTAACTAATCATCGGGTTTTGATTAGGTAGGAGATTGATTAAGATGCCAAATGCCTCCAGGCTCATATCATATATCAATAGGCACGTATGAAGGCGTGGTTGGCTGTCAGCAGTTTTGATGGACCCCCATACATACAAGTGCCAGCAGTCAGAAAATAAGTCAGCTATGGGTGCGTTATGCCTGCACTACCCCCCCCCCCCACCTTCACTCCTAGCTCTATGCCTTTACAGTTGTTATTGCCCAACACCTGTGCCACGGCCAGACACAGCCCAAATTGACTAAACCAATACAGTATGAGCCCTCATCACCAACCAACATATGGTCTACAGGGGGTGTTACACAATAAAAGCTTGCATAATGCTGCACTGGGGGTCCATACAATGGTCAGACTATTGATATCATTATTAGCACTCAGCCTTTGCCAATAACTGCCCCCCCTCCCCCTATCAGCCGAAGCTCCAGTGCCAAATGGCCTCCTGTCTGCCTCCAGCTTGTTGGCAAACCATGGGATGAACACAGCAAAACAGCGGGTACCAGAGTGCTAATAGACAGCACCACAAGGGGGACCAGAGTACTTATAGGACATCCATAACATGAATGTGACAAGAGTAGAGCCACATTAAATTTTATCCCCTCATGAATTTAGCTTTCTGTAGTATCTCTATTTGAGGTAGGGGCCTATCACGTTGCTAACCAGAGGATATGATCATTGAATTAAGATACACTTGAAACAGACACACCCAGCCCTCTTAGTAGCAGCATGGTGGTCCATTGTGTATGTATATATGCTACATATGTAATACAATTTGTATGGCTGTTAGGGGTATGAATCATGGACCCTGTATAAGTATAGAGTGTGTTCCCACTCTCACCTACTCGCATGGTTATGCATTCTTAGTTATACAACCTGCAGCATTGCTGGCAGGCTGGCAGTCATAGTGTAATTGGGTGCTTGCCAATGTGTTCTGCAGATCGATATCACATGCCCAGTAATATTTCAAGAGGACTGCTCACTTAGGGAGTTATGCAAATATTTATTTCTAAATTCTGGGCTTGATTCAAGACACACATCATTAGATAATACTATGGCAGGGATATCAGAAGGCAAAAGATTTCCAGCACTGTAACTAGAGTAATGCCTGCACTGGAGAGGGACCCATGCATTTGTGGAGAGAAGATGGGGCAGAGAGCAAATATATAAATATTCTGGGCTTGGTTCAAACACACACATCATTAGACTATACTATGACAGGGGGATATCAGAAGCGAAAGGTTTCAAGAACTAGTAACTAGAGCAATTGCAGTGCTGTTCCCCCATGTTACCTCTCCTCATAGAAACATAGCTATACACATATGCCAATATAATGTCTTTATTATGCATACATGAGATGATAATCCACATGATGAATAGTCATACCGTCTATAGAGGCTTCCTTAAAGGTTACCAGAGACAGGTCTGTAGACAACCATGAAATGGTCAAAGGAGCAGCAGCAGGTCAATTCTTGGCACGAAGCCAAGTGCGCTGAGCAGGGGGACTGACCCTTGTGGTACATGTGTTTGCCGAGTGGTGGTGCTCATGTCGCAGCCTGCCTACACAAAAGACACCACAAGTCAATACGATAACCCTGCATATGACAGCTAGCCTTAACCCTGGGGGACATTTCAGATTTATTTTACACTGAAATATCCACCCTTAGGCCACCCAATTTTCTCTGTATCATATTTCTATGCACATTTTACCTATATTGAATGGCACTGAACACTCTTGTAAATAACTGTTGAATCTACCTCATAAAATTGAATTGTGGAACAGCATATGTACTGTATTGTCGTGTTTAAGCGTCGGGATTTGAAGAAGCACCTGTCACAAATAAGCGCAGTAATCATATTACAGTGAAGCAGTGTAGTTTCTACAATGAAGCCCCAGATGGCAGTACAGTGGTACAGTAAAATTCCGTTATATCAAACTACTAGGGAACAGCAGAAAAATTCGATATAAACGAATTTTGTTGTATCCAAACAAAGTAATTTAGGGTATTTTACAGCCATTTGCAGTGGAGATGGGTTAAGATGTCCGAAAACAGGGTCTAAGATATCTTTGAACCCACCTACTGCCGCACAGGTGATATAGGATTGGGCACAGATGTCCTAAAACAGGGTATAACACCTCTTTAAACACCTTATACTGCCGCACAGGTGATATGGGGGTAAGTAGAGATGCATTGAAACTACTCTATAGCTAAAAGAAATTGGCTGTAAACGAGTACACTCATGTAAAGTTCACTATAAAGGGATTAATTTACTATAGAAATGTATGGAGTTAAATTGGGACTTTGCAATTTGTTTGTTATAAACGAAAATTGTCATTATGAAATACCCTCCAGGTATTCCCATTGCCCTACAAATCAGTACACACGGCTGGTTTCTCTATGTGCTAAATTCCGTATTGAGGCTTAGAAATGGTTCGCCTGAGCAGTCTTATGTTTTATGTGCGAGAAGTGCAAAGGGAAAATGAGATTGCTTTCTCTGTCCGTTTTTAAAGCTGCTACAAGATCTCAAATATATAGATCTTCCACTTCCTACATGTCTATCATGACAGTACCTGTTAGAGTGTTCTGGTGAAATCTCAATCTATTTTGTAAGTCCTAACCATGCTTAATTTAAGCATATTTCTGTGTACAAATAAAATGCTTCCAACATTTTATCCAGTCTTGATTGCACCAGCACAGTCGCACCATCTGAAGCCATAAAGCAAAGTTATATTCCCTACTGGTGGTGACTTTGATGGCAGGGGAGCAGTCCACTCAGTGCTGCCACCAGGAGGATGTGACCATTACTAATTAACCAAATGGTTTCCCTCCCCACCAAAGGGCCAAACTTATGTCCTGTATTGTGCATATAATGGGCCAGCTATTACCAGAATAAATTGCACCCTATTACATAGGGAGTGGTATACAATTAAATACATGAAACAATGAAATACATATCAGAAAAGGCTATACCAGATCTTGTACCCGCTTTAAGTCATAACGTGTATTAGTCACACTCTTCATGCCCGCATTCTATGGATGACAGGCTTGAGTAATCCTGTTACCAAGACTCGAAGGCATCTAATTTGGACTCGATGTAACAAATCAACTTTGTTCATTCCCTTTTTAGCTCATCCTCTCTGTGAATGGCCCATCACCTTGGCAGCAAAAAATCCACCTTTAACAAGCTTTTAGCAAAATGACAGTTTGACAGAGCCTGGCTCCAATGGATCCCGATGTGGCCGACAAGAAGTCACAAGCTGATGTAGAATATTGACACGTTCCGTGTTATGATATTGCATGTAATTGCAATTCGAGCCGGGATCTGACGCCAATCTAAAAGCCAAATCAGGCTGCAGCAGTGGCAGCCATAGCTAGGGCTGGTGTAAGAACGTGGGGATTGGGAGTTAGGGTGGCGAGAGAGGGAGGGCAGGACGTGTTTCAAACATCGCGTTATCATGGGGAATTATATAAATAGTTGGTGATATCGATTACAAACTAGATCGTTAAGTGGATTTAAGATGAGGGATTGAGTAGGGGGAGATGGGGGCGGGGCAATGCATTGGACCAGCGCAGAAAGGACGGAACAGAGAGACAGGGAGAAAGAGAGAGAAACGTAGTTAGATAGAGAGGGAAAGCGGGAAGAGATATTCATTGGTCCAGGATGGGGCAGAGATAGATTGATAGATAAACAGAAAGACAGAGAAAAGGAGAGAGCGAGAGAGGAACAGAGGAAGGTATAGGGAGAGCAAGCAAGAGAGAGAGAGAGAGAGAGAGAAAGGGAGAGTGAGAGAGAGAAAGAGAAAGGGAGAGTATGGTGAAGATGCGTAGGTGTTTGGAATAGAGCACGGACGAACAGGACATCAAAGCTCAGTCAAGACGTGTATCCCGATGGCCAAGACAAATTACAGTACAGATAGCAGAGGAAAAGGCCTCGTCCAGACCAAATATAGGCACAAGGACTTGTTGTGGTCCTGCCACGGTCACTATGCCCCTCCCGGCAGCCCCCCTCCCTCCATCATCAACCAACAAGCCGCCAATATCAACGCCACCCTAAGCCAGAAAGATAAAACGACACTATTGGCATCTTTTTCCGACGATCAACCACCCTGGCATCAGTCGGAATAATATTGGCGGACACGAGGATCAATGTGGGTGACATTGGCAGATAGTATGGGGGTAGGGGGGTTGGCTGATACCCATAGTCCATTGGGCCTCTTCGGCTGACTTTTGGGTAGGAAATGTATGGCCAAAGTTGGCCGAAGAGGCCCAGTGGACTTTGGGCCTAAGGGGTGTAAAGGGGTGGAGAATGGCTATGGAAGGGGTTAATCAAGAGGGTCCTGCCAAAAGAGAAAGAGGAGGAATCTGTAAAACCTCTATCAAAGAGAACTGGGTACCCGGTGCAAGGCTTAACTGATTTTCATAGTATCAATAAACAACTGCTCAGTTAAATCACTTTGACAAAAAGTTGGAATGCAGGGGGCATAATTTATTCTGCCCCATGTCACATGTTAAACAGTAACAGTGAATACGACTGCTTTGTCAATATAGCTTATTTAGATGACACCAGCAAACTTTGAGTTTTGACCATCCACGAACTGGCGACAATGACTCTGGCAGTCCAGTAACATGAATCTTTCAAGTTTCACTTCTCGTTTCTTTTTTGGCAAGACCTTCCGGGGTTTGGACATGGGTGCATGGACAAGGGTAGGGTTCATGGGTTTGTTGCACTGGGTGGGTGGCAATGCATTGTATTACTGGGGATGAGACACCCTAAGGGCAAGGGGGGCACTGACCTTAGGAAGGAAAGGGAGAGGGGTGAAGTCAAAGTAGTAAATCAGATAGGCAATAAAAGCATCGTGTCCCGCCCAATGAAGTGGATACGGTGTCATTTCTGAAATATTACTGTCATATTGGGTGCTGGATTATTGCCATTAATGTGGGGCATGTGGATAAATTTCTATTGATTTTTGTCTATGAATTCATCCAGTGATCGGCCCAGGTACAGTAAATCCTTACTACCTAAAATTTTAAAATACAATGTCAAAATATTCGAGGATCTAATTTCCAAATATAATAGAAACCGTAAAGAAACATGCACATTCTTTGTCTGAGGTAATGAGGGATCTGAGGAATTAAAGGTACGACCCAGCAAATTGTCGTCATCTCCCGTCATAGTTGGTGATGGGTGGTGTATCACTTTTCTAGTGATAACGCAGTGTGTGACCTTGTGCCACCCCCTGTCAGTATTCACTCATCATCACCATTGATCACCTGCCTTAGAAATGTAGTGAGTTGAACATGCGTGATCTTTTGCCAGCCCCCGTGAGGGTTAACTCATCATGGCGATTCATCACTGATTTTACAAAAGTTGTGAGTTGAGTCTGCGTGACCTTTCGCCAGCCCCCATGAGGGTTCACTCATCATGGCAATTCATCACTGATTTTACAAAAGTTGTGAGTTGAATCTGCGTGATCTTTCGCCAACCCCTGTCAGTTTCAACTCATCATGACGATTCATCACCAGGATGATAGCATTAACAGACTAGGATAACTCTATAGTTTGATGCTGTCTTTGCTTTATGGATTGGGCATTGAAAATAAATGTTATTATACATGATCATAGGCTATATATGGATCAGTTCCTTTATATGCTAGTAAATAGCATGAACATATAGAACATAATGAATGCTATAATTATGGTTATGTGTTCATATTTCAGACATAAATGATAGTTTCTTTTGTCTATGGGATTTAACACTGAGTTGACATTGTGCCCAATACACATTGTATGTAGGCATTAATAGGCCTTGGTCTGACAATAATAAGAAAATTTGATGTGCTCTGACCTTTATGGTGCATTACATCTATTGGAAAGAGGTAAGAACAGTTAGTGATAGAGCATTACATTATTGCATTGGGTGATAATAGGGGCACATACCATGTCTGACCCAAATCATAGCATCTCTCACGACGCATGACGCATCCTCACGATGTCACCAGCAGTCTCACTCACCATGACCAGCTATCACTGACAGTAACCACCAGCCTAGTTCACTGTGTTCTGATTGGTCCATTTCAAATTTCCCTCCAAATTTCTGAGAACAAAGAAGCTTACCCAGATTTCACAACAGACAGGCAGTGACCAAGGAGAACAGATGTGAGGTGAGTTGGCTCCTAGTATTCTTAGTGTAATTTGTACAATATACAGTTTATTGTGACACATACAGCAACTGATATTGTCAGTTAGGTCTTGTACACCTTGTTTAATTACATTAATTTCTGATTTAAAGAATAGCAGGCAGCAGTCATATTCACTGGCTGGTTGTTCACATCAATTGGTAAATCTAATGGTGGATTTTTGAGACATCCTACACCATTAAATGTCCATGCATGGCTGTGCATGTCATTAATGCTTAACCAGGAAAGGGGAATAGAGGTTTGCATAAAATTTGCCATGCACCCTCTTTGTGTGAATTATTGTTTATGATATAATAAAAGCTATACACATATTTCATAAACCTGTGATATAGTACTGTATTCATGACTAAATGTCTTTTATTTCCTTATCTTTAAACAGGGACTTCCACAACTAATTCAGGGGAGCATTAACAACAGCAGCATGGATGATGAGGACCACAAATTAATGAACAGCTAAATCAATGATGTTTAAATTGATGAATAAAAGAACCCCCCACCCCAAAAAAAAGATTTGTTTGCCATCTGGCGTGACCCTGCGTGATCACGACCATCGTCATCTGTGGTGACCCTGTGTAATCACGACTGATGTCATCTGTGGTGACCCTGTGTGATTATGACTGTTGTCATCTGTGGTGACCCTGCGTGATCACAACCATTGTCATCCCTGGTGACCCTGGGTGTTCACGACCATCGTCATCCCTGGTGACCTTGTGCTATAGCAACACATGACCAGAATTTTTTTCATAAGGCCACGGTCGTGAAGGCATCACACAAGATGGCTAAAGGTCACCACAATTTGCTGGGGAGGACGTGTGAGTTGGCATTACATAGCATAGACCAGTAGATTAGCAATCATCCCTACCTTATTTCACAAAAGAAGGGAAAAATAGACGCAAAAAACAATTATGATCCGGTTTACATGCTGCGTATGGAAAATGGCTTTGTCGCAGTTAAAGCAGTTTATTCTAGCAGCTATTTCAAATACATGTCTATTATGTTACGGCAAGCATGTTACTAGATGCTCCTTATACTAAGTATATGATGGGAGAATGCTGACATGTTACCCTTATACAGGTACATTGGGATAGATGGGCCTTTAACCCAGAGCTAATCTATGACGCCCCTGGGCAATTCTGACCCCATGTGGTGTCACTACTCATCCCTGGGGTTATAAATCGTAATAAAGATCCACCATCCTACTGACCTGTACCCCAGGCCACCCTATACAGTCTATATATAGAAGGTAACCTGAATTATTGCATTCCCTTAACCCCTTAAAGGCCGTTAGTGCATTAATTAATACATTGCCCATTGGTCGTCATGATGCATAAATGCAGCCCTGTGAGTAACTTGCCGTGACAACATTCATGCATCATTCCTATAACGGGGTTGATACACAACTGGGCAGTTGGTATGATGCACCAATGACGTCCTGCTGAGCAGTTTAGCCATCACTTCATTGGTTTATCATGCCAACCAATGGGCATGATGCATTCCTGCAATGGTGGCTTTCAGAGAGTGTTTGTTCTTAGCATCCTCAAGCGCACCACAAAGTTATAGTATTCCCTACTACCCTTGGTTTACACCTTTGAGACTGCTTAGTGCATTAACGCATCATGCCCACTGCTCATCATGATGCTTTCATGTCCTTAATATCACTTATATAGGATTGATGCACTCCCAAAGGGTCGGCATGATGCACCAATTCAGTCCTGGTGAGTACACCCACCAGCAGTGCATTGGTGTATCATGACCACCAAGAAGCATGAACCAGAACGCATCATACTGGTGCCCTTTATAGCATTATAACACAAGCAGTAAGGCTGGGGTTTGTCCTACCTTTATGGAAATCACGCCATCATAAATTCATAGCTTTCGCAGGCCGTCTATTTATGGGTAGGTACATGGGAAATACTGCAGGGCGCACCCATACTGCCGTATAGGTAGGAGAACGTGATTTACACAACCTCCTGTAACCCTGTGGGTTAACCCTCATAGGGCGGAACACTTCTCCTTGAAGGTGCACCTTTTAGCCTAATGATGCACTAAGGCAAAGCTAGGGAGTAACTCACCAACTCTGCATTGGTTTACTATCCAGCCATTCATCAATTCTAAAGGGTCTGCAATTTACATAAATGCAACTCTGGTGGTGAGTTACTCGCCAGGGCTGCATTCATGAATGAATACATCATGGCAGGAAAGACATAGAGATATTCTCAACGCAATATAGGTCCTTGTAATGCTAGGGCCCACATTTGAAGATGTATAGCAATGCCACTGGATCAAATTGATGCATAAATTTAGCATCGGTGAATTACTCACCATCGCGGCATTCGTGCATCATGACAACCAAGGATAAAAATAGCCTAAAATAGATTGTGACCCTCAAAGGGCCATAGAGCAGATCGTCGACAGCAGCTTCTACTGAGTGAGCAGCTCAGGCAGGCTTTATGAGCAGGTCGCACCAGGCTGCGTGATTTGCCCTTGATGGCAGGTATTTCCAGTCCACTGCAACAGGCAGAGGTGTATAAAGAGCTGCTATACTTCAAAGGACCGTCCCTAAGCCCCCAGGGCTTCCAGTGACATATCCTTAATAAATCCCATTCTGACAACCGGCGGCGTACTATATACATCAAAGAGAGGCATGGTGAATTGAATATTCATTCTGGACTTGTCATGCTTCAACCGCTGTTAGTCCCTGTGCAGAACTGTCCTTGATACTGGACTTCTTGATATCTCCTTCAAAATGAGACGAGAAGCTACTACCGCTGAAGGTCATTCCTCAACTAAATACGACTAGGCCATTCAAGTCGTACCAAAGATCCCATAGGGAAAGCACAGGTATTTGCGGTATTAGGGCTGGGTGCTATCGTGATACCTTAAGAAATGGCTCCAGCACAGGTTAAAGGAGGTTTATAAATAACTCATACGCCAAAGTAGTGCTTTGTAACTGAGACATACATGTCAAAGAAGAGAAATGACCCCCATACTAGGGAAGGTGGTAATGAACGAAGTACATATGGGCATGTATCCCCCCTCATAGTACACTCGAGTATGGACATGTATGGACCTTCATACACAGACTACAGTCTGCAGAGATGAATGATCATGCTCCGGCCAGCAGGACCGCAACCACCGCCATTATTGCATGACACAAAAGATCCATTACACCTATCAGCTGCAGCCTAGATGCAATCTAAATACCCTCTTCCTCCCGCTTCTCCTTTCCTCCCCTCTTCTCATGGCCATTATCTGTTATTTGCCTGATTTTTAACCAACTCTCCAGCGGCAAATCTAAACACATCGGGGAGAGATCAAGAAAGTCCATTCTGCAATTGGCGATAAAGATTTGAGGTGATTTAGATGTGTTATTTTTTTTTTTTGTAGTGGAGGTGAAGTAATATCAATCATGGGGCAGGACTAAGTGTTCGCTCTGTAGATTCAAGCAGAGCAATCAAATTAAAGCTGCATTAACGAATAGTGATAGTTTCCAGCAGGGGAGGGGGCGTGGCACTGGGCGTAATCTCCGCCCCCAGAGGTGGAGGGGTACCGCCCCCTCCCCCCCCCTCTACCCCAGCTCTGAGCAATGGTGGGATAAACCTTAGAGTATATTGCATTAATGAGATATTAAAGAAAAGACCCGAGTTTCAACTTTAAGTTCTGTAGAGTGCCTGGTTGCAGTGTAATCTTTGGTTGTCAAGACGTACAAGCTAGACCAGAGTGCCCTAACCGTAAATATTATTTTCTAAGGGAAGAATCAGCTGGGAGGCCATTGGTCCATGCTCTGCTGCCTCTATGCCCTCTTTCATCCATTTTAGTTTCATTTCAACCACCATGGATTGGGCATTAACTGTAAGGGCCATTTTCCACCACCCGATATGAGTGCTCTATCGGCCGATAGCTGCCCCTCACAACCACCTCGGTCGAGGGGGCTGCCATAGGGTTCAATGGTTGGGCATGGTATCTGTCGGCCGAAAAGAGCATCTGCTATGGGTCTAGCGGCCGCTAGAGGGGCCATATCGGGTGGTGGAAAACGGCCCTTATTGTAGAGAAACTACTATAGGAACACAATACCTGACCTACAGTTGACCACCCTAGCTACTCTTTCCTGGAGACAAGGGCTGGATGGGTGGTTGTGTGGAGGGGAGTACGCGTGTCCAGTGGAGATACATCATTGCCTTATGTGTCCATCCCAGGTCGTCCCTTGTGCCACTAAGGCATGGGAGAAGACCACCGGGACCTCTCTTTATTCCAACCTGAAGGCATGCGTGCAGTGCCAAATGTCTCCCACACCCTTACTCCTCCATTCACACCAACCTGTGAAGCCCTTTGGTCGTCATGATGCATGAATGTAGCCCTGGCGAGTCACTCGCCAGGGCTACATTCATGCATCATGCCCACCCTATGTTGCTGATAAACCTCCAAAGGGGCAGCATGTGCACCTCTGGAGCACCTGTGGGTTACTTTCCAGCATTAAACATACTACCTTGAGGCCATATGTCGCCCTTAGAGGGTTAAATCCCAGCATTCACCGAGGAATAATGGCTTCTGCCTCGAGTAGGCCGCTCACCCGCAGGAGACAGGGGTCTTTTGGAGGGAGGCCAGGCTCCTTCACGGTGTTATCTTAGCCCTCCAAGATGGATGCCTTTTCAGCAGGCGCCAGGCAGGTCCTTAGATGGCAGTGGCGGCCGCTTTGTCACGCTGTAAAAGACACCGGGCACCATTACAAATTCACCACCCGCGGCAATGTAAGCTGCAGAACTCCAGGCCAAGGCCTCTCTCAGAGCATAAATCAAAAGCTAGCTTGGGGTGGTGAGGGGGAGTGGTATTGGTGGGTGTGGTTTTATTTGTCAGGAGTTGTAAGGGAGTGTACCACTTCTTCTTATATACCCAGCTAGCACAACTCGTGCGATTTACGTCATTCTTACGTGAAAACTCATGTTATTTATGTAAAAAAGACATCATTTGGATGAGTAGTGCTAGCAGGGTAGTATCTCATTCAGCTTTTTATAGTGTCTTCTTCAATAAAATAACTTTTTATTTGCTTCCAGTGAATATGGTTTCCTGTACCATATCTGTGTTCTCAAAAGCATAAATCTTTTATTACTTTTACTTGAAGCACTGATATTTCACATTGTCCTACCCCTGCTAGCACAACTCATCCAAATGATATCTTTTTTACGTAAATTACATGAGTTTTCACGTAAGAATGACATAAATTGCACGAGTTGTGCTAGCTGGGACGTTTTGAACATAATTCCATTCCTAAGCACTGAGCTTATGGTTAATTTTACATGATAACTCTAGGCCTGAGATCAATCTCGTATAAATAGGAATGATGAAGCAGGTTAGCATGTGGGAGATGGAAATGTATGGCATGTGACTGTGTCACCACATGTGGCAGTTCGTTATTTCCATTTCCGCACCTCTGATTGCTGACACCAATCTAACCAAACCCAGCATGTGCTTTTGGAGGGAGGTGGGGCCTGGCAGTAGCCATCATCAATTGGTATGCCCCCTACCCCAATGCCGGCCAATTTCCAATCAATCTTCACTGGGACAAAGGGATATAGGCGACCGTGCTTAGCCATGGCCTCTCAGCTTGAATCAGACATCAGGGCGTCTCACATGTTTCGACATCCGATAATTAATGTTTACCTAACTCTGGAGGGGGGGGGGGTAAGGGGCGATGAGTGCATCCCCCGCTCCCTATTTTCCTGTCTCCAGCCTCCGGCCCATCACAGACCCATTAACATTCTGCCAGGTCATGTGACTCACAGCGCAGGCGCAGAGACAGTGGCCGGAAGTGGAGGGTGCCACAGGTGATTGATGACCCTAACGACCTTCCTAACGAGTCGGCCATATTGGGTAACGGCGACCTTTGACCTCACCAGGTCAGCCTCGGTGCACTATGAGTAAAGTGTGTGTGTGTGTGTGTGTGTGTGTGTGTGTGTGGCGGGGGGGGGTGAGGCCTGGGGGGGGTAAAGGTGGGTTTGGGGTCAGTTATGAAGTGGCCAGAATGCATATTGTATTGCACAGCAAGCATTATCGAGAGTGTGCCCAACTAATGGTTAGGGAAAGGGCAGGAGATTCATGAAGGGTAAAATTGAACAAAAAGCATTAGCAGAACTAGCGACACATGCCCTAGTCTCTCTGTCGGAAAGCCTAAATATGGATATGAGTCAACATTTACGATGGATATACATAATGGGCGTAGTTTATCCTTTCCCATCTAAAGCAGAGAAAAATGTTGAGACTGTAGTCAGGAGCCAGCAATTATCATGCAGGTACACTGAGAATGAATATCCCCGCATTTGTGTATAAATTATTGAATGCATACATGTATATGTACTCCGCTGAGTTATATCAGCATGTCCAATCATTTTTATATCAATATCTCACTACGTTTACTAATCTGATTGTCATGGACTTCTCAGTATATCTCTAGTCCGTAGTCTGTAGAATAGCATCAGTTAGTAATTGCCATACCCCTGTCTGGCACAGCAGAAGCCAATAGGGATTAACCCTGCGAGGAATGCATAACCCCCCAAATTCACTGTGATGCCCCAAGACTTCTAATGTCAACACACCCCTATCCCCAGCCCGTATTTGGGACTAGCGCCCATTTGAAAGATTCTAGTATTTAAGATTGATTGCAATAGCTCATTACTCAAGCTGCTTATACCAACTATTATTTGAGACCACGGTGCTTAGACAGGCCAATGGGGTAGGACAATATAGACACTTTGCTCCCCTGAAAGAGCCAATATTGCTGATAACAAGAGCCAAAGATTGGGGCAGGCCATGCAGCACTACAGCTACTCAGACTCCATTGATTGGGTCAGACACAATCTAACAAGCTTACCATCTTACTGCAACACACCAGGCCACTGTTATCATGACCTGAATTTGTCACCCACATGTACATATTATTGATTTATCGAGCGCCAATAGTGTTTAGGGCGGGAGGAGAATGCTGCAGGTTGCAGGCCTGTCAAACCAGCCTTTTTCCCTAATTTGATATATCACTATACTCTGAATAGATTATTGATTTGCAACTGGGTGTGATGGGATTCATAGGCTTGGAGAACTCTGTCAGTCTGTGAAATGGAAACTCAATATGACCTGACACTGTCACAAATTTGGTACCAGGCCCAAACTCTTTGGGTGAATCAGGCTTTCTGGGTTTTTAATAGAGTGGCACTAACAGTCATTCAATTAAATATGTATCAGGTAATTAATGTCCCACAGCCTCCAGGCATATTGAGTGTAAACTGTATAACGTATGAAGGAAATATGAATCTTAACTCTAGTATTATACCCATAGTGGTGTATTTGGCTTATTTCCTGCTGTAACCATGGCTTCAAAATTATCATATTTATGAGTTATTCTATAACACACAACAGGAAAAAAGAACATTACTGTCGCAGTAGAGTCTCAGTGATGTATATTGCACATTACATTCTAATATAATGGCCTAGAAATTCCTATATGAATGTGACATTCTATTACACATGGAATAAAGGTAGATCGTCACTGTTGCATTAGACACTTAGTGAAATATACGTATACATGTACGTTTCATATTGTAATAATGGCCTAGAAATTTCGAAATAATTATTCTATGCAAATGAGACATTCTAAAACATAAAAAAGTGATGCCAATGGCTTATTTCATATTTCTAGAATCATACCATCATATAATACCCATATATTTATATATATATATATATATATATATATATATATATATATATATATATATATATATATATGCGAGATTGATCACATAATTGACTGTCAGAGGAAACATTATAATACACACATGTGGCTTGTATGGATCAGTAGAGGTAGAGCAATATCTACTATAAGCCATGGATTACCACTGCAGCTCCCCAGCTGCTGTCTAGATGAGTTTCTGCAAGGCTAAACATTGAGTAGGACTGATCTATGTATTTATAGAGCGTGGCAGCATCATGTAATTCCAGCAGCCACTGTCAGCCCTGGCAGGCAGCAGGCAGATATGTGGACCATCCACAGCTACACATATTGTGTCTAACCCTTAAAGGGATACACAATGCAGGAGTGTATCATGCCAATCAGTGAACATGGTGCACTAATGAATTACTGGTGTCCATATAACCCTTACAGGGCCGCTGATGCAGGAGTACATCATGCCCATTGGATTATGGTGCATGATGGAATACATCAGGAGCTTACTTATTATGCATCATGACGGCATCTTGTAGGGAGTGTATCCAACCCAGTAGGGTACCGGGGTATACTTCTTTGACTGATGCACCACTGGGGTACTCGCCAGCACTATAATGTATAGAGACCTAATGTATATTCTTCTGACTGTGGCGATGCCATGAAGTAGATATGATATATGGATGAAGCCCTGGGGGTAGACTTACCAGGGCTGCGTTCATTGGCCATGATAACAAAAGAGCATAATAATGCATCGAAATACTATACAGTCACAGAAGCTTAAAATACAACCAGGTCTTACAAGCTCACCAACCTTCCCATGGCACTCGAACAAATTATTCATGTACACATTTCCAGGAGAGAACCGACCTTCATTGGTAGAGTCAATAAGCCTGGTGTAGGCTGTATGCTCAGGATGGGTCTTTTGCAGCCAGGGCCACCTGTGTCCCACATGCACATTGACATCGATAAAATTAGCTGCCACCACGGACATGGAACCAAGAAGACGACATTGGGGGAGACATGAGACGAGGCGACAAGGAGGGTGTTGCTCCTATAGTAAAAGGAAGAGCTGGCTAAAAATGCCCTCGTATCTAGTCCTTTCTTTTCATGTAGCTATGACTTGTCCCTTTTGTTGCTCACAAGTGGGCATTCAAGTATGGTGCTAAAAAAGGGGGATTTGAGTAGGGACCTAGTTGGGAGAAGTCAGTCAGTATAATATACTATAGAGTGTGTGACATGAGTAGGAAACTGATAGTGCAGCTCTCTCTGTTTTAAACAAGGCAAGTGACTTTTCAGACTAATGTGGTGAGTGCAAGTTGAATGATGAAGCAGAGCGTGACTTCTTTTGAAAAGATGTTACCTACTGACAGCTCTTTTTACCATAGGAGCAACACACTCTAGGGCCATTTACCTCATGTATAATCCTTTAGAAGCCACTGATAGTGCTTTACCTCACTTTACCCATTGGTCTTGATATTTCTCTTTTTCTGTTTTCAAACAAAAAAGAGTTTCATGATGCATAAATGCACCCCAGCTGGAAGAGACATCACGGCATCATCAATGCATGATGCACCTATCCAGCACAGGCGTGTTACTCGCTGGAACTACATTGTTGCATCATAACAACATGGATGTCGATGTATCATGCAGTCTCCAAAGGGGTTAAGAGGAATGAGGTCTTATCAAGCAACACTCCTTCTTTCAGCAACAACCCCATCACCCATATTCATTCATTAACATGACAACCCTCCATGTCCCTGGGGAGGCCCACAAAGGAGGCCTCAAAGTGACTAAGTTGCCTCCATAAAGGAGAAGGCTGTATGCTGCGGAAGCACTATACCATTGTCTATAGCCTTTTTGGGGTGTGGCTGGGTTAGTGGTATTACCGTATGTGTCTTGTGTTAGGAAATAGTTGCATGGCAGTCAGTCGGGCAATATTTTGCTAATCCTACAAATTTTCTTCTATACTTTTGCAATACCATGAATTGTTGAATAAGCGAAAGTTCGCCTGGCCGACAGTAGCACTTGGAACCAACACTTAAGCACAGGTGCACTCATTGATTTCAAGCATTCTGTACCCCGATGCTAATTCAAGACATATGCTTATTCAAGACTTAGATTATAATCTATTTCGAAAATGTCAAAACCCCTATACCCCTGGTGCTTATACAAAACCAGCACTTAATCGCGACTCGCTGACTATTGCTGACAAGGGACATTATGCAGGACATACGCATTTATGCATGGTTATTGCCTGCAGTGTGGCATTACATATTGGAGATAATGTCCACCAAGGGACTATTAATATGCCCATACATGTGGTGGTGTTTGGGTGTGGATCAATTGACTTACATAGCCTATCCCTGTACCACATACCCAGTGTTGTGTAAGGCAATATGGATTTCTCCCTCTGGCTCAGAGTACAAATCAAACATGAGCATGCATACCTGGTAATCATTTTCTTGTTAGCTTCATTACAGCATATTAATAATAGGTTATAACACACAGCCTGTGCTCTACCCACATAGTCTACCATAACTGGGTGGTGTTTCACAAGTCAAAGATAATAATGGTCATAAGACAGCCATTTCTAAAACCATATTATGTCATACCAAGATGTGATAGCATTTTAATAGTGGTCATAGGCTTATAATAGAGGGTGTTTTCACCAATGATAATTGTATATACTGCATTGTAATTATCTGTATGACTGTTCCAGGAAAAGAGTAGTTATAGTTCCATTTCAGTCACAAATTTATTTTTTAGAAACACATGCCTATTTGTGGCTTCCTCTCAAGCCAGAGATGATAAAAGTAATAAAATATCCATTTCTAAAGCCAAATTATAACTATTGTGAAGATACAACCACTTCTATCTTGGCCCAGTGATATAGAAAAATATATTAGAATATAATAATGCCCTTTATAGAAATACCTACTATGTCAAGCCTGCACCCAAACTTAAAACTGCTATCACATCTGGTTATGACCGGTTGTAAAAATTCAGGGAACACCACACAAGGGTAGTAGCTGTTACAGTATTGTTTATATATAATATATATATATATATATATATATATATATATATATATATATATATATATATATATATATATATATATATATATATATGGGAGCACAGAGTAGAAGTGATGGGTATATCATGATCCATGATGGATAGATAATAACCCTTGTGCTATTCTGATACAACAAATGAGGTGCTTTGAGGGTGGGCAGCACCAACTATCGACCCGCCCATATCATAAACCCACAATACAGGCGTGGCACACATATCTAGAGGACCGCCCATTTCCCACGGGCAATCATTCTACATTACACTACATGGGAGTATATGGGGTACGCTGGTGCCCTGAGATATATAACCCCTCAGTGTACCATCATACAGGAAGCAACACAGCATAGTGGTCTTTGACTACATCTCCCACTATGCCCCTCTTCAAGTGACAGGAGCGGGAAATGGAACAGGAAATACTGCTTAGTCTTCAACGATAGGGTGCATTTTTGTAGTATTCCAGGGTCATTCTAGTGGCTACTATATAGCGCCATAATATGGCGCTAGATATATGGGGTTGATCCACACCACCAAGCACCATGACCAGGGGTATGTTTCAGAACAGGTAACGATTTGCCTCCCGTTTTTTGTCCCAAACGATCAGCTCTTGTACTATTTGTTCAAATGCATTATTTAACCCATTGCATGACATTTAATTATCAAAATACATGGAAAAGATTCTTAGGTGTTTAAACCTATAGTAGGAATGGAACGAGTGCATACATAATTATATACTCAAACCCTGTACAATATATATTATGAGGCAGGTCCTACAATTTAGCCAACTTCTGTGATCGTAGTTGGATTTTACGGGTCGTAGACCTATTTGGGGATCGTACATTGCTATGAAACATATCCCTGTCTATATACCGGTACATACTATCCCAGCAGGGCATTTTTTTTTAACAAGCTACGACTAGATACAGGCACTACGACTGAAGTTTCATATACAAGAGCAGTCCTATCCATTGGTATCCTTCATCTTTCACCATAGGGTGTTTCTGAATATGCTACCACTGATTCCTCCAAATCCTCATTGGGATGGTACTATATTGATATTTGCATTTGTGGGACTATGTGAATGACCTCCTGTGAGAGAGAAATACACAGGAAGGCATTTCTCAATAGTGCTTAATAACATTATTGAGAAGCGCCCTCCTGAGGCCGATAGAGGTGCGACTAGAGAACCTGCAACTGTAGGGCTTGGCTCTGGTATGGCTGTTCAGGGTGGTTTTGGTACAATCCAAGTCGTACAATGTGAAGAAATAGTCCACCATAGTAGTGGGACTGGCTGAGGATAGCCAGACCACCCTTCATACGCTCAATGTGCTCCAGCACCTGTCCCATGCCTCCATACAGGCAGGTGCAATGCTGGCTTCTACTCACCGAACATATTTTGGTGTTCATGCTTGTATGAACTGGAGTTGGCCATTCCTCCAGGGAGCTTAAAAATCCCCATGATATTTAATTAATATCTGAACATGGCAAACTAGTTGAATACCACTGATTCAACTCGTAGGCATTGTTCATTTTGCCTCACTGATTTCTGTGCCCCCTGGAGGAGTGGCAGACTCCAGGTATATGGCCGACTTTAGGTGAGCCTCCTCTATATTGGCTTGATTTAGATACAGGCAAGCCTATACACTGCTAGTCATGGTATGTCTTCCGGCACAAGTATGAAGTTGAGTGGCTAAAAATCCCTCTATCGTGTACAATTCTCGGTATATAGATGTCAATCCATTTTCCCATTGCATGTTTAATTGATAATTCAACGTTGGGTGATAATGTGGTAAGTTGGCAATGTATTCCCCATTAACTGTGATAGCACTGTGTCAGATGGGGTGGATGTATAAAGGCATCTAAGCTCTGTGATAATGACAAAGCCTTAAACGGTTTGCCATTGTTATTAAATGCTATTGCCACCACTATTGCTACAACAGCTACCTCTACTAAAAAGTAAAATACCTATTATAAATAATGTCATTTTCAGATCACAGTTCACATTTCAGGTAAAATATTCAGAAGCACAGACAGCTGAAAAGAGAAGCATTTGACGATAATAGAGCAGTCTCAAAACAAGTAGAATAACTTGATATATCCTCATCAGCAGAACATTTTAAGACTTTACACAGATAGCTAATGAATTTCATGCTCTATCATTATAGAGGGGAGTTTTCTCAATACTACTACCACCACCACTCCTACTACTACTATTAGCCTCAGACGTGCCGAACCCTGTTTGCCCTATCCCCAGGTCAGACTCAGACTCAGAGAGGCATTTAGTAGATCAGGCAGTGGAAGACGGGGGGGGGGTGCTCCCGCCTCTGGGTTCAGCCTCCTCCTGTAGGTCTGGCCAGGATAGCCTGTCAGCATGCAGGGCCCCTGTCCTTTATCAAAGCCAATTCTGGACCCTGATTAATGGAAATTGTGTGAGGGAAATATGTTCCAGCGTCCCACCCAGCCAGCAGCGTGCAGAACCAGCAGTGTTCAGCATCAGTGCTGACCTTTTATTGGTGGCAGAAAGTAGGGTTTTGACAGAGTCTGCAAATAATTTTATTTGTTACCATGATAAGTGAATAAAGCCGTGGAGAGGCCTATATTAACTCATTTAACGATCCTGTGAGTTGATATACTCCTGAATATAACCAGTGATCATGCTATTTTGATGTACAGCAACTGTAAAGTGAATTAAACAACACAGCAACACAACTACTTTTCTAAGCAGAGTATCCATTCCACTAAAACCACTGAACACTATACTTTCAATATTCTCGTCACAGGGCCTGAGTCTATCTTCCATGCGGATAAGAAAGTAACAAGGGACTCTCTTTTTCCATATCCCTAGAGGGCGCGCCGATCGTGTCTGGTGGGCCAATGGGCTGGCAGGGCTTATGAGCTGAATACCCGACCTGAGACTAAGCCCTCCACAGCCCCTGATCTGCTTCCCATGTCAGGCTTCTCCCAGCCTCCTGTGAAGTCTAGAAGGTCAAGGCACGATCAGTGAGAGATGGCCAGTCTGATGACCCTAGACCAACCCCCGCCTCTTACTATAGTATAGGAGCCGTAACAATATACCAGTGGGTCCACCATTTTGAATTTTGCTGCAGCAGGATAAACCCCGCTGATGAGAAATATGATGGGTACCTTGTTCCTCGATAACACCGACTTTCAGGGACATGTTGTTTCCTTCTTATCAGTTCTAATCACTGTTTGTCACTTGAACCAGCTCCAGCCAGGCTTGTAGCCAATAGGAGCTGTGGCCATATACCCAGTGGGTCCACCATTTTAAATGTTGCTTGTTCTGCCAAAATGACCAAAAGTTGATGACATGTCATGATGGACACCTTGTCCCTGGATTTTCATGGACAAGCTGGTTCCCATCTTATCAGCTCCTATCAGACAGACTATATACCAGTGCCAGAACCAGCTTCTGGAGCCTATTGTAGTCTAGACTCATATCCAGTGGGTCCACCAATTTAATTTTTGCTGGAGCTGCAAAAGTGGCTAAATCCGCTGATAAGACATGTCATGGTGGATACCTTGTCCTTGTTTTGTATAATACCGGTACCTACCTCAGGGAACAAGCTGGTTCCCATCGTATTTATTATAGTTCTTATCATTGTGCACCACCAGAACAAGCTCCAGTACCGCTTTTAGACTATACACCACACGCATACACCTCACCTCCAGGCCCTCTAGGCTCCAATCATCGGCGCCCTGGAGTTAGGAAATAAGGTATATTGGTGCCGCGTGGGGTGGCCCCTCAGCTGCATGCTCTCAGTAGTGATAATAGGCTCAGGATTGCTGGTCCCTCCCTCCCTTCATCAGCCACGTTCCCTGTCCATCAGGCAAGAGAACCGCCACCAGTAAGGCCTACAAAAATTGTTGTGTTCAGGTAACGCTACCTACCGTAATTTTTTGGCCCCACCCTAACTTTTTTTATGGGCATTTTGGTGAAAAATCAGATATTTTGTCATTTATCGAGACATGGAAGATTTTTTACTGTCTCGCATGTAAAATTTGCATCGCGTGGGCATGAAAACTTACTGCCGGCCTCAAAATAAATTCTTGAAAAAATGTTTTTCCCTACCTACCTACCTACCTACCTACCTACCTACCTACCTACCTACCTACCTACCTACCTACCTACCTACCTACCTACCTACCCTAATCTTTTTTCAACCCCGTTACCTGAACACAACAACTTTTTTTAGGCCTAAATGCAAATGCCTTTTTTTTGGTTGAAGATATGACTGTTGTATCTACCTGGCATCCCTGTAAACTAGATAGTGAATCACAGTGTTTGTGATACAGTGAAGGAGTGTTATTTATGCCATGAAACCCAACATTGTAAGTAAATATCTGTTGAATCTGCCTGGTATCCTTACAAAACTGAACATTGGAACACTCTAATCGTATAGGACTGAATAAGTTAGGTTTTTCAAGAAGCCACAAATGTACAAGGAATCTCGGTGAATAAGAGACGACGGGTGTTTGACAACATTTAGGCAATGATTGCCCCATTATTTCGACGACTTCAAGCAAAGCAATGTGTTATGAGGATTCTCTGTGGAGATAAGTGATTAAGCTTTCTCACAAAGTTACCAGAGAACTGTCGTTATTTTGACAGCATATTTTTACAATTTAGCTGGAGGTGTACGTGTTTTAGTAGACTCCCTGGTTTGGTTTAAATCTCCCAATGTTCTAAAATGTTGCAAAATACAAATATAGATCCAGTAACATATTCCTCTAATCAGCCCTCCCCATTGCTTATCTCACTATACTTGGGGCATTAACGCCGCCTCTGTAGCTTTAGAGGGGTGAGCTAGGGCGGATAAGAGGTGTGAGTTATGTTCCTATTCAACCACAACATTAAAACGCTGCATAAAAAAGACTTTTAATTTAAGTAAGTGGCTGGCTGCTGTTGAAGGATTTCACTGCAGGAGCACGCTCCTACACTCTAAAAAAGGACTGTTGAATTTAACAGACTTTGTGGTAAAACTGTAATTATAATGCAGTGAACCAGTGTTGTTTCTACAATGAAGCCGCGCATTGCAATACAGTAAAGCACTGTGGTACTAGGTATCTCAGGAAGGGCCATTTTCCACCACCCGATATGGACCCTCTAACGGCCGCTAGACCCATAGTAGATGCTATTTTCGGCCGACAGAGACCATGCCTCACCATTGAACCCTATGGCAGCCCTGTCGGCCGAGGTGGTTGTGTGGGGCAGCTATCGCCCGATAGAGTACTTATATCGGGTGGTGGAAAATGGCCCTTAACATAACAGTGAAATTTGGTTCCCAGGCTCCCAGAGAATCACTGTTGATTTGACAAAACATTTTAGAGTCTTGTTCAGCAATATCTAATGGTGGCTCTCAGCCAATGTAAGGGATCTGAGATATACGGGACAACATTGACCATGAAATGGAGTGACTCTGAAAGTCGACAGTAAACGACATGCTATAAGATCTGTTGGTGAATAAGGCTTGGTCTCAAATCCTCTAAAGCCGAACCACACTCCACACAATATGCCTCTGTGCCCATTGAGTTGTAAGAGGTATAAGATCCCAGGGCAATGGGTCCAATTCAATGGTACTCTGACACACAGGTCTCTGTCTGTGAACCTATTGAGTTCTTCCTTTAAATTCCTTCTCCCTCAACCCATCTATGTACCTACACTATAAGGACGTAACCTGCAGTAAAGATGAGGCACAGAGGGTAAGTTATTCAAGTCTGAGCCCTTTAAGGGATCAAAATACATTTAATGGATTTTCTTCATTGGCCATTATGATGTACGAATATACAGTCCATGTGAGTTACTCACCAGGGCTACATTTATGCGTCATGCTGGCTCTACAGGGTTGATAAAATCCCAATGGGTCGGCATGATGCACCAATGAAGGGCTGGCGAGTGGATTCGTCAGCACTGCATTGGTGCATCATGCCGACAAATTCCCTTGGGGCATATCAACTGTACACTATCTGGAGGCAGGAAAGCTATAAGAACTGTAAGACGTGAAAGGGGTGTCCACAGACAAATTGAAGAAAACAACAAAACCATTGTAACTGTTTTATTTTAGCTCATTTCTGTAGTACAAAGTACACATAGAACGACCTGCCTCTGTGTGTGATCCAACCCTTGTGACACAGCATCAAACTGTGTATATGCCCATCTTTTTTAGCCCCTGTCACACTAACACATCGACATTAAATGTCCTCTTTTTAAAAAAAGGCTTCTGATGGGGGTGAGGGTCAATAGATCCGCTCCATTTTGACAGGAGAAGAGATGAAAGGCTGGATGGAGATGACACGATGGTTACCTTACCTTGAGGCAATGGGGATGGGGTGGGATGGATGGGTGGAGAGGGGGGGGGGCATCATAGGGATCGGGTCAAATACGGTGAGATGTACAATACCTCTATCATCTGTGCCACAATGGAACTTACAGGGCCTAATGTAGTCTCTTTTGTCCGATTTACTCTGATATTTGAGATATCAGTATCACTGATATGGAGTAAGGAGATAAGGGTTGCTGCAAATATACTACATTAAGTCATTTTATAGATAAAGTAGTTTTGGTTACTATGGTTTAGAATAGGATCTTATTTAGGCTAAATTGCTATCTCTCCTCGATTCACTGACCGCAAACTGATATATCCTCTGATTAAATCAGCTGGAAAAGATTTCCACTCAAGAGATCAATTAAGGATGTCCTGAAGACAGGGTCACGGACCTGATATATATACGTTGACATGGGAAACAGCAAAACACGACAAGGAATGTCTAGTAGTCGGTCAATAGCAATAACCTCTTGGAGGCCATTTCTTAGAATCTGCGATCGCAAGCAGCATTACGACTGTGAACTCCTGTGCTATTTCTATGGGATATTTGGTACGACTTGAAGAGTCCAATCATACTGATGATTTCCACTGCTTAGGGACCTAATGTGCCCTATAGGATGTTCAGTTTGATGCAGTTTAGGCGCAACATGTTCTTATGCTGGGATATAGAACAGTACTAAACTCAGAATGCAACCTATATGCGTGTGCTGCATAGTTTAATGGTTGTACTAGCATGGGAAAAACTGTATATGGCGTAGGAATAGTGCTATTAGTAGTAATGACAAAACAAATACGATGGGTTTCATGAAACAATAGAATGCAGATCTCTGGCCATGTTCATGTAATGGGATTTAGCATTCAAATACATAAACCCCTATCTACCATTATCCATAGGGTTCCAGCACTGACAATTATACTTCCTCAGATGTGGTTGAACATCATTACAAAGGCAAGACAGCACATTACATTAGCTGCCATAGTAACAGTCAACAAAAACTGCAGAATGCTTATGGAGCAGTGTGGGTAGGCAAAATTGAAGACACTAAAAAGGTAAACACTCCCTTTTCCTATGCCCCATTCCCACGTAATTTCATTATGCCTTTGGCGCAGGGAGTCGCGTGGAAATTAAACACCTCTACAAACAAAGAGATTTAGAACAGCAATTAAGGTTTAGTATCTAAATGGTGTGCGATTAGGCATAGCTCAGCCTAAGCCCGGCAGCCATGCACGATGCCTCCCCACAGGGGGCTTACCTTCCTTTGTCTAACACTATAAGGGTCCCCAAAGCAGGAGTGCATCATGCCCATCGGTCGGCATGATGCACTATGACGCACGCCAGCACGTCAGTTGTGCATCATGCCGACCCTCTAGGAATGCATCAACCCACTATGGTTGTCATGATACATGAATGCAGCCGTGGGGAGAAAGTCGGCAGGAATGCATTGATGCATCATGATGACCAATAAGCACGATGCATCAAAATAAGCACGATGCATCAAAATAAGCACGATGCATCAAAGGGCTATGGTGGTAATCCGGGCAGGGGAGAGGCACACGGAACACAGCCAAACCGAATTGATCCAAAGTGTAAGCCAACCCACCTATGTACCAAACCTACTCTGGTAGTGTTCATACCAACCATCCAGGGTCGATTCGATTTTGAAGTCTTGTTGACTTAGAGGACCACAAAGAAAAAGAATCCATGAACCAAAAACCTAAATCTAAAAGGAATTTGTAACCCGAGTAGGATGCTTAATGATGAAGGTGGGAGACGGTGCACTATAAAGAGGAGGCTTATTGATTAAATTTAGGGGTAGTAAGCTTGTAGAGGAATTCAACCCTCTAGATGTACTTATTGGACTGGAATGATGTGGGGTATTAGATATAGGGGGTAGGATCTAGGAGGTAGGTGTGCCATCATATATGCTGACATTGCAGACTATGGGGATGAACGATTCTCACCAGTTCATTCAAAATATACATACATATCTAATGCCGGCTATGATTTTCGACACAGCTAAGAATAATTCTCTTACAATCTTAAATATATTCTTACTTGATGGACTAGTCCTAAGTGTTTAATGCCAGTCAAACTATAGTCTTTCTTTCTACAATGTAATTTTACTTATCTTATTTTTTACTTAGAATAAAAAAAGATAAAAAGAATACTTTCTGACTGTGTAGCTCTACACTGCAAAAATGGTGTTTAGATCCTAAACACAATTCTAAACATATTCTTGCAACATTTTGTAATCACATTAATGTCCTAAACATGTTTAGCCAAACAATGTGCTTAGCTCAAGTGTTTAGAAATCTAGGTGTTTAGGTTCAAAATTTGTGTTTAGATATTGATGAAATTTTTCGTTTAGATGTTTATGAATTGTTGTGTTTAGATGTCTAAGTGATTTGGTGGGAAGTAAGGGTTTGCAGACATTGTATCCATTAAAAAAATAAAGGAATATCTTTTATTTGTTTTCTCATTTACTGGAGGACATCAGCAGGTATATACACTGCAAAGTCTCCAAAGATGTCAGCCACAGTTATATACACATATACGTAGACACAGCATTAGAATAGGAGACTTGAGGAAGTACAACAGGTTGGCAGGAAGGATATTACTTTATACTTTACAAAATAACATGACATAGGTGTAAGTCATGGAGCTCATTGATTATTGTATGGTAATGAAGGTGGTGTAAGTTGAATTTAGTTAATTTTCTATTGTTGTGTCTATTTTCATAATATTTAATGAAATGACACTATGATAAACAAGGAGTTTGGGGATATTTGTCACAACAATTGATTATAACTGTGTGCAGCTGGTCCATTCAGAGGTAGTGCTGCTACCTGGTGTGGATTTGACATCTAAGTATCTAAACATATTGATGTTTAAATCTATACACCTAACATTCAACTGTTTAAACTCTAAACGTCTGAACATGTTTAGCAAAAATGTTTATGTATTTAGAATAAAAGTGTTATTTTCCTAAATGTGTAGTTGATGATACACCTAACTGACGTATATGTTTAGGTTTTAAACATGTTTAGACCTAAACATGTTTAAAATCTAAACACCATTTTTGCAGTGTACAGCAGCATTCTATGGATAGAAAATGTGAAGCCCGCCCCCCCCCCCCTCCCCTACAAGAAATGGAAAAGCCAGCATTCATTCTGTAGAGAGCTATATATTTTATATATAGTTTGTGATTTATATCTTACAGGGGCCTACTTTTTAGGGCGTGGTCTCTAAATTTAGCCAAATTCCTGATAATGCACCAGAAAAAGCAATGTAAAATGTAGTCATGAAGAGGCCCAGCAAATTGTCGTCATCTGTCGCCATGATTGGTCATCAATGGTGACTCCTTTTTTAGTGATAACTCATTCCGTCATTTTTCGCATAGCAATTGCTATTCCTGGTGATCTTGTGCTATAACGACGTTGTGTTCCATCTAGCGACATGTGTGAGCCACTGCACACATGTTGACGAGGACTCACAACAATTTGCTGGGGGGTGATGTAGGGGAGAGGAGTAGTATCCATAGGTGAGTGTACAGAATAATGTGCATCACTAGTCTAGCCTCTCCAGTACCTGTTGTCATTTACAATTACACTAATGGAGCTTCTGGCCGCCGAGGTACCTCTACTGTTCGCCAACTCTATAGGTTACTTGTCGATGCTGCATAAAACTCCTGCACCTACCTTCTTTCCATCATTACTGCCAACATACCTACTACTTGATTATTATGGCTTTACTATTTAGAGCTCTGCAATGTTGTGAAATGCAAATATGTCAGCAGAACAGTTATAAATAGATCTTTCTCACTTTCACTGTATCTGTCTGTATATATATACGTATTTTTATGTTTGTAGATGATTTTTTTTTTCATTCATTTCTGTAACCCTCCTAGTCCTTTACCCTTTCTATACTACTCCCCTTATCTGTAAAACATACGCTAGAAATTGAAAGGTGGGGAAAGTACTCAGTGCTGAAAAGGTACCGGTACGCCTTTATTTGAATCTATTCTTGAAATTTAGAGGGAGGAACACTCTAAATATCTAAAGTATAGGTAGGGCCAATGTACACCTTTACCCCTCTATGCTCTATTAGCATTTGTGAGCAATTCACACCTACCACATGAGCAGCTTGTGAGTAGCTCAGTATAAGGTGTATAGCATATACAGAGTTGGTAGGTGACAGTTCTGTCATACAGACACGCCTCAGTCCCTGTAGTCTACTATCGATCAGAGCCTTGGCCGACATGTGGCCGCGTGTTTGCCGTAGTCGGCCGCCTTTCACCGCCATCCATTACGACCAGGGGTGCCTCTGTTTGCGCTCAAATTTGGAATGAATATTTCATCAGTTATCACTTTCTGTCGCAGCTAGCACCCTTCAAAGCCCGCATGACGCCTACAGGTTCATGGATCTTGGTCGTCATGATGCATCAATGTAGTGCTGGCGAGTCTGCTCGACAGCACTTCATTGGTGTATCATGCCGACCATTCAGGGCTGTGTCCTGCACGCATGCAGCACAGTGGAGTTGCCTCACCGCAGATACATTCAGGCACCATAACGACCAAAACATGTGAGCAAGCAAGTAGAAATGGGCATCCATGGTGGGGAGTTTGATATTCCCTTTCCTTGCCTTCTCGCCAACAGGCATGGTGCATTGATGCATTATGTAGCCAAGAACTATATATAGGGTTTGTGTAGGTGGTACAGAAGCCTAGTGTATACAGTCGTTTTAGTGGCTAACTACAGATAATTTAGCTTACATCTTGGGTCCTGTTTTATTCTGCAGAATATCAATATTCTGTTTCATAGCGCATAATATAAAGGCAATAGTAGCTCCACACTCAATGATCATCAGATTGTATCTAGCACACATTGGTGTTCCTAGTATTCAGCAGATGTAATAAAGATAACATAGATCAATGCTAGATGAACTATATAACCATATCGTCACTATTAGTCTTATCAATTCATAAAGATTAGACGTAGGGAATTGATTTCAGCATTTATATTAGAATGTACTAAAGTGGAATTAACACTAAATAATTAAATAGATATCTCATTGATAATATATGGGATCAGGAAGAGGAAGGGACCTATTTATGAGTAGGCGAGCAACTAGGATAGCCCGTGGCCTCTCTCGTGGGGTATCTTTTATGTGTACCTTCTCACATTTTGTGCCAGTATACAACAAAGAGAATTATAGAGGCTCCTTGAATGGGTGACAGCATACAGTACACGTCTCTTAGTTATGTCTCTTAGTTATTTTCGAACGTCTATAAAAAGCTGTGAGCTTGCATCAAATTTGCCAAAATTCTGAAATTCATAGGACAAATGAGAGAAATTTTGACATAGAACTCCCCAGTGCTTTAACGAACGCTGCTTCGTCCCCATTAATGAGTAAGTAGTATATAGAAGTGGACCTAAGTGTCAGGCCGACTGAATGTGTTACACATTGAAGGGCAAAATTGTAAGTCATAATTGTCTTCCTCCTTATGTGAATGGTACAGTAAATGTATTTACCATATGCTGATCCTTTGATAGAGTCTCTACCGTACACTCCATTACTGTAGGTAAGGAGTCATTTACTCCTATCCCCTCCAACGTCAGTAAAATAGGGCAAGTAAACTTTTACTGATAGATATGGGGAATACTGCAGTAGAGTAGGTTGGGGTCTGTGGTAATGGATAAGCCTTACTACCTCGTCACCGCTAATGTACGCTTCTTAATCCTCCACGGCTAAATTGGATTAAAACTACTATTGTAGCCCCTGGGCATGGCCGCCGGGCGATATTGCTGGTTTAAGAGATGCTTCATCAAAGGGAATCATGTCCTGGATGCTATAGGCCCTTAAGTGCCACAATAATGCCCCCAGGGCTATGGTCCTTGCTTAGCATGTGCATACATTGGGGGACGGGGCGACACCTAATCCACCTTAAATCATTGGCTTGAGCATGCTGACGCCGGTACATGCCATTACATGATTTATGAATATAAAAATAATGTATTCATTGGTGGCTTATTTCTAATCCAGACCTCCATTTTCCTATCCCACTGACATATTTGTCTATTATCACTGGTAGGGTGTGGAAATCCTGTGCACACTATCATGATATCCTGATAGGATGTAATACATCCCCCCCCCGCCAATCCCTCCTCTGTGGTTGAGGCAATGTCAAATTCTTACTCACTAGGGCTGCATAGATGTATCATGAGGATGCATCAAGGCACTATTCTTACCTTGAAGGGTTACATGTGGGAAGATAGCCGGCAGGTGGATGGCGGGAAGTGCAGCTGGACAGGTCTGTATTCGCCCTACACCCCCTGTGGCGACTGCATTACCGCCTTGCTGCCCAACCCTAACCGTTAAAGGGTAGCTATCATACCCATTGGTCGTCCTAATGCATGAATGCAGCCCTGGTGAGTAACTCACCAGGGCTGCACCCGTTGTTCACCCGTCAAGTGCTGACAACCAGACTTAGGGGGCACTTCATTGGTGCATCATGATGACCAATGGGCATGATGCATTCCTGGAGGGTGTTGCTTCTATAGTAAAAGGAAGAGCTGGCTAAAAATGCCCTTGTTTCCAGTCCTTTCTTTTCATGTAGCTATGACTTGTCCCTTTTGTTGCTCACAAGTGGACATTCAAGTAAGGGCTCAAAAAGGGGGATTTGAGTAGGTACCTAGTTGGGAGAAGTCAGTCAGTATAATAAACTATGGAGCGTGTGACATGAGTAGGTACCTGATAGTGCAGCTCTCTCTGTTTTAAACAAGGCAGGTGACTTTTCAGACTTATGTGGTGAGTGCAAGCTGAATGGTGAAGCAGAGCATGACTTCTTTTGAAAAGAGGGGACCTACTGACAGCTCTTTTTACCATAGGAGCAACACGCTCCAGCATTAGCGGCACTTAAAGGGTAAAAGGTTTGACACTGGGTGGCGGGTGGGTGGGATTACATCCATGGTTAGGGAGGTAAGGGATTGGACGGAGGGGAGATGCGTGGGGGTAGGGTCATGACAGAAGTAGAAGAGGGGTGGCGGGCACAGGGATTGTTAAAATCATACAAATGACATCAATCCAGATCTCCCGGCGGGGTGGCTGTGAACAAAAGAGGATTTAATTTCCATTCGTTATCAGAATGGAGCCGTCTTTGGGCCAGGTTGCAGTCTACTAACATGGAGATATCTTTTGTATTATGCAACTCTAAATGTTACAGATATTCCATGGGCAAGAAGGTGGAAGCTCTTGGTACGAAGCGAAATGCCAATTTCCTCCCACCTCCCATTTACTGTAATATTCTGAAGGCTTTCACTGTGATGTGTGCCCAACACCGTGTTAAAAAGAAAATCACACTGATGAGAGAACTTCCCTCATCCCCACCTTCTATACCTGCTTCTATACCTTCCTATAGATCTTCGCTAAATGACATTACTCACAGGCATTGGCAAAGGAATATAGAACCCCACCCCTTACAATTCATAGATACGTGTATTTCCAGTTGTCCCAGTGTGATCCAAACAGTGTATTCATATCAGTGCCTGACATGGAAGCATGAAAGCAGAATGAATAGCTCATACATTCTCTCTTAGTGTATAATTTCTGATTGCTTGCAGCTCACATAGTATGTAACAAATTCAATATATAGTAAAATAGTGCACTATTTCTAGACCTAAAATAGACTATATGGTAGGCCTTTATAGCCCTCCATTGGAGAATAATAAAGCTGTGTCCATGGCAGGCCGTGTTTATATTGCAAACCACTCATGTATGCATTCCAAGGGAACCAGGCCACGTCCTCCACCCTATAAGTACACATGGTAGGGATAAAGGGGGTCGGGGGGAGGTGTCACGGCCATTTGAAGCTGAATGATGAATTGAGAGCTTGTCAATGGAGCACCAACCTTATCTCATATTAGCATCTGTGCTCTCTAGACTACCAGTGAACACATTGTGACCGCCCCATTTGACACGGTGTAAAGAGCCTCACATCCCAATCGCCCCTCCTCCCAGTAAATGTGTATCAACCCTCCTCCCCCCCAATCTACTCAAACCAACCATAGCCACACTCAAACACAACCGCAACGGCCCCAAACCAGCCATCCTCCGAGAGTTTTACGTGCTATTATTCGCCATGGATTACCTGCCGACGAAGTTTACAGGCAGCAAATGTGTGGTAATACCCCATATCTCCCCACCTCCATGTTTATAACCGCTACTAAAAAAAAACTAAAATGCCGGGGTTCCTGCCTCCTCCATTCAGCCTCGCCACTACTATAACATCGGCAAGCAGTCATCACCTTCGGCCTGGTTTGTTTTGGTTCAAAATCGATACAGCCATTTGGGTGTGGAGGCTTGAAGGGTACACTCTAAAATATAGCTGTTGAATCTGCCATGCATCCTAGTAAAACTGAACAGTGAACCACTGCCATCACATTGCAGTGAAGCAGTGTAATATTTTACAATAAAGCCTTAGATGACAGCACAGTGGTAAAAGGAATCTCCATGAAAATAAAAACTGTGGTAACTTTGGGCCAAGATATTCGCCGTGATTTCGATGATACTTTTCTAAAGTGAGGAGGTTTTTTTCCCGGTGTAGGAGTAGGGGTGGGTGGTTGTAGGGGATGATAGTCGCTGCTGTTGTTGTTGGCCGAAAGTACACTGGTTCCCTGATCAGCTGGGTACTGCCAGCATTGGGTCTACAACACTATAGTCGGTACTGTAAAACCGCGTCTACAAGGCACTACATGTAGACTATTTTTGGGGTCTACTGTGGCCTCTTCAGTAGCATAGGGTGTGCAGGAACAGGTGCTGTTTATATGTTGGCTTTGTCATATTATAGTAAGTGATGCCCATTTATTGCCAGGTGGGGGAGGGGGGTGTTTGATATAGGGGGAGGGCATTTTTAAAATAAGCCCCTTGTTGTCCAACATGGACAGTCCAAGTAATCATCGGCATATCCGTCTTTTTACTATTTTGTTGTTCTTGTTTTTAACAGGTTTGCAAAATTCCACTAAGCCCTCCCTGCCAATCATCAGGGTGCGGCTTTTGTAAGCAGGGGTTTGCAGGAGGGGTTATCTGAGGGTAGTCAATAGGAGGGGTTAGGCAGCACATCGTCACTGGTGCTGGTGCCAGCAATCAAGGAAGCAAACAAGCAAATAAGGCGACATTTCCCTGATCAAAGGCCTCTCCCTGCGTGCCGCCTGGATACAAACATCGCCCACTCAGTCCCACATCAAGGACTCATCAAGTAGACACACACAGGGCCCTCCTACTAGACTTTTAAGGGCCGCTGATGCAGGAGTGCATCATGCCCAGTGGTCCTCATGATGCGCCAATGAAGTGCTGGCGAGACTGTTTGCCAGCGCTTCATTAGTGCATCATATCGATGCTCCAGGGGTATATAAACACTGCAGGGTCGGCATAATGCTTGAATGCAACCTGGGCAAGTCACTTGCCAGGCCTCCATTCATGATTCATGGAGACCAATTGGCATGATGCATTAATGCATCAGCGGCCCTTCAAGAGCTAGTACGTCCTGTCACTCAGTCCCCATAGGCACGGTGTACATGTCACCAATCTTACACTGGATCATATCTGGTCTAATTGCCTGTGAGGATTGTGCCATTATCACCCTATCGTAATTGGTGCTTTCATTATGCATGTAGACACCACGGGGAATGGGTGGCAGCGGGTAGGCGTAAGGTGGAGAGGAAGTCATGGGAGGGTGGGGAGTTCCTATGGAAGCAGGTGTTTCTTTCCTTATCACAAAGCTGCTTCTACTTCGCAGGGCATAAATAATGTTTCCTTCTACTCCGCCTTCCCCCACTCCCACTTTCTTAAGTACAATTCTGCTATGCTGTACTTACACTGCCCCTATTGCTGATTCTACTACTCCCTCTGCTTAAATTACATATACATAATTACTCTCCCAAATTTAAGTGTATACAGAGGCCTGCCTATACAAAATAACCCATCTGTCTATACCTGTCCTGCAGCCTAAAGTACCAAACTGCCTTTATCACCCACACATTCCTAACTAGAAATGTCCCTGTGTTACTTCTCCCACCTGAAATGGCTATGCATCATATACCGACACCCCCCCCCCCGGGCTATTCTTACTCTAGCACTCCCCCTTCCTAAGGTACCACTCTGCCTATACCACCCCCGCATCCTAAAGTACCAATCAAGCTATACTACTTCCCCAGCCCAAAACACCAATTTCCCTATACTACTTTCCCCATCCGAAAGTGCTAAGGATATAGATATCCTGTAAAACTCCCCAGCCTTGTAGTACAGTCCACCTCTATAAGAACCCACACCCTAAACTGCCAAATACCTATGATTCCATAGCCCACCCCCCTCCAACCAAAGCCCAACCCCACCCTAAGTACATACACCAATCGGCTTAGATGTTACTTTCCCATATATATACTGCTCTCCTTCAGTTTCACTCCTATACACCTACCTTCTTTCAAACTCGGCGTGCAGTTTTCTCCCTAGGGGATCCACCTCCTTCCTCTTGGAGCTTCTATTTCCAGTGCTGCTGGCCGTCCCAGCGCCCCACTACTGCCAATACATCCAGGCGGGATTAGGAAGAAGGCATAAAATATTAAGCTCGGAATATCAATAGGGGTGAGGATTTGCCGGGTCGCGCACGGGGCTAACACACGAGGTTGGAGCCGGGTCTGGCGGCTGTCCAACGCTGTCTAGTGTGAGTGTTATTTAGTCAGTGATACACGGGGAGGATCAGGGGTAGGGCCACACCTCCATATACGCCCCCTGTACAACCGCTATCTGTGTAAATGACGGCTGTATGTAGTGTACTCCATACAGAGGCTGGCCATCCAATCACTATCTGCGTAAGGTTGTATATCTGTAGTACTCCTTCAACCCCCATTATCATGTGTATATTACAGTAAGTTTACTCTATTTGTAGTGTCCATTAAATAAGTATAAGTAGAAACCAATGCGATGCACATAAACTTCTCCATTTCCATGCATCTTGCAATTCCTCACCAATATTGATGCACTAAGTTTGAGGGGAACAGTTATCCACGTATTTTATACCTAATTTTATAGCATTAATTTCTACTTTACACAGACAGTGGTTTTGCACTCATTCTCTCTGTTTGCCTCACATGGTTGGTCACACACCCCTACACCACCCATACCTGGGGTGCTATTATGTATAAGGATTATTATTATGATTACACACTGCTGCCTCTCGGTTGTATAATCATGTGTGTAAACTCAACACACATGCACACTCACGCACGTAGCCACCCATGGTCCTGATGACTGGGCGGCTAAAAAAGGAGTGCACGATGCATATTGGCCGTCATGATACATGAATGCAGCCTTGGCGAGTTACTCGCTAGGGCTACATTCATGTATCATGTTGACCCTACAGTGTTGTCACACTCGACCCCGATGATGCTCCAATCAAGTGCTAGGGAGTAGACTCGCCAGTACTTCATAGGTGCATGACGACCTATGGGCATGATGCACTCCTACATGAGCGGCCTTTGAAGGGTTAAATTAATGACTTTATTATGGGGGTGACGATAGGTTCATACTGGGAGGCGTGTCTGGCAATAATGGATAGAACATGTCACTTATTATGGGGATAGTGGTACATTGTATGTTGTAGCAAAATTGTTTAAGTCGCGGTTACATGAATGAATATCTTTTAACTATAGAGGTACTGGTTACACTGCCAATTATATTCTAGCACCATATATACATATACATGTACGAATAATATAAAGCTTGAGCCAATGGGTATTGAGTCTATTTGCATAAACTTGGATACTAATAGCTGGCCTCTATGAAAAGATTGATAGAAGCATGTCTTCTAACGGACCAGGAGGGTCTTGCCAAAAGAAAACGAGGAAGTGCATCTGTAAATCCTTTAAGAGAGTGCTGAGGAAAAGGTCTATGGCCCAACTCATTTTCATAGTATTGACAAGGAAAGTACAGCAGAAAGAATAGAAAACTCTTTTTCAGATGTAAGAAAACGTGCATGTTTCATCTAAACGGTTATCCAAACAATCTTTTAACAACACAAACACGTGCACATTTTCCTTTTTGGATTCACGTTTGTTTTCAGTGGGGTGTTTCAGAAGCAGGTAATGTTTACAACCAGTCATAAGGAGATATGATAACAGTTTTAATAGTGATTGAAGGCTTATAACTGCATGTGTTTCTAAAGCATTACCATAACCTTACTGTGTCTATAACTATATGACTGGTGAGAGATGATAATGGTTGCAGTTGTAAGTTTAGAATCTAACAGTTTTAGAAACAGATAGTTAATGTTCATTATCATGTCCGGCTTCTGAAACACCCAACTGGCAAGACCCTCCAGAAATGGAAATAGCAAACGCATTTTGACAGTAAAGTACACATTTGAGCAGGCAAGTTAAGAGGATAACCTATCAAAACATGGAATGCCCACATATATTTAGAGCTCCTGGTATATCTAGAAATTATACACATCAACATCTACAAGAAAGCAGCTTGACCTTCTAAGTCTGAACTTTATATCCTTAGAGGAAAGAAAAACATCCTATAGTAGAAGTCTTGTTGCGTGTAGTTGGTGATCAGGTTAGACAGATGGGCGTTATGATGAGTCATAAAGAGGTGGTAAGACCAGTGGTGGTAGTAGTATATGGAGAGTAACATGCACTGCAGGAGACATTAAGGTAGCATGTTAGCTGTACTCCATGTAGATCTTTGAGGGGGAGGGGCTGCTAATGTGCTGATGCATCCACTTATCGCAATGATGCACGAATGCAGTCCTGGACAGTCTGGTATCCAAGACTTCATTCATGCATCATGCCGACCCTATGGTGCTGACAGAAGTATCTCTGAAGGGTCAGCATGATATATGAATGTAGCCATGGTGTAAAGTTTGGCGAAAAGACTCACCAGGTCTCATACATTAATGTATCGTGAAAACCAATGGATATGATACATAAATGAATTAGCAGCCAGACAGGGTCAGATCATATGGAGCCAGAGGCTGGTGGTGCCTTTTATATAGAGTGTTACAGTAAAGCCAGATTTGACTGAGAAGATGGCATGTTGGACCACTGCTGGATGTGCATGGTCTGGTGTCGGGGGATATCACGTAACGTGGACCTGGTATGGATGGCACCAGGCAATACCCTGCTGTACCATCAGAGCGCCTCCACCACCATGCCATCCAACACGGGTCTGTGAGGCTGCCCTAGTAGAGGTGGGCTCCTACACCAAATTGATGCCAGCACCCAAGGAGAGGTGATAGTGTGGCTGGTGGAGGAGTGAGGGGCTGGTGCATAGTCAAAAATACCTTTCTTATAATTGTTAATATTATTCGTCCCCGCCCCCCCCCCCCCGCCAAATAAGGAATTATCATGAAATAGGAAAAAAACTAAGTTTGGCTGCGTGGTGTATGTGGCAGTGGAGAGCCACCCCTTCCTCAGCCAATGCCCAGGTAGCAAGGATACATTGGGCCAATGTAGGCTTATACTGGACCAATATGTCGGCTTATATTGGGCCAAGCATGGACAAGCATGGCCCAATGCTCCATTGCTGATTGGGATGGGGTCGATGTGCATGAGGAGGTAGGCTGTATAGGGCAGGAGAAGCGGTGTCTACAAGGCCACTTAGTGTGGTAGGGTGGCACAGGCACCACTAGTATATTGGGTAGGGTATAATCTAGCAGAGCAGTCACCAAGAGCCGCCCATACACATAGCAGGAGGTGTAAACAGCCGCCTCCCACCCCCTGCCACCCAGTGCCTGCTGCCAGAAGTAGGCCACTGGCTGGAGCCGCTCTATGGCCGGCACCAGCTGCTCACAGCTGTTCAGAGAGCGTCTCCAGCAGCCCCTCCCTCCCTGTCTGTCACTGACTCCTATAGTACATTGTCCTCATTGGAATACTTAGAGGCCCCAGTGACTCCTTATAACAGCATAGACCCCCCATGACCCCTCACCGCAACACCAAAGGTCCAGTGACGCCTCTTAGCAGCACCAATAGGCCCCCTTGACTCCTCATAGCAAATCCAAGAGCTGCCAGTGACTCCTCATAGCAATACATAGAGTGAATACCTAGTGAATCCCCTCTCACAGCAACACATGGAGGCCACAGTGAATCCTCATAGCAGTTCTTAGAGGCCCCAAGATCCCCACAGTGGCACTTAGAGGTCCTCAGTGACTTCTCTTAGCAACACAAAAGCCCAGTGACTCCTTATAGAGATACATAGACGGCCCCTACTGCCAGTCCTATTAATGACTCCTAATAGTATTATATATTGGGCATTATATAAAGGGCCCTAGTGTCCCTGTCCTATCCTGACCCGTATAGCAGAACAGCTGTAGGCCCCAAGACTACGCCTGCATGGTTTGATAACATTAAGTAACTCAACAGTAACCTATACAGCACACACATTCACATTTAGTCAGCAAAAATGGCAGCAAAGGAAGACAATTTACCCATATTTTTTACATAAACTACCACCAAGAACCATTTTAACCTGCTTTAGTATTCACACAATCTGCAACCTCAGCATTCCGATCATGGAACCAGAATTCCTGACACGGCCTTTAATCACCGTGATCACTCCCCCTAAACCTATCATCATTAACCCATACAAAATTAATATTACCATCCACCCTAATCTAATTAACATCCTACTTCTGCCATCAGTCAAAGTCAGGCCTACTGCCAGCCCATGCCACTATCACTCCCACCACTTCTTACCCCACCTCTCCATCCTAACCAGTCAATTCCACACAGATCCCTGCTGCTCTGAGTTAAGGCATTTAAGGGCTACAAGATGCCTCCAGCTTCTTGCTCCTTTGTTGTCATGATGCAGCAAAGCACTGCATTGATCCATCAAGCTCTATTGACCAACCCTGTGGGATGGGTACACGACATGAATGTGGTAATAGCGAGTTACTCGCCAGGGCTCTTGGCGACTAGAGGATTTTGGGCAATACAGCATTTTTCTTTTCATTCACGATGCACCAATGCAGTGCTGGCCAGTCTATACTCACCAGAACTTCAATGTCTTATGCTGACCCTCCAGGGCTGTATTGTTTAACCCTGTTGTGTGAGTACAAGGCTTGAAAGACTAAAGTATTTGGGGCAGTAAAGCATTTTTCAGTCATGTAAGGGTTAAGACATTGGGGACAGGCAGTCCTTACAGTGGGACCCCGAGCAGGAAGCTACCAACCTGCCCCTCCAAACCCAATCTCCTGTCCCTCTGAATGTGACAACATTAGGACGGCCGGCGCCATTGAACCAATATATCCCCCAGTACCCATACAGGCCTAACCTGATCGGACCCTGCCCTCTCCTCCCGTACCTACTCACGGACAGGGGCCGCCTAATTCTGCTCCCACAACCACGTTATGTGCTCAGACTGGGTTGGCCGCACCAGGAAACAAGTAGAATACGATCGGAAGGAACATTGCAGGGGTCTCAGGGGTTGGAGCATGGGCCGCTCTCTACTGCTGCTGCTATTGTACAGGGGGCATAGCATGGGGATTTATTTGATTCACATGGGTGACAAAGGGGTGGTGGTAGTAATGGTGAAGGAGCAAGGTTAAGATGCCTTGGGCTTGTCCTTTGGTGGATACATGCTAAATAAAAGTGGTACTTTGATGATGCATGAATGTACCCCTGGCGGATTACTCACACCCAAATGCCGGCCCAAATATTTGGTAGTATTGACCAATTCACAATCCACTACATTGGTGGATCCTGATGTTCAAAGAAGAAGAGTATTTTGACAGTGTGTGGTCCTTAAATGGTTTAGAGATGGGAGGGTAGCTCTGGTCGGTATGAAGGTTAATGGTCGCTGGTACAGTGCAAATTCACATGGTCCTGACCAATATGTTTCTCATAGTCAACATTTGACGTGGAACCAATCTGCAAAGAATATATACAGTGGAAAAAATAAATGTTGAATCTACCCTCCTTTATAGGACTGGCTAGAGGAGCAGCCCTTAGTGGATAAGATGCATTGCCAATATCAAAAAAGGTTTATTTCTTATGAATCCCCTTTCTATAGCTATATCAATCTAATATGAAGTAAACAAGAGTGATGACAGGAGGCTGGCCCTGGAACATGAGCTTCATGTGCTGAAGGCTGTTTATAATCTGGCCTAGCCCCGCCCCATGGAGGTTAATAGGCAGTGTCATGGGGCAGGGGTTGGACGGGGGATCAACTGTGACGCCCATCATCTCCCCCTGTACATGTGTGGGGCGCATCATGTGGGGAGTAGATAACGACAGGACGCCGCCACCAGGGGGCATAGTGATAGGTACTATAGGTGGTGTATGGAGGTTTAGGTGTGGTACCAGCGTTATATCAGGGTATCAGCAGTAAGGGGGGAACACCCACTTTGGGTGCAGAATAAAAGAAGCTTTTGGCTCTCTTACTTCCAATAAAGGATTTTTTTTCAGAAAAGGATGAAATAAAATACAATCTATAAGTATAGTTGGGTGCAGATAGGACTTTTCCCTCACTGCCGTAACCCTTCTTTGATCGCTTTGTAAATATGCAAAAACAGATTCTGTTGTACCTATCCACTGGCACTCAATGCCACATCTTTTCAGTTTTAAGCTCATTAACCTGGAAAGTGAATACGCATTTATCTCTTAGAGCTCTATTAACTGAGAGACACAACCATTCATACTCACACCATACAGCTTGTATAAGACCATGGCAGTCAGGGGGCCTCTACCAGTCATCATTCAATAGCTAAATAGCCATATCTATACATGTACATACCTATTGACGCTCAGGTCTTATTCACCCTGGCGTCTATGGTGACATAGGTTCACAACCAGGCCGGGGGTCACGACACTGGTATGATTAGGGTGTAGGGTAGACGTGAGAAGGGTTCAGAATATTGGCAAATTACTTCTGTATGCTTCTATCAAAGGATCTATTGGTGTGTGAATGTTCTAGTACAAGGTATATTAGTTATATGGTTTTATGTGATTGGGTAATCCATCTACAGTCTCAGGCGCAATTATATATGGGCTATAAATACCCCAGTTGTAGCTGCAGCAGAATGCCCTTCGGGTCATTGGTTTTATACCTACAACAGGTACAACTGTATTTCAGAATGATAAGTACTCTACTGTAAAACCCTTGTGGCAGAGAGTGAGACTTAAACAAGGAAAGTATATACTAGATGAGTGTAGGTGTAGGTTGTATAGTTTATTAGAAGTATTGCAATAGCACCATGCAATAGCACCAGAGGAAGGGCCCAAGGGGGTTTCTCCGTGCATTTTAGCTATTATAGAGGTCCATAGCTTGTGGTTATGGACTTAATACATTATACATCGTCTGTGTGGCCTAGGTGTTTAGATATTCCATAAAATATACCAGTGTAGCTATGTCCAAGGGGAGTCTATCAATGTGCAGGGTGTATAGCCGTATTGTAGTGTGTGGGTAGGTTGGCAATAGGGGCCAGGGTAGGGAGGGCCCCTGGGACCTGCTCCTGCATTCAGCTGAGCCACTCTGACCATGACTGAGCTGCTCCCCTCCCTGACCTGGGAGAGCAGCTCACGTTAGTTATAGGCACATCTCCCTACCCTGACGCCTTAGTGCTACACTCATTAGACCTCCAGAGGGACCTCCAGGGTTAAGGCATCTCTGGGTAGTAGGCTGCTTTAGCTGGGCCCAAGGGGTCTGGGGGGCCGAATGTGTACTAATTGAATGTGCCGGCTGGGGAGGAGGGTATATAATTTGGCTGACCAATAGGGCGGAATGAAGCCTCAGTCAGATCGATCAGGGTCTGGAGGAGGAGTGGGGAGCGCCTGGAGGAGGTGGAACCAGCCCTTCCCTACTTCTCCATACCACCAGCAGCTCAGCCACCAGGAGGCTGTTGCGAAAGGACAGGAATTAAATTCTGTCGGAGGTGCTATTCCCAAATGGGAACTGACTACCCCCAAGCAATAACTTCTCCCCTGTTTTGCAGCAAGGTAATAGGTTATAGAATTGATTCTTAAGTTTTCATGAATTGGGGAATGCTTTCCAGTATGACTCACATTAAGAGGATTGATTCTGAGTGTAAGGTAAGAAGTTTGTTCTGAGCAGCAGAACAGCCAGGAACTGGAAGGTGAGTTACGTCAGTGAGAATTCGGTTCCGATTCTTTTCGCAATAGCCTCCAGTCCTCCTAAACCCCCTCCCTGTTCAGTCTCCCTAGCGCAACAATATATATTTGGAGGACGATCAATATTCGCGAGGGGTGGGTATAGGTTCCAGCCCCTGGCTGTCTATATAGAGGACCCTACATTTAGAGTAAGGAGCTGGGAAATGTAGGTTTTCAGGGAAGGAGGAAGGAAGGACCCATGCTAATGATGGGGCAGTTTAGAAAGGGGCGGCAAATGGAACTTTAGACGCCAGCTAAGATAAAGTGTGTGTGTGTGGGTGAGTGTAGGAGAGAGAGAGAGAGACAGAGAGACAGAGAGACAGAGAGACAGAGAGAGACAGAGAGAGACAGAGACAGAGAGAGACAGAGACACAAAGACAGAGAGAGAAGAGAGAGGGAGGGAGATGATAATTTATGGACGAAAGCAAAGAACATCAAAATCGAGATACAAAGGAGATATGGGCGACAGGAAATGAGGGTGGAAGAGAGAGAGAGAAGCAGAGAGAGGCAGAAACAGAGAGACAGAGACAGTTCAAAATTGAGAGAGAGAGAGAGAGAGAGAGAGAGAGAGAGAGAGAGCGAGAGAGAGAGACAGACAGAGGGAGAGAGGGGGTAGTGGGTGGTTAGGAGTGTTGTATGAATTGCTGAATTTCCGAGTGGTGAGGTACCCTATGCCCTTTTGAGCCAGACCTTTGGTACTACAGGTGACCACCAGGGCCCTCAACAACGTCCATCACAGGTCCAATGGGGTGAGGGGTTTAGAGGTGGTGATCTTGACAAACACGGTCATATTTTAGCCTTACTGGGCCACTGAGGATGAAGCATAGTGGGTTTGTAGGGTATAAGGGGCAACAGGAGGGGAGGGTATTAGGTATTGGGCGCGTGTATGGTTAGGTTTGATATATCTCCTACTGGAAGAGGAGGAACATGTCGGCCCTAACCCACGCCCACAACCCACAACAACCCTTTTCTTCTTACCACAACCCAACTATAGTAACCTTTAAGGACTACAAATAGAAATAAAATCCATGTGCAGGTCCAATGTAACTCGCCTATACTGCACGAGTGCATCATGCTGACCCTCAAGGAATATATCAGCCCAGGAATCTCGTCATGATGCACACATGTCTCCCTGAACGAAGAGTCACTTGCAAGGCTCTTTTCATACATCATGACGACCAAATGCTACAGTGCACTTACAAAGTACCATTTGGCTCACAGAGGGCTCTTCTTCCCTTCATCCTACTCCCAGAGGTCTGGCTATGTGCCACCCTGGAGGCCTCCAGGACAATAACCATACATAGACCCATACATGTACTGTCCATGTTTTTGAGCCGTGACCTACATACTGCCGAGCAGCTGCTTGGAGGCCTGAGCTGCTCACTGCTACTGTAGCTATTTCCAGCCTTTAGATGGTGAGTGTGCATTAGTGCATAAATCTGATTGGCCCATTGAAAAACTTGACAGGGCTTTATTCAAGCATGATAGCAACCATATGGGGTAAATGCACTCCCAGAGGAACTGTCTGATACAACAATGAATTGCTGGAGAGCAAATTCACCATCAGTTAATTGGTGCATTAAGAAAAGCAATGAATTGATATACTCCCAGAGGAACTGCAAAATGCTCCAATGAAATGCTGGAGAGCAGACTCTAGCATTTCATTTGTGCATCATGACGACCCATGGATATAATGCACTAGTGCACAGGCGGCCATTCAGGACTGAGCAAACATTATGGGAGGGGAGGGGAAAGGGATCAGGTCTATAGAGTAAGGGACTGGAGGTTTAACTTGGGGGGGGGGGGGTTGAGTAATATCTAGGGGCAGTCTCCATCTTGTCCTAGAGGTGCAGGGCGGACCCACCTGATTATGATGATACCCTATCTAGGCATGTCGACACGGCCCCTGAGGCTAAGGCTATCATAGGGAGAGGGTAGTAGTAGTAGTAGTATAGAGGGAGGGGTGAGGGCAGCCTAGTAGAACCAACCTCCAGTCCCACCACACCCGCCAATAGCCGACCTGAGCTGGCCTCTGGAATCAATGCTCTGAAGCTATGTTGGCCAATTTGCCCCGGACCATATGAAGGGGCACCGGGTGTTAATATTCCAGTCACTTCCGCAGCCACCACCACTATATAACCCCCCCCCCCCATCCCATCACCACCACCTACCACCATAGCACCACAATCACCTCGGCACCTGAGGCTGGCGGTGCCGATGCTGAAAGACGCTTACTTTGGGTTATTTTCCACTCCCTCCCTCCCACTCTCTCGATCTCCCTCTTCCCTCATTTCTTTTTTATCGCCACTCTGCTGCCTTCGGCAAGACAGCGTTTGGGACGCACTTACTCAGGCGCTGCACCCAGCAGACTGTCTAGCATCTTTTTTCTTGTATGAAGAGGTGGCGCCAACATAAGGCTGCAGTAATATACAATGGTTCTTGTAAACCACAGAGTCACAAAGACTACTGTAAAACACCTGTTTATCAACCACAGAAGATTAATTATGAAATTAAAATAGAACACTGGGGGTATAGCTAAACACCAATGTTTCCTACTGAGTTTTAAAGGTTTTATCATCCACAACACAAGCAGCCTACGAAAGGTTTCTCTCATTTTCACAAGACCACATCTCATGGTGATAGACTTGTGGTCATACAACAGCAGTCATACTCATAGTCAGGCCTCGTTATCTTCAATATTCCTGGTGTTTCTTATCTGTAGGTCTGATATAGCTGTACCCAAAAATGATACTTAAATGTACCCAAACCACCTTAAATACTAATTATTCAAAATGGGACCGTTAATTCTAAGCCTTGAGGAATGAGCCAGCCCTGGAGTTAGAGCTGGAGGGGTGGGTGGACGGGAGGGAGGGAGGTAGGGTGAGGGAGGCATCATCATCATCACCGTCCAACCATTATACGTCACGTTTTCCACACTACCAGTAATTGTGCATTGATCCTAACAGTAATTATCAAGAGGCGCGACAGGCGGCGCCTCGATCACAATTAGCAGGAATTTCCTCTGTAGTCCTTCTCAACCATCCCTCCCATCCCCCTCTCCCACCATCGCCAACCCCCCCCCTCCTCACACAACTATTTCGAAGTACTAAAGGAAGAGTGAGGGATTTTATTAGAAGAGTTAAAGCTTCACAGTGGTCTAGGGATAATGGGGGTTACATTTTAGGCCTCCAAGTAGTGTTGGGACAGGAGAGGGTTTATAAGTGAAGCCTATGGTTAAGGCCTCCCAAATGCAGTAGTGTATGGACAGTGCAGAGTCTTATGGTAAGAGTCTACACTTTAGATTTCCAAGAAGGGTGGGGACAGTGAAGGGTTTTACTGGAAGAGTGTACAGTGAAGGCTTTCGATTATTATATTAGCATCGGGGGTCTTCTTGAAGAAGTCTGTAGTTGAGGCCATTGGGTCCTTTAGTCGCTGCACGAAGCAAGGCGCTACTTGGGTCTGAATTACCCTCCTGCATAATCCAGGGCCGGGCAGGGACACCATCGTCCCCTCCTCACTTCATGTATTATTCTGTATCAGCAATTTTCTCCTCTGTAGCCACCAAGGAACCCAACACCTTCTCACCGAACTCTACCATATTTATTCTAGTATATTTCCTTTATAGAGAGAGATCCCTATACAAACACATATGCCCTTAATGCCAGTGTTTAAATACGATATATTGGAGACAGTTTAAAACAGTATAAGCGGATGCCATAGCTAATATTCATGCATAAAAAATGAACAATGAGTATTTACTTAAACATATGTAACAATGAAGTGAGGTTAAGGTAGGCCCCAGTGGTTACAGGCATACACAGAACATCCATATTATATGACATGTGGTAGTAGTACCACAACCCTTGCCACAACCATAAAATCGCCATGGCCGAACTCCCCAGTCTAATATACTACTCACACGCCCATAGCCTTACGGTACAACACTGTTCCCTGTGCAGCAGGCGCAGCCACACAGGAGAGCAAGCCACTGCTGGACGTAGACAGGCACAGGAGGGTTTTTAAGAAATGAACACATGTATAATTCATGTCTATGTGCATGTTATTGCAAACTCAAAGGCGACCGCGGCTACCCATACCCTGCGGTGCAGAAATCTGTACGCCAAGAACCCAGGAGAGAAGAATTCCTGAAAAGGCGAGCCACAAAAGCCGTGTTCTGTATTCAAGACCTGTCTTGTGACTGTTTGTATGATCATGTCCCAGAGTGTGCATGTATTAAATCCAGCAACTGAAAACCCCTGAAGGCCATTTCTTTTGGCACTACTATTGCCCAATGCAGTACGACTAGCAAAATATTAATCCTATGGGAACGTTGGCGCGACTAGATGGGTGCAGTCGTGGCTTGTTGAGAAATATCCTTCTGACCAAGCTCTGTGAACGTGATTCTTTCATCAATCACTGTTAAAGAGTGATTAAAGATTTATGGAAAATATAATAAGAGCTACTGAAAAAAAAAAAATCATATGCTGAACACAGACCACCTTCTACCAACAGCTACAAATACTGGGGAGGGAGTAACACGCTTGAATACCAATATCATAGGATCATGCTACTCCACTCCATATCTATCACGTCCACGCGGCCAGTCATCGGGGCATAAAAAATACATGTGGTGGAGAAATAAGGATATTGGCCTTTTTAGTGCTGGTTCTCTGCTCTGCATTAAGCATGGCATGGCATGTGGGAATGAATGTGTGTTTTTATCAGGGCTATTGTATTTGGTCCGTTACATTCCACTACTGGCCCCCTGCATGTGTATAGTTTAATATGAGTTTTGAATGGGAAACTGCTGAGGCATGGACAATGGGAACACATGGGGTATACTATATCTTCATGGATCGGCTAGTTCTCAGCTATGGTATCATGTGGTGCAGTACAGAAGTGTTGAGGCTTAGTACAATACAGCCAATAAATCAGCAATAGAGTTATTTAAGGTCTACCGTTAACCACCATTGTAGAACCATAAAATGGATGGTAGTTTTGATGGTTCCCTATCTTAACCCTATGGTCATAAATACTAGAAGGCATTGAACATACCCTGTAGACAGGAAGAAATCATAATCTATAAATTATGACGTTAAGTATGGAAAGCCCTTTATAGCCATCCTGTTATGGCCTGAAGGTGGAGATGGAAGACAATGAGACGTCATAATAAACCCAAACCACTTCCCACCCATAACAACTAGGCCTAGCACGACCACCCACATCATATTATGATGAATGCTGATACCCTTAACTCAGGTGGCTGCATAGGGATTTAATGTATCATGCACTTTGACATAAAGATGCGTGAATGCAGCCCTGGCGGTGCTGCTCAGTAGCGCTGCATTTATGCATCATGCTGTCTCCAGGGGGTTGATGCACTTATGTATGGTGAATATTATTGGAATGATGCACCAATGCACCAACGAAGCAGCAGCTGTAGCAAATGTGCATCGTGACGACAAAAAAATTAGAGATATCATGCTCTCCATAAAGAGTAAAATGAGAGGGCAGGAGGAGACTGAGAGGCTGTGCTTAAACACACCTCCAGTCCTCACTAATGTGACATGTCCTGGAGAGTGGTGAGTGGGGGTAGCTGGAGGGCAGAGAGGAGAGCAGTAACATGTACTGTGGACACTAACACGGAGCTCTCAATGCATTATAACGCCCCTGTCCCGTGCCAAAACACGTCACTGCACAGAGCAGTTGCTGGGCACCTGCCAAACCATTCAGGCTGAAGTTGTACAATATGGGTAAGGGCCGGCTTAATTACAAACACCATACAGTGAGGGGAGGGGTGATATGGGGTATGTTTCGTAATGGGCAGTGATGGTAAATATATTACACACATATCATCAGAAAATTGAGCGGTTAAATCAAAACTATTTATGTACTATTATAAAACTTTATCTAGTAGGAAGCTGTGATCATAGTCCATCACAATCCATTTGATATAAATAAAAGATAGCACTAGGTGCATGTAGGTACATTGCGGTATTTTATAGCATCCACTACAGCTCTGAGTACTACTCAATATCTTTGATTCTTTTTCTTCAATGCATTTGATTAATGATTTCTGCATTGTCCTTTGGTAATGCCTGGCGATTCCTTTTTTATTACATAGCGCATTTCCATAATAAAAGTATTGCTCATTGTGCAACATACCCCTGGTCTACCAGTAGTCTTGTTTATAGTGACGACTGCCAGGATTGACATGCTATTTTAATTGTGGTTTATAACGTCCAAAGAGCCTCCTTGGTGGGCGAGATATGTCACATCAATCAACCTATAAATGGGTATCCACCTTTAGACTAATGCTGTAGACTACCATAAGGTTTACTTTGAGCATAGTCACTTTGGCAGGACCAGGTGATAAATGTGTATGAATTAACCATTACTAAAAAATGATAAAAATTAAGTGGTTAACATTGTGATTCATTCATTGCAATCATAAGCCAGGTAGTTTGAATAAAGTCAGTGTATATGATCTAATCATAGCCTACAACCACAATAAAACAGATGCATTATACATTCTGAGTGCCCATTAAACTATTCATCTATTATATAGTTTAACTTTAATCTATTCTGATCTGTGGTAGATCGTTTGTATCGTATCTTTAAGGTTAACTCACCACCCTCAGTTCTCATTGTCGTCGAGATTATAAATTCTAATCACGAGGTTTACGAGCCAATACAGGTATTTCCTAGCTCACCTGATCTATAACACAATCCAGGTCAGGTATGACCTGCTTATGGGATAACGTATAGCTCTGTAACTACCAAAACAATATAGTTTAAAATTGTAGTTATTTTCTCTACTGCATTAACAATGGTGATTCTAGAAGTATAGGAGTCTCTGGCTGCATAATAATTATATCAAGCACCATGCCGACCCTATGGGATTGATAAATATACCAGGACTGCATTCATGGATAAAAAGGACAGAATGCTATAACAATAGTTATGTTGTTTTAAAGGGGTTAAGATAACCCCATCCAGGTGACCACTATAATCCTAATTCAGGAGGTCCTGTGCGCCCTTATACCCTAATATACCTATATAGATACAGTCACTGCCTTGGTATGTTTAGATGGGGTCCCTGTGACTGGGCTTCCCATCCAGGGCTAGAGTCAGGGACAGTGTTGGGTGGGTTTGAATGGATCCCGGGGATGGATACAGGTATGTAATGGTTGACTTTAGCACTGAGGGTGTCAGCATAGACTACAGGGAAGAATACTAAGTGATGTAGATTTAATCTAAATTATCAAAATCAAAATGGAGCTCTACAGATAAGTTAAATGAATCCAGATACCCTGATCCTCACCTAAGATATTAGAAGTATAATTCTTTTCTCAATTCACTGAACATTTTAGGGGACAAGATCGTGGAACTCACATAATGTTCCGATACAACATTATATACTATGGAAGTGGCAAAAGGGCTCAGGTGCTAGCCACCTCCTGAACCTTGGTCAGGCACATTGATGGCATTAATATTCAACACATCATAGATAGCCTGGAGGCAGTGGGTTGTGATTCACATTGTTGATAATGTAAGATGGCCACACTAGCGCCAAGTAACCTTCATTAAATGTAGTTTCACTTATGAAACTGGATCACTGTGGTTGAAAACAAACGCATGCTTTGGCATAAACATGCTTGGTCCCTGTAATCATAAATTATATAGTGGTTGGTGAGAGGTTCTTTTTATATGGTTGACACAGGATATTCAGTGCCCATCTCGCCAGGCACCAGAGCAAGCAATGACCGACCCACTAGACGTCCATACTGGGCCCTATAGGGAACTTGTCTGGGGATAAAGATGACGAGGAGAGGTGCTGCACTGGAGATCAGTGCATTAATGAAGTGTTTGGATGTAGAAGTGATGCCATGCAGAGCCAGACACTCCATTGGAGCATCATCTCATGATATGCCACTGTAAGATACTGTCAGGATCAAGGAGTAGACACTCTAACCTAGAACCTGGCACATCTTCACATTGTCTGATAAAAACTGAGAATATGGCAAGGCGCATATAGCTAGCACTTGACTACGCTGTAAAGGATAACTGTTAAATCTAACAGGAGTCCTTGTAAAACTGAACCGTGAACCATCGTAATTGTATTGCAGTGAACCAGGTTAATGTGGCAGTACGGTGGTACAAGGAATCGCAAGGGATCTCTGTGAATATAACAATGGATCCCTGGCAACCTTAGGGGTTCAGGAGGGTGTTGCTCCTATAGTAAAAGGAAGAGGTAGCAGAAAATGCCCTTGTTTCCAGTCCTTTCTTTTCATGTTGCTATAACTTGTCCCTTTTGTTGCTCACAAGTGGTCATTCAAGTATGGTGCTAAAAAAGGGGATTTTGAGTAGGTACCTAGTTGGGAGAAGTCAGTGAGTATAATAAACTATAGAGCATGTGACATGAGTAGGTACCTGGTAGTGCAGCTCTCTCTATTTTAAACAAGGCATGTGACTTTTCAGACTAATGTGGTGAGTGCAAGTTGCATGGTGAAGCCGTGCACGACTTGTTTAGAAAGGAGGGCACATACTCACAGCTTTTTTACAATAGGAGCAACACCCTCCTGTTGTTATCTTGACAGCTTTCTTTTTAAACAGTGTACTACATGTACTAGTGCATCGTTACAAGTCTGTATTCCCATTGCTGTCGTTGGTTATCATTTACGTTACATTAAAGTGCCATATGAAACAATCTTAGACATATTATATATGACAACCACATAAATTCCATTCCTAAATGATGCAGAGGGAATTCAGGGCCCTCTCCAGTATCAAATAATATATCAGCCTTATAGTAGCAACGACAACCCACAGTGGTGATCTATCATAGTGGGTGGAACCTGAAGATGTACTCCATGGCGGCCATACCCCACCAGACCACCCCCAAATGGTAGGTAAAAGCAAATAAACAGGAACAATACTATAAATCAACATCCCCATTCTTCACCCTAATAGGGGGTGGGTGCACTGAGGAAGCAAAGTATTATCCAGGAGGGATATTGATCTAGGATGGGGAAGGTGGGCTGGGATAGGGGAAGGGGTGCCCCCGGGAGGAGGTGCCGCCTGGCCCGGGCTCCTTCTCGCCTGACCCGCCGCCTGGCCATGACTGACCCGGCCGGAGATGGGCGTCGACATGGAAACAGCCCCCGAGGTGCCAGGAGCAGAGACCACTGTCAGGTGAGGGCAGGTGGGTGGTGGTTGGGGCTACCCAGCACCAGGAGGAAAGGGTGGGGGAGTATGTTGGCGGAGGGGGGGGATGATGGCTAGTGTCCAGTTTTGGTACAGACTACACATACCCTCACACCATAGGCCACTGTATGGCGGTATGAAGATTTTGATTGATAAATGGGTCACTGGCTACAGGTTATTTAATGTAAGTAGTTTCATTTTCAATTTTGTTTCGTACAAATAGGCCACTTTCAGAAAATATGTTATTTTAACTTAACACAGCCTAAAGCTCAGCGTTCTCAGGATTCAGACCTGTTTAAGTGGAGAATAGTGAAGACTATTTTAAATTCTCCCAACCCAATCCGTGAGTTACTATTGGATAAGAATGTTATTTAGACGTCGAGACCATCAGTAAATGTCAGTGCCAGTGAACAGACTTAAAGCTAGAACCAATACTTAAAGTGCTAACCCTAAAGCTATTCATAAACTCTATACAAGTGGTATTCAATGTAAATATTTCAGTTATCCCGTCACTGGAATCGTAACAATCGTTTGGGAGTGGCTGGGGTGCCACCCCAAGTTCCTTAGAGCTACTCAGTCCTGCTCCAGAAGCTACTCCAGCGTGTCCTGCTCCTCTTGCAGTGTTGGTACAGGCAGGGTGGTGGCTACGCAAGGAGGGGGGTGTACAACCACTATCTTGGCAAAGAGCCGCTATATGTAGTAATACAGTTAGAGGCTGACCATCCAACCGCTGACTGTGTAAAAATACCACTGTCTGTATCAAATCCAGTGTGTCAAAAGGCTGTTACCAGTATAAAATTATATCCCCCTTACATTAAATGTATCAAAATTGCTTATGTGACTTAACATGTTGATGGAAAAGTAAATACAGATAGCGTCAATTTACACAGATAGAGGTTGGCTGGTTACAACAGATAATGGTCAGTTTTACACAGATTTTGGTTGGATGGTCAGCCTCTATGTGCAGTACTTCAGATAGCGTTCACACAGATAGTGGGTGTACATTTAACAGACCATGATGAATGAATGAATTGTATTGATTCATTGGTTTACATATTCAATTAGCACAATTCTGATACTTCTTCAGATTTCCCCCTTTGGACAGGCCAACAGGGACTGCTCTTTGGGGGTAGGTAGAGCAGTTGGTACCCAAACCTATAGAGAGTGCCCCTACCCCTCCTTCCCAAAAGGGGGTAGGTAAAGGGAGAAGCAGCAGCAGCAGCAGCAGCATGCGCCCCATCCTCGAGACCTTAACCTGCTCCCTCCACCTAATCAATGCTCTTCCCGTGGAGCAGCATGCTCCCGCTCTGCTCAGGCGTCGCTGCCACTGCCGCTTCCGCCGATGCTGCCTCGCGCTCCTGGCTTAGAGCAATTCCAAGCAATTCACGAAGAGCAGCGTCTACATACGGAATAAACGAGTGGTACTAGGTCTGCCGACCTTGTACCAGCCCATTCACTATTACCAGCATCTCCCCCATCCTCCTACCTACCCCACCCCCTTCTACAACCCTCCTCACACCCTCCACTAACACTTCATCCAACCAATTCCCTCATCTCCAGAGCAATGTAAGCAAGGACCCCTGCTTCCCTCACCCCCACAGCACCTACACACTCAGTCTCCCCCATACACCCTCCACCCTGAGCTCCCCAGCTCTCCCACTTCCTGAGCAGCTCACCCCAGCCTTCCCTATCCTTCCATGAGCTGCTCCCTTTCATCCCCAGCACCCTCATTACATACGAGCAATTCCCCCCTGGGTACTATCACACTGTATGTTATCCAAAGATATCCAGTCATCATGCACTAATCAATGCTGTAGACACCTAATTAGATTTTCTCAAGTCCTTTCCAAAAGATGATGGCCCCACCATTTCTATCATCATTATAATAGTCACAGCAAGGGGAAAAATGGTATTCATTGTCTTGGCCTCCTGGCCTTCTCAGAGGTGTATAAGGATTGGATAGTGTACCCTTGCACGTGAAACCCCCATTTCCTACTAGTTGATATATGATTTGCGTTGATTGAATGTCAATTTGAGCCTCGGCCCAGACAACCCTTTGCATGTGAGATAAGCGTTATCAAGGAAGGTGATTTCCTAGTCTGGGCTGGCTATAGCATGAGGGGTCAGGGAGTGAGGAAATAATCCTACTCCTTTAAGCGTAGCTAATGCATCAATGCAGCATGCCCATTGGGTTGATACATTGCCACCATGGGTTATACACTCCCTGTGGGTCAGCATGATGCTCCAGTTAATATATAAGATAGATTCAGGCAAGCCACTGATGCTTTTAAATGCGATAACCCCATTAGGTTGATACACCTCCATGGTTGATACACTCCTGAAGGGTCTGTGTGATGCACAAATGAAGCGCTGGCGAGTATGCTCGCCGGTACTTCATTGGTGTATTTCATGCGGCTCAATGAACTCGATACACTAATGCATCAGTAGACCATATGTATATGGTTTCAAGAACCGTATAGTGCTTTTGGTCGGCTCTAATAACTAACATAACCCAGCAAATTGTCACGAGTCCTCGTCAACCTGTGTGAAGTGGCTCACACATGTCGCTAGATGGAACACAACGTCGCTATAGCACAAGATCACCAGGAATAGCAATTGCTATGCGAGGTGAGTCTAACACACAGTGGCGAAAGATGACGGAATGAGTTATCACTCAAAAGGGAGTCACCACTGATGACCAATCATGGCGACAGATGACGACAATTTGCTGGGAAGGTATTGACACCCCCTCCCCCACCCGCTTGGAGACAATGCACGTAGTAGTATTAGGGACACAGCACTGCATCAGTGCATCATGACCGCAAATGAACGTGACCCTGGATGCATAAAAAGGTACTTCAAGGGTTAATGATTGGGGAATGGAGGCAGGGTGAGGAAGTGGAACAGTGCTTAACCCTTTAGAGGCCGATACTGCACAAATGCATCATTGTTAACTCGCCAGGGCTACAATCATGCATCTAATGGAACGCTGCCGGAAATGCATCATGCAGATTCCACAGGACTGATACACTCCAAGTGTGTCGGCCTGAAGCGCTGGTGATCAGACTCTGCTTTATCAGTGGTCCTTAAAGGGTCAAGATGCTCCCTCCCTACAGGGACTGTACAAAAGGTACCTGATCTGTTTAGGTGCCCTCTCATAATCAGCTTTCTCCTAGCCACCCCCCCCTCCCCGGCATCCCCCCTCCCCATCCTCCCCAGCACCCCCTACTACCTATCCATTCCCTAATCGAACCTTCTCCCCCAAACCCTACAAGCCGGCCTCCATATCCCCAGCGTAAATCCTTCACTTGCCTACAACCCATCCTTGCCTCAACCGAACCTAAAAGCCAAACTTATGCCCTGTTGGAAATCACCTGAGGGCTGTGCAAAAATCCTCCTCTGAGCTGTGCTAAATGGGTCCTTGGTGGTGCTATGGGTAGCCTGGGGATCTCTACATACTATGTTTATATATATCTACATTCATCCCATAAGTCCCCCATAAATGTTCAGATTACGGCGCTGCCTTTTTGCACTGAAGTAGGCGCTGCAGTGGCAGGAGTAGGAACTACCTGGGTATGTTACTCAAAAGTACTAAATATATTTGCGTACATGTGTCAATTATTTTGTGCCCCATGGGCACAGCACTAGCACTAGAAGCAGAATCGAAGGGGGCACTTGTGCTCTCAATGACTCTGACATCCTCTTGGTGATCTCACATACATGTACTGATGAGAGCAAGAACAAGCAAATTCCTAATTCCATCCTTGATACCAGCGAGTCCCCTTTGGGATCCAACTTTGTTTTTGTCATGCATGGTCTGGGACAACATAATAGCTGGAAGCACTAGTGATTTTCCAAACCTGATGGACACAGAGCTCCTGTGTGAATGCATGATGATGGTTTAAGTAACATACCCCAGTACCCTCATCACTGAGGCCTATATCCAGCCAGGATCTATTTGGCAAATATTAATTAGCAAACAGACTGCTGACACGGTGCGCCCCACGCATTATCTTACATCAACACAACTAAAAGGCGACTGTAAAGAGACCTGGGGGCACAGGTAGCTCCACAGCCAACAGCAGCAATAGGGATGTCAGCAGCAGCAACAACAACGCCAACAAAAAGCCTGCAGGAAATCCGCCCCGCGAATGAAATAAATCCGACTGGAAATATTTGGTCTTGACAAAAGGTAAATAACCTGGGGGCCTTTAGCCTTTCAGCTATTTTTGCCTAATGGACATTAAGAATGATGAGCTGAATGGCTATTGGGGGGTTGGTTTGTTTGGCGATGTTGCGGGGAGGTGCCCATAGGGGATAGGGTAGGTAGGGGACGGTGGAGAGGATCAGGCTTGTAGGCTCTAGGCAATGACACAATCCTCTTCCCAGGGGTATCAGACTCTAGTTTCCTCCATACAGGGCCAACTATCTCCAGCTGTGCACTCTTATAATGTCGGCTGTGTAGTATTGATAAATTTGGCCAAACTATAGAGAAGAAAAAGGTTTAGCATGGCTTTTTACCTTTGGGGAATTTATACCTTTGGTCACAGCTGGGAACAGCAACTACTTGTAATTTTGAAACGACCTTGATATGAAGATATCATGGTGATACATAACCTTTAGCCATTGTCATGAGACTCTATCATTCTAGTTGTATTTGAGGCCCCATGGTCGTCATAGTTGCCTCACAGCAGCGAAGTCACAGGAAATCAGTCTCCCAGGTGACAGACATAGAGGAACCCCTCCAGGCCTTCTTCAGCCTATTTCCCCGAGTCAGGACCAGTAAGAGCAGTCATTTAGTATAGGCACATTAGAGTGGGCAGAGGGGGACTTCAGGAAATGGCGCCAATATCTCAAGGCATACAGGTATTTAACAATAGGTATCCCATGGTTAACAGGACTATATTGTCTAAAAAAAAGGCAATGGGTGTGGTAGCGTGTGTTAGTATTTGCAATAGAGTTGAGTATTGCTTTTCAATATAATCCACAACATATAAGTATTGTAAAGTGTATATCTTTATCTTTTTGTAAACCTCCTCAATTCACTAGGACTTAAACCTGTATGTGTTTCAAATTGTGTTTTGGGAATTTTAACCACCCTAGGTTACACCAAAGTTATAGATCTATATGTGATCCTAAATTCCATCATTCATTCAAACTATCAGTTCAAACCATTTTGGCTGTATCATAAATGTCACGTATTTCACTTTATTACAGATGATTCCCTAGAAACGTGTGTCATTTTTCATAATATAACGTAAACCAATCATTATATCACATTTGGACACCCCTTCCTGTAATAAAACCATCATAATGCGTCCAATTGGGATTCTAAGCTGTCTAAAATAATTAGATATGAGCAATATGAGTGCGTAGTTTGTCCACTGGCCTCACGTAGCCCTTGGCAATGGTAAGTCACACGTGGGTAGGGGAGGTCATAAAACCATATAACTGAGATGACCCCAGTACAACAATCACCCGGCACTCCATGACCCCACATCTCATTGTTATTCCTCATTCCCATAGACCACCACGCAATCATCCACTGAACCATATACCACGCCAATTGTGGATGGTGAGTGAATACAATTGGGAAAAAGTGAGGGTATATGATGAAAAAGAAAAGATAGAGGAATTGAAGAAGAGAATAGCAGGGAGGGGGGAAGAAGAGAGACTGAAAGGTGAGAGAAGGAAAGGAGAAAAGGAGACTCAAAAAGGAAGTGGCAAACTGGGAAGACATTGAGGGAATTGGGAAAACATCAAACCCTTCGAAAATGTCTGAAATCCTCGAAAGAAATCTAATAGGCGACGAAAATATATTATAAGGGAATGCGATTAAGGAGCAATAGCAGGTTCTTAGCCTATTTTGGTAAGACTGTGAACAGTGGAGTCTATCCCTGTACACATCCCATCCTATTGTCCTGCCAACATCCATAACAAGCACCCGATGATAACTGTATGGGTGGGGTGGATCAAGGGATGATCAAAGGGCCACCCTGACACATACATCATTATACCCATAGCGTGCTGGTATTCCATACCTTCTCTGGTATTCAGGTAACCTCTTGTGTCGGCTCTATTGGAGCTCAATGTTAGGGAGTGACCGATGGCCTGTCTCTGCTCTTTGTGGGAGCTGCTATTGTGCTCTAACCAGGCCTCAATGGCTGTACAATTTGTCGCCAAATGCAATGGACACCTAGTCCCGTGCGTGAACTGAGCTGTGCTGGGTGGGTAGCCTGTGATTTTCACATGTGTCAGGGTCTAAATGATCGATCAGCTAATGCACTATAAGAGAATAACCAACACCTACAACCATTGACCCCGAGGTCAGAACTAGTACTTCATTGAGCTCCCCAACCACTATTATTAACCCAGAAAGGAGAGCATAATAGCTTATGGTTAATGTAAATTTATGTCTCTCTATATAGTGTTTTGGTGAGTAACTCGCCAGTATGGCATTGATGCATCATTCTGATCTATGAGAAGTGTGACAACCACATCACTAGGGTACAAGTTTGATTGGAGCTGGTTCTGGGTATATGCACAGATAAGAGTTGATAATAGTTGATTGTTGTCCCTGAAAGCAGGTATTATATGTAGGGAGAAGGTACCGGTCGTAACATGTCTTATCAATAAATTTTACTCGAAATGACAGACTCACTGACTATTTGTGTATATCTGGACCCCTAGAGGGTAGGTGGGATCTACGGGTGCAGCTCTGGAAAGTAATGGGAATTGGCTGCATTCATATTTCATCCTGATGAAAGTTCATACCACAGTATTATGTCATGGCAGATACGATCATTACTATAGAACAGTACTGGACACGCCGTATTCAATGGGGTGATGGAATACAGTATGCCCGTATTCAATGGCTGATGGTCACATGACCTGCTGCAATAAAATCAGCTAAATATTGTTGAAGTTCTCTATCCAAAACCTTTCAAACCTGTTTAGCCATGACATAAATGCAAATGTCCACTTCCATAGAGTATTTTCGCATCGTATTCCCCTCAGTGGTGCTCAAAATCGGAATTCATATTGGGAAAGGTGAGACATATAATGGCTTCGTGGAATACAGCAGCACCACCTCAGGAGGCCATTTCTTAACACACTAGGACTGCTGTCCTTTAAATCGCAATGAAAACCTAATGATTTGGCCATAACAGTACCATGCACTAGTAGTCCCTAATGTCTGCACCAGTATGACTGCCCTACTAAACCTTATGTAATTACTGCATATATAGCTGCTGATCGTAGTGAGCAGTCGTAGGGCAGTTCCTACAATAGCCTGGCTTATTCTTGGCATTTTTAAATCGTAGTGGCTGTGTGCAGTCGTAGTACATTGAGAAATGGCCTCCTGGGAATATGATGCAAAAATACTCCGTGGTCGTGGACATTTGCTTATTTATGCGATCATTAAAGGGTTCTCTGTACCAACATCAAAAGAAACCACACACACTTAAGCCCTTTTAAAAGATAATATTTTAATCTAGAACACAATGTCGTCTTGTTGTGATAATACTGCTAGTGACACTGCTGTGGCTGAATGCTCTTCTAAGGACCTTAAATTCGTCTTTGCCAACAGCAGATGTAAAAAAGAAGAGGTTTTTCTTCTCTGTTGGTGCTGGTACAATAACCTCAGCCAGGCCTCACCATTGTGATCCTCTCATGCCTGTAAATTACACCCTGGCTCAACATACGTCTGTTGACATTTGGCATCCCACTGAAGTGAATGTGTGGAAGCACTGGGGTGGGTTGGCTGTATGATGGTTGGGTGGTCATGATGTTTTGTCCTAATCATAAGCCGCTGAATAGTATGCCCTTGCTACACGACACATTTTGCGACTGGTCTATTGTTGGTAGCGGTTGTTGAAGTGGAGAAAACACTTGAGCAACAAGTAAATTAAGCCTAATGCAATACTAATAGAAATAATACATACTTAGGCGCTCATACATAGGATTATAGGTATATTTCAAAACAGTGGTCAACTAACATTCTTGTAAGATAAGCTCCTTAGGTCATTCCACAAAGATATTCATTTTCGATTTTAAGCAGGAGGATAATTTGCAATATTTTGTGCACGATTGTGAAATGCCCTTCTGGCCTAGACACAATAACTTAAAACATCTTTATACTCTAGTAAACCTAAGATTTAGAAAGTGGTTACATGGCCATATGCATGAATCTGTCCTAACTGCACTCAGTCCTGACATGACATGTCTATAGTACAGGGCAAGGTTCATCCTGCTGTGAGCCTTAAGGTATAAAGACTGTAGGAAATGGTTGGGGCATGGATAGGGGAAGTGGCAATAGGGATAAGAGTGTGTTGAGATCACGTAGAGGATGTCCTCCTGCTTATTGAACCTACAGTAGGGGACAGGCCTACTTGGTGTACTTAAACCTTTTGATAGATGCTACGCTGGTCGGCATGATGCATGAATACAGCCCTGGTGAGTAACTCGCGAGGGCTGCATCCATGCATCATGCCGGCCCTATGGGATTGAGATAGTGCTGAAAGGTGTGCATGATACACCAGAGAGATATTCCCTTATGCTTACGATGCATCATGAAAATTCAGACCAAAAGATTGATGAATTATACGGTCCTTAAAGGGTCCAATAGGCAGCAGGTTGAGTGGAGGAGATGGAAGCTGGTGTCCACACTAGGGCCGTGCCACCAGGGGTGGTTTCAAGTCTCCTGGTCGGCCTAGGGAGGCGTGTCATCGGCTGAGGCGCCCCATTGCACTCTTATAATGCCTGCCCTTCTCTCAGCACCTCACCCCACAACCTCAGCTTGCCCTGTGCAAATTCCAACTGCCAAAACACCCAGCTCTCACATGTTACACACCATGTGCCAAATGGTGTTTGTGTGTTCTCGGTGCGGGGTTATCCTTACCTCAAACCACTCCCATTAACCAGTGGAAGGCCGCTGATGCTGGATTGTATCATGCCCTTCGGTTAGAATGATGCACCAATGAATGCTGGCGAGTCTGTTCAACTGATTTGTTCGCCATGCCGACCCTCTAGGATTACGAATTCCTTGCCGTCATGGTGCATGAAAGACGCCCCATAGTCATTTTCCAGGACAACATTTTTCAAGGGCAGGTCCCGGATTTTGAAAAAAAGGAGGGGGCGCACCATTCATCCGAAAGAGGCAAATCAACTGCCAAAAGTTTGCGAAAAAGGCGGGTGTCTTATTCTGCCACCGACCTTTCATTAAGGTGGCCAATGAGCATGATACATTGATGCACTACCGACATATAAAGGGTTAACAATTACCTATAACCACACACAGCCACATCCAAACCACACCCGTACCAACACATACACACTCATGTAAAGGCTGAGGTCTCATTAAATAGGCAGAGGGAAATGCCCAGGCAAAATAAGACCTTCAAGTAAAGGAAATTCGACGAGGAGGAAGGAAAGGGGGATGTTGGCTAAGAAGTATGGACCGGACGAAAGTGGTGAATAATTTATAAAAATCTATTGATTAACTGGCTAGGTAAAGCAGCAGCAGGACGTGATGGTTCACTGGGTACATTGGTTGGCATTTGCAGCTTAAATTATTCCATGTATGTTTACAAATGACACGCAGGCCATAATAAGGCCAGGAGGTTATTTCAAAATAGCCTAACATCGCACAAGCTGTAGCGTTGAATCATGAATCAATTTTAGTGCTCACCATACATGTACCCACATTTCGCTACTGAGGCCTCTATCGCTCAAGTTCATGCTTTGTTTGTCAGATTTGACAAGATATTTACTATAATTCCTAACTTACACCGCAAACCCATCGTCGTCAATAAGTTGATTACATTCGGATTTGACCCATTTTGTTCACTTAATTTCACATTTGCCGTACCCATAAACCCCTGTAGGCCTAATTAAGGTATAAGAAATATTTTCAGTTTATTCATAAAAAGATTCACTTTGCCTGTGAGCTCCTACTATGTGCTTACAACATGTTTCTTATGGTGGTTAATATAATATTCCTGAAATTTCATTAAATCTAATTGTAGGAGGATTTTGTGGGATCTTAGGCATTAATGAAATAGCCCCCAGTAAAGGGTAAATGATGGATATGGGGGGTGATGACATGATGTAGGAGATAGAGATGATTCATAGGTCGCCCTATAAAGCCTCAGGGGAAAATTAAACAAAATTGGCTGTTCTGCGTCACACAATTCTGATTGCCTGCAACAATTAGATCATTATTATTTCACCATTAAATTCATCCCTGGCTTTAATAATTCACACGTGCGTTTTAAAGCATACTGGCATTAATTTACCGGCACGAATCCTGCTCACCAACCGACATGTGTAAAAATCTAGGCTTTCCGACCAAGAACAATGCGATGGCCATTCACAACTAATGCATTTGCCCTTTAAGGGTTCCATTGTCTTTGATCAATCATGACATGTGCCATCATGATGCGTGGATGAAGCCCTGGTGAGTAACGCGCCAGGATATACATACTCATGTATCACGGCTATCCTACTAGAATTATCCACTCTATGATGTACCAATGAAGATGCAATTATGCATCATGCCCTAGTGAAGGTAAACTTTGACCATAATGCTCCAACAAGGGTTCAGACCATGAAAGGGGTTGCTTGTGGGACAAATGGCAATGCAGAATGCGTGATTGTAAACAGGACATGTCTGAGAGATGAAATGCAAGGTGTGCTGTCTGTTGTGGGTAGAAAGGAATGCAGGGGTGATAAATAAATGACTAAATCATTATTCATGCCAACATAAAGCTTATACTCAGCCTGAGTGCCTGCTGCCTTGCCCTGCCATTTTCCTCATAAACTCCCAGCACATGCCGAGCCCAACAAAGCCCTATCAGGGTTATAGAGTATCATAGATTGACCTCAGCCCTCCACACCCACGCCCTAGTGACCTTCTGCCTGGCATTAACCTTTTCCTTGGGATACAGGCAGGAACGTGGATCAACCATACAAACCCTTTTGACTATTCCCCTAGCCCCCCCCCCCTTCACAGCCATTGCCACCTTGTGGAAGGATACAGGGTGTGCTATAGGCCTATGGCCGTGTAACCCATAGAGGGGGACATTTAGATTCTTTATGAAGCGAGCATGGATTCATGGTTCAGGGTAGTTATTATATCATATGACACTCTTTCCTTCGAATGCATAGTCCCACTGATTGATTTAAGGAGACATATTTTGATAATAAAGTTGAATTGCAATGATTGGAGCAACATATTTAGATGGATATTGTTCAAGTTGATTCTCCCTGGTATTCTGTGCGATCACATGAACTGTCTCTGGGTGAATTTCATTTATTTGCGTACCCAGCCACCTTCAATTTGTAGCTACAAATATAATCATAGCCTGTGACCTTAAAACAAGATCTTACATCTTACAGCCTTCAACCTGTATACGCCCAATACCCTTTTCAGTACTAAAGGCTCCACTTTACCCTGGAGGCCATTTCTTAACACACTACGACTGCTGTTCTTTAAATCGTAGTGAGAACCTAACAATTTGGCCATAACAGTACCATGCACTAGTAGTCCCTAATGTCTGCACCAGTACGACTGCCCTACCTAATCTTATGTAATTACTGCATAGATGCTAATCGTAGTGAGCAGTCGTAGGGCAGTTCCTACGATAGCCTGGCTTACTCTTGGCATCTTTAAATAGTAGTGGCTGTGTGTAGTCGTAGTACATTAAGAAATAGCCTCCAGACCTCTAAGTCCATTTGACATTTTGGTCTGATTTATGACCACATGAAGAACGCATACAGGTACTAGGAGCAGCATAACCAGTACTCCATGTGTATTTACCTATAATAGGTTTGGTATGGAGATATAACTGCCTTAAGTCACTGCTACCAATAGATCACATAGTAAGGGCTCTACTGCCACTATTAATGCCTACTTCTGCATGTGGGGGATAATGCAGGTTGTGATCAATCACCTTTACACAATGAAAGGTTTTGTATTGCATACCTGTAATTTAGTACATACAGGAGGGTATCTCAAAAAGATTGGGAAACCAGTTCTCACCGTAACTATTTGATCCTGCAGTTCTCCTACATTTCCCACCCTAAGAACAGCCTTCCCTGCTTGACCTCTGCTACAAGTGAACTGCACGGAAATAGGTCGAGTTGCAAAATAAGAGACTGGACCCCTCCTATACCACTTCTATAACTGACTCCCTCTTTACAATACAAGAGGGAATCCACTCCAGAAGGTCAGTGAGTTAAATTTTGGAATTATCACCTCCGACAGGATCAATTCCAAATCTTTTTGAGATACCCTCCAGATGTTTCAAAGGCGGTTCTGATTTGGTTGCATTCCGTTTTTGATGTTCCATTCCAGAAATAGCTTTAGAAATTTCGCATATTCCAACAGTTAGCCAGAAGCCTTGTGTCCAAAGGGCGACAAAATTGGTAGGCGACAGAATTCCCGAAGACAAAAGCACTTTTGTCGTCCATTCTTGATGACAAAACGACTTTTGTTGTCCTTTCTCGATGACAAAAATCAAGCATGTTAGATATTATCATTGGAAATGGATGACAGAAGTGCTTTGGTCGTCAGGAATTCTGTCGCCCACCAATTTTTGTCTCCCTGTTAGTTGGGCAACCAGCCGGGTCAAATGTCAATATTTACAAAAGACCTGGAGTTGAAAGCAGCGCAAGATATCAGAGTTGTATGGACGGCCGGTGTGTCATTCTCTTGCCAATTGCCATTTGCCAATTGCCATTTGCCAATTGCTGATTGTACCAGCCAACAAGAGAACATGTGCTGGCTCGGACCACATGCTTGGAAAACTGGATTGGCTGGTTGGGGATGAGGTTCTCAGACCATGGGCATGGCTCAGACACTGGTACCCTGTCTGAGCCCAATTTGTCCAAGCCAGCAATGAATCAATGGGAGTGTGGTCTGTCATATTGGGTCTGCTCCGACATGGGGGGATTGGGGGATGCTCGGACACTACCTGCTCGGACACTACCTGCTCGGACACTACCTGTTCGGACATGATTCTCAGACACTACCTGCTCGGACACTACCTGCTCGGACATGATGCACAGACACTATCTGCTCGGACACTACCTGCTCAGACACTACCTGCTCAGACATGATTCTCAGACACTACCTGCTCAGACATTATGTAGGGCCTTTCACTTTGCCTACATTATTTGTCTGAGCACCTATTGTGTCCAAGCAACCAATGTTAAAGCACCGCATGTCCTAGCACTAAAGTTGTATGTCGGAGCATCCTGCCCCCCCTTCAAAAAAAAAATCAGTCCATCAAGTCCTATCGCATGTTTGAATGTTTTGTTCCATTTCTACTGTATTAAATACCCCTAGGTCTAACCAATGTCCAAGCAATGTCCAACCACAATGTCCGATCACCCAATGTCCAAGCACCCCATGTCCCAGCATCCTGCCTCCCCCAAAAAGAAAATTGTGTCCAAGCATAATGGATGTCCAAGAAGGTTTTTATGCCTATTTCCCGCCCATTTGCAGTAGAACAACATGGCCGAACTGTAGATGCAGTGCTCTCATTGGTTGAGCCAATTGGCAAATGGCAATTGGCAAATAGCAATTGGCAAATGGCAATTGGCAAGAGAATAGCGCCACGGCCTTCCATAGAGTTGCATCTGGGTTTCTGATAGTGCTGATAACGAATCAGGGGTGCGTATCTTCCTATCTAGGTCGGAACAAGGTCAAAATAAAGGTCAAAGGTCACCATACTATTGCAATGTATCCTGATTAACTTAGGATTCATATAAATGAGAAATCTTCTGTGCACTAAGGACCTCTAGTGTTATTTAGTGGAACAAAGCTCTCTCTCTTTTTCTATATTAAATACCAGATCATGACCTTCATTTTGACCTTGTTCCGACCTAGATAGGAAGATACGCACCCCTGATTCGTTATCAGCACCATCAAATTACCAAGATTCAATTCATATATCCTGTGCTTCTCTCAACACTAGCACCTGTCCCTATCCGGGAGCTGGCTCCCCAATTATGTGGACACACGACTATATCGGTGTACTAGAGCTTTTTGAAAATACACAGGTGTATAGAGAGGCGACTGACAGAACGCACATGTACACCCTCTGCCATGTATATAAAATATTTCCACTGTATGGTAACACAGGATTTTTTCCAGCTGTACTGAGGTATTTTATAGGAAAATGGGATCATGATCGGAAGGATGTCCCATATGGAGTGTTTATAGGATAGACACGGCTGCCGCAAAACAATTATAGTAGATAGCCCCGGGACATAGGATGAGGGGTGACAGTGTGTCAGCCACCCAGGAAATGGGTAAAACAGTATTACAGGTTTCTCTTACACTCTACATGAACCTCCTTTATAAATGCATTGTACGTTTTAAAACCTACCTCCCATTTATGATTATAATATGTACTGTAAAATAAATAACTGTTGAATCTAACAGGGATCCTGGTAAAACTGAACAGTTAACCACCAGAATTATATTGCAGTGAACCAGTGAAGTTTTTACAAGAAGCCCCAGGTGGCAATACATTGATACAAGGAATCCCTGTGAAAATAGTGACTGATCTCAGACAAGGATTCCGTCATTATTTCGACGACTTTTTTTTCCAGTGTGGTACAATGAACCTGAATAAAATATAGTTTTTCTATGGTGAATTATAACGTATAAAGCCTAAGTACCAGTGTGTCTCTCTGTACCAAGCTCCAATCTACTGCAGACACATATAGGATCTGACAGATGATAATAGGGGCGATACAATGGGACAAAAAACAGCTCACAGCCTCGAACACTCCCCCACTACAGTATCTATACAATATATACCACGCCAGCATTGTACCCTGCAGAGTGGCCTCTATGTGTCTATAATGAATGGCTCAATGCCAAAAGGGATGCTGCACTATTGAATGTGGCAATGGGGTCTTGCTACTTTTCCTAATTAGACATGAGAAAGATGATCCCATGTATCCCCTATATCATGTTTCCCTCAGTGCACTATAATGGAGGGGGGCATTGCAAGCATGGCTATGTACCTCCTACATTATAGTAACAATAGGTCACTCAACTCTTTTGAAGGCCCCAACCTTAACAAATCTACCTTAACAAGCTTACTTCTCGACACAGTCAGTACCACATTGTACACAGTTTCTTCCACCACCCACACCATTTCACCAGGACCTTGTTTCAGTAGATTCTATGACAGGTTCAGCCAGCTACGACTGGAGATGGGCCAAATCCTACCAGTTGATCTTAGAATTTTGGCCATAGTGACCAACTAGCTGGCTACATTACTGGGTGATCGTAGTGCCTACTGGCTAAATAACCACCACAGCAGTGACTCAATAAGGGACCCTGGTATGACAGCCCCCTATGTGAATAATTAGTGGGTAGTCTTAGCTGCTGCCCTCTGCACCCCTTTGCTCAAATGTAGCCAATCTCTTTGCTTTGTAATAATATAAGTATTCTCTGTATATAGACTAATGACTCAAGAGGTCTTGACCCCAGGCCACTCACAGAGGTTAAAGAGCCTTCCTATATATAGTGCTCATCCCTGGCCTCAATCATCCCCTGAGAGATTGTGGGATCATAACATCTATATATGCATTTTTATCTAGCCTATGCAATGATTTTGCGAGATTATTCCAATTAATTGTATTGCTCATTATATATATATGGGCTGCTAGAAAAAATAAGCAGTATGCAGAATCATGATCATTGACCTTATTTAAAACTATGATCCATTTCTATGAGAATTGAACATGTGTGTGACCATGTAGCCATGTGGGATCATCTTCATATATAGTTAGGGACAAGTCATTTATTGCCAGGTGGGGGGGGCTTGATGGAGTTTGGCGGACGGGCAGATTTATTTCTGACAAAAATGATTGCGACCCCCCCCCCTAAGAACTGATTTTGCAAAATGTCAAACCTCCAATCACATGGAATGATGCATTGCAATGGGTATTTTAATTGCCCATATTTAGTTTTGACACCCCTGCCCTCCAGTGTGAAGGTTTATTGGCTTTGCTCGCCACCCTCCCCTAACCAAGGAAGTCTTTTTTTAAAAATGACCCTCCTATATCTAACAATCCCCCCGCCCCAACTGGCAATAAATGACTCGTCCCTTACTGCAGCCCTATGCTCATTTGAATACAGGAGTGCATACCAGACCATGAAGGAGGTTTGACTGGTTACTATGTAGCCAATAGTGGCTGCTACAACTGGGTGCTATGAGTTCACAGTTGTGGGTATTGAGTCAGTAGTTGAATAAATAGCAGCTGCTATTTTGAGGCCTGTACTGTAGCTCACTATGTAGTCACTGGTATGGAGTCATTTCTTATACCTCCCACTACGATTTGAGGCCATCCTGTCGTGGAAACTGTTGAAATACGATCCAGTACACCTAAACTCTCGGAGTCCCTCTCTCTGCTCCCTGAAGGGAGGCAGGTACTAATTCCATTCGGGGATTTGAAAAGAAATTAGTCATAAATGCTATATATTGCTGGCGTTAAGAGCCAGATACACTAAACAAAGACTTTGGCAAATAAAGTTAAATATGATAAAAGGCAAGGCTATATAGCTTTTCTTTAAACGTTATCCTCTAGGCTTTTGCCGCCTAGATTTCTAAAGAGTCTTCATCACTCTATACATATGGCCACTTCTTATAGGTCTGGTGCAAATAAAAGATGCTATATGCCTTAGTTAATTTAGCTGTGTGAAGTATACTTTATGACAAAGAGACCCTCTGCTCAAAGAAGGGGAAACCATTCATTTCTCCTCACAGAGTAAGGCACGGAAAAGTGAAGACATGTTGCAGTATATTGCAAATAATTATGTTCTCCCAATTCATGAGAATGGTCCATATAATTCTATATACCGGGAGGTGACGCAGATCTGTATGCAGCTCGCGGTGTACCGAGCCCATAAATCATACAGCTGAGTTCTCCCGGTGCTTCTCACAGGTGGATTAAAATTTCAGAGGAAAGTGACAGCAGACTCGATCCGCGTCCAAGGCAGGCTCACGTATTCATCCAGCCACCTTCTTCTACTTCTCTCACGTCTAGAAGACAACCAGGTAATCCTCTGAGGTTTAACATTTTAACAGCTGCTAAATCGTAGAGGCAAAAAGCATCAAATAATGTTACACTCGCGAGTTATGCGCTAATGTCCCATTCTTGCATTTTGAAAAACAAGGGAGGTAATGCATTATCTCATTATTCTAGCTGATTTGAATGGCTATAATCTCTATATATCTAGTACAGCCTAAACCGTCCAAATAACTTATATACCTGATTATTGGGTCATTGCATATGTTGAATGGTTAAACGGTAACCAATATCACCATTATGAATGATGCTTGCAACCCTCTTCTGACGTGTCATAATTATGTGCAACAGGAATAAATACGTCTGATAGAAAGTGGAACAGAAGGCAATCAGCTGAATACATGTATACAAAACAAAAACGTCCATAGTTATAAAGACTACAGGCTTTGCTAATACACAGTTTCAGCAGTTGTATTTTGGTACAAACATTGTCCCTTTGTCCTAACGTTTTAGGGAAGTAGACAACGATCACAATGACTTCCATAAATTGACTTTGTGCACATCATCAAAGTATCAATACCACGGGCTATCAAGTGCATCTCTGACATCCACCCTGGTAGGGCCAATTGTCTGTATTTGTTTCACCCTTTAAGGACTGTATTCTGCATGGTCGGAATGATGATTGAATGCAGCTGTGGAGAGTACCTCACTAGGGATACATTCATGCATCATTCCAGTCTTATATGCTTTATAAACTCCAAGAGGGCGCAGGGGTGTCGGAAGCAACAAGACTTGGGGGGTGGCGACGAGGTGTGAGGTGGGGCACGTCAACAATTTCATGCACAAAAAGTGAAGTACTTTGATATTTTCAGAGGGTTTAGGGGCATTCCCCCAAGGAAAGGTTTGACAATATAGATATTGATCCTGCTATTTTGGTCAAATTGTGAGTAAATGACCAAGTCCACCATAAAAGTATATTGATTTCAAAATTTTGGGGGGCCAAAATATGGTCTGCCCCCCACCCTGGTCAGAGATTGGGGGTCGATGGCCCCCCTGTCCCTCATATTCCGACACCCCTGGAGGGTCAGCATGATGCATCAATGAAGCTTCGTCGAGCAGACTCGTCAGCAAATCATGCATCATGCCGACCAGCTGATACTCCTGTATTAATTCGTGGTTCATCAGATGCATCATGTCGATCCTGCTCATGAATTCCCAAGGGATGGCATGATACACCAATGCAGTGCTGGTGGGTAGACTTACTAGCATTGCATTGGTGCATCATGACGACAAAGGTACATGGAACTTTGGGCATCATGCAGCCCTTAAGGGGTTAATGGGGGAAGGATGATGGGGGTGGAGGATGGGATGAGGTGCATGACCCAGTCTGATAATATCTTCTAGTTATTGAATCCACTCTTGGTGCTACTGTTACACGCACCATGGTAATACTCCTACAGCAGCAGTTGTTGGACCTACCATCATAGAATGTTACCAACTCAAATGAATTAAAAATGCCATGCCTTGTAACTGTCACAATAACGTTATAATTTCTATAGTAGCAAAGTTACTGGCACTGACCCTTATTAATAGATATAATGTGTGTAAGAAAAAAAGGGGAGCCCATGAAATGGTGTACGGAATACCCCTTTTGTGTGCCTGTTCCCAAATAGAAAAAAAAAGAATAGAAACTATTTCCTATGTATATGCAGTATACGATACATGAGGTGCTATTCTTGGTTATTATTCATTATGTGTAGTCATTTTATCACAAAGGAGGTTATATCCAACCACTTGCCAATAAATCAAGATTGCGCTGAGAAAAAAATCGAGAGGCCTTATTGGGATGTTGGGGCAGGGGACTCTGTAACTGGAGAACTAATCGATCATCAACCATCCTCCAATATCCTTCAGAAGTCCCTCCTAAACACAACGTGTCAAACTCAGGAGGAAATGTCCTTAACCTTTCGGGGCCAGAGGAGTGCATCATGCCTATTGGTCTGCATGATGCATCAATGAAGTGCTGGCGAGTGTGCTCGCCAGCACTTCATTGGTGCATCATACCGACGCTCTGGTGGTGTATCAATCCCATAAGGTCCACATGATACATGAATGCAGCCCTGGCTGGTCACCTACCAGGGCTGCATTCATGCATCATGACGGCCAATGGGTAGGATGCATTTATATAGAATAGACCTGTAAAGGGTTAACAACCCCTTGTTCTACCCTCGTGACTCCCTGCCCCAATATATCATGTCACACATCCTTTATGCTCCCATATTGGAAGTAGGATGTAACCTATTGAGTAAAGATGAAACCTCAGACTACACCTATCCACCCATCGTTTCCTCTGAACTGCACCCCCTTTGATATACATCTATTGCATATCTATGTTAAGCCTTTTTTTTAAAACTTGATATAGAGTTTCCACAGACGCGATTTGTGATTGGCAGTGATGAAACTGTGCTTTTCTGGCCATTTTTATATATTTTCTGGAGGTTATTTCAAAATTGTGATAAATTAGCATTTTTCCCAAGTAACCACCTGTCTATTTTGTGATAGAAATCCCAGACAGAATTTCATAACTTGGCACTGTGAACACTTCATAGCTTCTGAATAAAACATAAAAAAGAAAAACCCATAGTCAGGTAGTCATTGCACACAATAGAGCTAGTTCTCTCCAATGACAAGCAACTTCAGTACACCCCCATCCCCTTGTCTACCCTATCCACAGTCAGAGAGCAGTATGCTATATGTATTCAGTTCCGATGGGAAGCCGCCTGAAAGAAATAGCCGCCTGACATTTGACATTTAAGGTCTCCCGATAGGACCAGCTGTCATCTTATATGACCCTCAGACAACAGCAAAGGCCAGCACACACACATGGATAGATTCACTATGGGAACATGAGGATGAAGATAAAAAGGTATCTTACCTGGGGCATGGCACAGGGTGCACAGGCACACGAGGCCTAGGTACAACGACCAGGGTAGTCTCACAAACTCTAGACACATCTTGGCGGCTATTGTACTTCTGTCGGTAGCATAAGAGAAAAAGTAGGAAATTGAGTCTAAAACGACCCTTTTGTATATATAATACAGACAGGTATCTAAGTATGACTTTGCTACTTTAACACCTGTTTTACCCTACTTTCTCCTGTATCATGGGTAGATCCGGGCTGCTGATCTCAGTAGAAATAGTGGTAGAATTATCCGCTCTGTGCAGTAGGTTGTAGGTATATGTGGTAGTAATAGTATCCCTGTGGACGGTCCTGTTTAAATGACAGGCGTTTTACAAAGAGCATATATACATTTACATATAATGATCCAGTAGTGAAGGCGACTCCCTTCACACCATCCAGTGGTTAACACACTATGTAGTACACATGCAGGTTGATGTCTGCTGCAGGGTTATATCCGCTTATAATGTACTGGGGAATGGCTCCTCTCGTGCTTAATGCAGGTGACTGTATAGACCTAGTCTACTCGTGGTACTGGTTAGTATAGGACGCAGTGCGAACGCTGCTCTGCTAATCGTTGCCGTTTTCCACGCTAGGGGCGCGCCGGTGTGTGGCGCTTATAGTGACAGTAGGTGCAGTGGGCTGCTGCTGCGATGGCGGCGTTCTGGGCTGCAGTGGGCGTAGCATGTAGAAATGGGTCTATACTCCACGGGGCCCTCTGTCAGTAGTTCATACCTTGGTAGGCAGTAGGGTCGGTTGAGGCTCCCATAGCTGGATCCGACCTCAGGGCCTCCACACAGACCCCCACAGGCTAACATGCACGCACAGACCCCCGCGTGTCAGATTCCTCCAGGGCGGGTATTAACAGTATTGCTGACTGCTGGAGCACAGGGAGGAGGAAGCCCTATGGTAGTGTTGGTGGGGTGTGATGTCAGTATGGTAGCAGTGGTGGTGGCGTACTGACGCCTGTAGTGGGGGAGGAGAGTCAGTCTCCTGCTGCAGCCCCAATACTGATGCTGCTGTTAATGCTGTCTGACGCTTGCTTACAGGCGTCGGGAAGAGGGAGCGGCTAGTGTCGGCGCATGGTACGGGCAGGGCGGGCCAGGGTGCCCGGTGTCAATGTCGGCTCAGCCCGTCAGTCAGTACACCTTGCATGGGTCGATTACAGCCGACGTCCTCTCTCACACCGACCCCATCCTCTACAAACACCAATACTGCATCAATACCACTCTCCCACCTTTAAACTAGTATAGCCTTCCTTTCCTCTCTCCCTGTCCTATGCAGAAAGAAGGGCCTTTCCTAGTGGCTGTATGCCCTATCCTCCACGGTGTCCCGGCAGGTACAGGGCCCTCACGGAGGTACTGGAGGATGCAATGTCCTGTCAGCAACCCTGTCCTGCTCAGTTGACTCCAGTAGGGTGCTGATGACCACTGCTATATAACCAGCTGTCCAGTGTATGTATGTATACATATAAGATTATGTCCCTAGGTTCTATCTGTATTTGGTAGAGGGTGTATGGTTGTACAGGGGGCTACCTCCAGTGGTGGGTCCAGAATACGATGGTTATAGCCGCTGCAGCAATGCTCCAACTAAAGCCTTAGCCAACCACGGCCGCTGCAGAAGCCGCTACCAGGCCGCTCCAGCACGGTCAGCATCACCAGCAGGATCCCGGTCACCACCAGCCGCTGTACCGTACCCTGCCTGTTATTATTGCTACTACTACCACCACTGGCAGCAGCTTTTTTTTACTCCCCTCTCCTTCCTCCCGTCCCTTCCCTCCAGCTCCTCCTCTCTCTGCCTGTATTTGGGATTAGATACGGTGCTGATATTGATAATAATAATCACTGATGTTCCGCTTTTCTACAGGCTGTGCACGTTTCATCATCATGTGTATGTATTCTCATCCCACCGTGGAGCCTTGTCCTCCTCCTGGTGCTGAAGCCTTCCCAGCTCCTCCTCCAGTGTCAGGGATACGAGGGCTGATTTGGTGCCTCCAGTGTGGGTAGGAGTTGGATGGGGGGGGGGAGTCTGGGTGGGTCGGGGGTAGGCGCTACAGACAGGACTGTGTTGGGTCAGAGTGCTCAGGCTGCTTGCTGGGTACAGAAGGCTAAGGCCTGGGTACCACTGTAGGACGTGTGTGTATGTGAGCCAGCAGCTCCTACTGCTGATACGGGATGGTACTGCTGGCGCATCTCCTCCCTGTATCAGTCAGCACTCCCTGTCATGTTGGTCAATAGCGCCGCCTGGTGAGGGGAGGGGAGGGGAGGGGAGGGAGGAGGGGATGGTTCAGCAGCTCCATACCCCACTGACGGCAGGCCGGCAAGAGCCTGCTGCAGCGCTGTCTGAGTGGAACAGACATAGATAGAAAGAGGTGGAAGTGAGAGGGAAGAGGGTAAAGGAGGGAGAGAGGATGTAAGAGGGACAGAAGTTGTTAAGAGATATCATGGGTGAAAGTGAGAGGGAAGACGGTCAGGGAAGGAGGAGTTGGTATCACACGTAATTAGGTAAGCAGTAAAGGACATGAAGAGGATACAAAAGAAGGTATTGGTGTGAAGGGACAGCAGTTAAGGGATGACGGATTAAGGAGGTATATAGGGTGGGGCAGTGAGGATGTAAAAAGGTATAATGGCTAACAGATGTAAAGGCCTGCAAGTGATAAGGAAGGGGGCATTGGGGGGGGGAGAGAAAAAGGAGTAATAAAGTGTATACTGAGAGGGCAGTGCGGGTGTATAAAGTCAGCAAATTAGAACTGCATGTAGGTAGAATGTATAAGGAATGGAAGATAAAAAATGAACTGAATCAGAGGGTGTACTTCGGGAAGGAGGAAGGGGGGGGGGACATGTAGGGAGGACAAGAAAAAGGTAGAGAGGCTTAAAGAGGGGGTTGGGGAAGTAGGTAGGAAAAGAAGGTGTAAGGATAAAGGGACATACTGGATACGACTTAAAGACACAGACCATAGGGAGGGGTGTAGCTAAGAGAATAGATAGAGAGCCTCCAACCACCAATATTAACCACAGAGGCGATCGCACCGTCCCACTCTTATTACATTATTTTGGTAGTGTTTAACAGCTTAAGACTCTAATTCCACCGTATAGCAGTACATCATAACCTTCCGCCCACAACCACCAAGCTCTCCCTCTCCTACCTTCCCTCCACACAAGTGATGCCCAGCAATGTAAGGAACACCCTGTAGAGATTGCTGATGCAGTCAGTCCTTGGCAAAGATTTATAAATAGCATTTACCTATATTTTTTATATCACCTGAGCCTGAGGGGGGGGGGATTGTTTTAGCAGTGAATTGAGCTTAACTGTTGAGCCAAACCAGGGTATTCGAAGCTACATTCTCAAAAATTCCAATTATCACTGTTAAGAAAAGTCTTCCTGAAATTCTGACTGGGTTAGTACACGTATGATGGGAAAACAATATGATAGGCCAATGATAATGTAGTGCTGGCAAGGGCTTGTCGACCTTATATTTATATGTTTGTGCACACTATTGATAAAATGAATATGAAAGCTTGGTGTATCATGTTGTCCTTATAGGGTGTATGTCCACTGAGGACCTTGTTTCAATAGATTCTATGACAGGTTCAGCCAGCTACGACTGGAGATGGGCCAAATCTTAAAAGCTGATCTTAGGATTGTGGCAATAGTGACCAAATAGCTGGCTACATTACTTGGTGATCAAACTGCCTACTGGCTAAATAGCCACCAGAGCAGTGACTCAATAAGGGGTGCTTGTATGATAGCCCTCTGTGTGAATAATTAGTGGGTAATCTTAAATGCTGCCCTCTGCACTCCTTTGCTCAAATGTAGCCAATCTGTGCTCTTTGCTTTGTAATCATATAAGTATTCTCTCTATATAGACTAATGATCCAAAAGGTCTTGACGCCAGGCACAGAGGTCGAGGAGCTCTCCTATATATAGCATCCCTGGCCTCAATCATCCTCTGGAGGTTAATTCAAAACATCCTGGGATCGCAACCTCAACGATCTTAGGAATTATTCTACCTTATCCTATTAAGCAATCTTAAGATTAGACTGTGTTCACGTTTCCTAGCCAGCACTAAGATCGCATCAATCTTAGCCTCAGCCCTCCTACACTATTCCAAGAAGTACTGACTGGGCACAGGGTTAAGAGTCCCAAAATAAAGGAATAGCTGTGGAGCCACTCTTCTTCACAACAGTGCTTATACCATCGTTCCCCGTCCCCATATGGGCTAACAAAAGAGCACAGCATGCAGTTGACCCCCGTACAGTATTTAAGAGTAACTGTTGTTCCCATGAATGTATGATTTATGCTTGCCTAGTAGAAGCATTGTGCCCTCCCCCCAGGACAAAGACAGAGAAGGGAAGAATTACCTTACAGTGCACTTAATGCATGAGTAGCCCTAAGAGCCCTCAAGGACACTCAGCAAACGTCCTCCCTACCCTCTATATGTATGCAGCAGGCTATTCACTCTTTCGATCAGGAGTGTTCCCTGTAAGTGCTCTTGTACTCAGGTGAAACCACTATGCAATTCTTTCACTAAGATCGCAGTGATGTTAGTGCTGGAAAAGGAATAGTGAAGTGATCCCAGGACTTGCTATTCTTGACAGGCCTGCAACCACTGCATTAGATAGGGTAGACCAGCCAGGTCTAATGATATGTGCCTACACTAAGATCACAGGGGTTGCGATCCCAGGATGTTTTGAATTAAGCTCCTGAGAGATTGTGGGATCATAACATCTATGCATTTTTGATCTAGCCTACGCATTGATTTTGCAAGATTATTTCACTTAATTGTGTTGTACATTACATATATGGGCTCCTAGAAAAAATAAGCAGTATGCAGAATCATGACCACTATAATCCATATTCATGAGAATAGACCATGTTTGTGACCATGTAACCACATGGGATCACCCTTATTAAGTTAGGGACAAGTCATTTATTGCCAGGTGGGGGGGGGGGCTTGATGAAGTTTGGTGGATGGGCAGATTTTTTTCCAACAAAAATTATTGCGATCCCCCTTAAGAACTGATTTTGAAAAATGACCCCCCCCAAAAAAAATCAGATACATACATGGAATGACGAGTTGCTATGGGTATAATTGCCCATATTTAGTTTTGACCCCCCTCCCAGTGTGAAGATATATTGGGATTTGCTCCCCCCCTGCCAAGGGAGTCTTTTTCAAAATGACCCCCCTATATACTTAACAACCCCCCCCCACCTGGCAATAAATGACTTGTCCCTTACTGCAGCCCTATGCTCATTTGAACACAGGAGTGCATACTTGACCATGAAGGAGGTATGACTGGTAACTATGTAGACAAAAGTGGCTCCTATGACTGGGTGCTATGACTTCATAGTGTTGGGTATTGAGTCAGTAGTTGAATAAATAGCAGCTGCTATTTTGATGCCTATACTATAGCTCACTATGTAGTTACTGGTATGGAGTCATTTCTTATACCTCCCACTGCGGTTTGAGGTGATCCTGTTGTGGAAACTATTGAAACACGATCCTGGTAGTGCAGCTCTCTCTATTCTAAACAAGGCAGGTGACTTGTCAGTCTAATGTGGTGAGTGCAAGTACTTAGGTGAAGCAGTGCACGACTTTTCTGTAGAAAAGAGGGCACATACTCACAGCTCTTTTTACAATAGGAGCAACACCCTCCAGGCATGAACAGCCACTATGCACAGCTAGACAGGTCTCTGCACAGCACGCAATGAGAACATCTCCAGATTTTAAGAATATTTAACACAGCATACAGGGATAGAATAAAGTTTAGGATCTTGATGGTCAATGTCCTTTACTGTTTGACATTAGTATGCCATCCAATGTGTAAGTAAATGTGTCCATGTTGAGACTTAGGTTTGTGACTTTTATTCAGTGCGGATAGATCAAAGGTAAAATAAGTATGCATCTCTCATCAAAAGATTGCTGTACATTTCCTCAAAGAACCATACCAAACAGTACATGCATATGTGACCAATCCATATAGGAACAGCATTATAGTATGCCATTGCATCTTATTGCACAAAGTAATGCATGCTCTTGTTTGGGCCTATAGACTATAAGATTTTTGGAGAGAATTTCTCAATAGACCTACATAGAGTTTGATTTGAGTTTTAACAAGTTTTATTTAGAGAAAATCGTACATTAACGCTTTTCAGGTCAACCAAAAACGACAACAACAGCATAATTAAGAAATGCCCCCTCCTATGACATAAGCTGTAAGTACAACTAATTGCAACACTTCGACCTAAGGCAGGTATGAGTCACAATTGCACGTGCTACAATTTACATGTAAAAGGACCAGCAGCTTAGATAAGCCTTTATTCTACACCCAAGTACACTTACCCTCATCTAATAAAACACCACCACCCACTGGAGTGCATTCCTTCCAAGAGGGCAACCATGCTGGCAGCTCTGATGGCTCTCTTCATGTGCCTTTGTTTAAAAATGGTCTGACAGCATTAGCCCCGCTTGAGCACAGCAAACAAAGTCTAGAGCAAAGCTCAACAGAACCTCTTCATCCTGAAGAGCAGTGAGAGCAGTAACCCCCAGTGGAGAGGACACTTATTTAACACTCCCTAGTGTCTGCCACACAAATGAGCACACTGGTTTGGACCATGTGGAAAACTGAGGAAAAGCAATGAAACGCAAACCAGGCACACACGCACACAAGACATGCATTAACTTATTTCTCATTAATGTCAGAGGCTGTCAGTCCTGCAGGGTTATTTCCACCACTTGACACCCCAGTCTGCCATGATGTTAGAAGAGCCGGGGCGTGCTCTTGTCGCGTAATGGAGTGTTGCCCTAGAGCCACTCCCTACCCAATCGTCCCTGTCTCGTGCTAATACTAAGACCCTTAGAATTATTTCAGACGTAAGCTGTAGTCTTGACGGGGTGCATGCATACAGGACTTGGCTCGCTACTGTAATCGGCCAAAAAGCTCCATTGATGTCTTTTCAGCAATGCAAGCTGGGGAGCAAAATGCGAAAGGCTTGTATAAAAGAAACCCGTGGAATAGAGCTAGTCTAATGGATAATTTTAGACGCAATCCCTTTTCATCATAATTGTGACTGACGCTCTCTTGATCATCTCAAAGGAATGAGTAAAAAGATTCACTTGGTATTTAAAGACTCGCAGGAATATGAACTAATTTGTGTTATAGAGTTGACTATGCTAAGATTTAGTTGAAAGAAGATTAAGTTAGATGTAATCAAGTATTATTGTACAACATGGCCAATGATAGAAGCTTGGCAATGCTGCTGCCATTTCTATGTGTTTCCTAGGTGAGCCATTCATCGCCCACCTCCTCAAAGTCACCGTGCTGAATTAGCATACCGCAGCTGAGACAGGTACCCACACAACAAGTATTACCTGATCTACAGATGAAAAACTAGTTGCAATGCATACTTATATAAGGTTTTAGTTCTTTATTGATAGATGCAACTCATTAAGAACAAGGGAAGATTACCACATCCACATAGATTTGCATTGCTTTTTACTCATGACTCATGGCTACGGGTCATCCTTAAACGTGCATGAAGCAGGGAATGTTACCCCAATTATAAAAGCACACTGCCCTAGGTATTGCCCATTTCTACTGTCGTAATGGGGCCTTATCATTCCCTCCCATCGGTAAAAGATGAAAAGAACCAATGTGGACTCTGATTGTAAGGGTTGATCTCTTTTCCTTTTGCAAGACCATTCAGATGATCTTTGTATAGGGTAGGTTCACCTCAAGTCGGCCACATACCAGGAGACGGCCACCCTTCCGAGGAGTTAAGAAATCATGACAATTCTGAATGAACAGTGCCAATAAATTGAATCAATGCTATTCAACTAGTTGGTAAGGTTAATTCAATAACAACCTGATTTCTAGTATCCCTGTCGGGGTGGCCGTCTCCAGGTATGTGGCCGACTTGAGGCTAATCTACCCTAGATGCAGGTCATTACCATCGGTCTGTTTACTGTGGCCACAGGCATTTAAGAGGTCATTTCTTAAGGTTCTACGATCACACACACTATAACTGCAACGTCCAATGCCATTCCTGTGGCAATTTCGATACGACCTGAGCTTGTTAAGAAAGAGATTCATATATTGCCATTCACAATTCACATGCAGTAAGACAGGAGGAAAAATAAAGAAAGAAAAGATGATGATCTCTCATTTACGGCCTTTCACTGACACAATCTTAAAGTCTGTATAGAACATTCTCTCATCAATCATTCCTTTAGCTGCCCCAGTAAGGCTCTTTAAATAGGTAGCATGCTCAAAAGAACGCTAAAAATAAATAGGAGATTAGGTAGTCATCTTGGTTTGGGTAAAGGCCAGGAATGGCAGGACCCTGCTGTCATGCCGTCAGGTGTTGTGGCAGGGCAACAAGATGGTATCAGCCACCTGCAGCTGGCTTGAAGTGACTTACACATAGACCACTACATTCATATCCCTGGAGGGTCTTGCCAAAAAAGAAAATGGAGAAGTATGTCTATGATTTCTTTCAGAGAGTGCAGAGGAAAATGTGTATGAGTTAACTCGTTTTCCTAGTATTGACAAAAAAAAGTACATGGGATGAATGGAAAACTGTACATGGGATGAATGGAAAACTATTTTAGAGATGTTAAAAAACGTGCATGTTTCATCTCAATGCTTATCCAAGCAATCTTTTATTGCAATACCAAAACGTGCACGTTTTACTTTTTGGTTCACATATTTTTTTTTTGGCAAGACCCTCCTGTCTTGTTTGGAGGAGGAGACTGTCATGGGGGGGGGGGCAAAGATAGCGATATTCAGATTCATGTCATGTTTGGAACGTTCAAAATGGCATTGTGGTCTTTTGAAGATCTATGTGAGCTGTGTAAAACATCTGGAGGTCATTTCTCTGTTATCATGTTCAGTATTACTACACCGTAACAAAACTTTGGAACAGGGATTTCTACAGATAGTCTTTGTTCCACACTTCCTTGAGCATTGCTAAAGGAAGTGTGGAAACTACACGGCTTCATTGCTTTACAATTATGCTTGTCCACCTTTCGGTTTTACGAGGATGCCTCTATGCCTTGTAGCTATCTAGCCCAATTGCGCCACAACAAAGATTTAAGTTATGCCTTCCACATAATGAATGTACATTTGAATAAAAGTTTTGAAGACTAATACTACAAGTGTATGTGAAATAATGCTGATGAACACTTAGTATAACAATAGATAGATACTGAATATTTCAGTAACTTTTACGCTTCAAATGATATAATTATGTTGTAAAGTAATATGCCTCCATAGCCATAGGACAGCTCGGGTTACCTTATTTAGATTCACATGACGTGTGTTTCTATGGGAGAATGTAAATGGTTGGTAAAAGCTTTTAGAGACTTGTCCCCACACCATGTACTAAGTACAAGTACAAGCTCCATGTTTCCTTCAGCCCCCATTGACACACACCAAAGCAGGCCTATAGAATACAACCTTCCAGTGCAAGTTACTTTGCCCAAGCACCATACTGTGCCTTTATGTAAAGGTACACGCCCACTTCCCCACAAGTGTCCCCACCCGCCACTTTCCGGGGTGAATGGTCCAGTGCAAAGAATCCATACAAACACTGTAACCCTTCTACCTCATTTTCTACGACTTCTGACATAACCTTGTGGAAAGTGTACTTAATCCTTTACAGGCAGATGGTGTATTAATGTAACCTGGTCATTGGTAGTCATGATGTGTGAATGCAGCATGGGCGAGTCACTCGCCAGGCCTAGATTTAAGCATCATATAGGCCCTGTGGGGTTGATACACGCTTGGAGGGCTGGCATGATGCACCAATGAAGGGCTGACAACCAGAGTCGCAAGCACTTAATTGGTGCGTCATACCGACTTATGACCATGATGTACTCCTGGATCATTCAAGCATCATGCCGATCTTGTGGGGTTGATACACTCCCTGAGGGCTAGCATGATGCACCAATGAAGTTCTGACAACCTGACTCACCGGGACTCTACTGTAGCATCATGCCGACCAATGACCATGACCCACTCCTGTATCATTCAAGCATCATGCCGATCTTGTGGGGTTGATACACTCCCTGAGGGCTAGCATGATGCATCAATGAAGTTCTGACAACCTGACTCACCGAGGCTCCACTGTAGCATCATGCCGACCAATGACCATGACGCACTCCTGTATTAGCGGTCCTTAAAGACCTAACATAGGGCTGGTATACAGCTGCCTGCAAACACTGCAGCAATTTGTCCCCCAGCCTTCCTTGCCCTGTATCAATTATGCAAGGCAGGAATCAATTGGCGAAGGGCCATGGCCGGCCACTGGGCAGGGATGTGGAGCCGCCGTCCATCGTCTAATATCAAACAAATCGAGCAAATATTGAGTAGCAGGGAGGATAGAGAGGTCGCTTAACCCTTTAAAGGCCGCTGATGCAGGAGTGCATCAAGCCAATTGGTCGACATGATGCGCCAATGAAGTGCTGGTGAGACTGCTCACCAACACTTCATTGGAGCATCATGGTGATGCTACAGGGTTGATGCATATACTCCCGAAAGGGAGGCATGATGCTTCAATGAAGTGCTGTCAAGCAGTCTCACCAGCACTTCATTGGTGCATCATGACGACCAATGGGCATGATACATTGATGCATCAGCGGCCCTGAAAGGGTGGACCTCCCCACTGAGGTCTAATGTACACTTACTCCTGCCCCTTAGATTCCCCTGGTCCCACGGCTGTCATCACCAACTGGGGCCTTTCTGTGCATGTCTATATGACCACTGGAGAAGTTGTTGAAGTCAGAAGCTGTGTAGAAAGTTAAGTTGACGCCCGGTTGTTTTGCCTTATAAATACAGTCTAAGAAACTCTCCACAGCCTTTTACCGAATTAGGGGTTTCATTCTGGGATCTCGTAATTCTCTTTTTATAACAATATTTCCTTTAGATTATATGACAATACACCCACCTGAATTCAACACAGAATGACACACGAACCTAAAACCACTTCCCCTTAGACGTTTTTAACCATTTCCAGTATATGGCCAATAGTTTTTGCTTTAAATACCTACAGCACAGGCAGGCATGCCAATGGTGGTGGCCGCTGCGCCATTGTCACAAGCCTGTGCTTTGCTGTGGCTGTTTGAATTCAAACCAGTGTGACAGTCTTAATAGTGAAGCCAGCCAGAAGGGTAGCAACTTGTTACCACTTCATGCCTATAAGGCATTCACCTTACTCTATCACTACCTACACTTAACTATTAAAAAGTTCCATAGTCCTTTTATGCGCCATGCCATGAACTTGGGGTACCATGAAGAGGGTTTCTAGTGAGAAAGGATGATTCTAAGGTTGACTAAATATTTAATGTTTAGCTTTGGATTTCCTGCCTCTATAACATGCTAGAAATGGACTTTGTGAGATACACCCCATGTTTGCATTGTGCAATTGGAGTCTTATGCCATAGAGCACAGAAGCCCTCTCCCATGGCATACTGAGAAAATGGGCCTTGGATTGGTGCCAGGTATTTCTCCCTACCTTTAGATATCATGTCTCATATCACTCTTCCATATCAATGCAATACTGCACTCTGTGAAATAACTGTGGAATCTATATCGTTGCATTACTGAAAGGAGGTTTGTAACTGACATTTTTGCAAGACTGGGTTTTCTTCCGTATCAACATCATATCAACCCTTATCTATCTACTATAAATTTACTGAAGATCTCTCTATGATCTGTGTGCCTACAGGCCCCAGTGCAATAAGGTTGTGTCCACTTGGTGATATACTAATTATAACATTCTTTTAAACTATTATTGTGTGTAAAATAGAGAGTGCTGTAGGAGTCCTGTGGCGGGTTTGTAGCAGCTATGGAATACAGCAGGCGATGATAGAGTTGAACAAGAACGGCCCAGGTAACTCTGCAAGAAGAGGGATATGGGTAAGCCACGTACATGGCAAGCAAAGGTGTAATGGGTTAGTGAGAGGCAGGTGTGGAGTCAGTATTGTGGAAGCCGGCGTGGAGGGCATACATACTCCTGGAGCGGACTGGGATGAAGCTGTTAGATACTAGTATTACACTTAGCCAGTGTAAGAACGGATTGTGCAGGATCTCGGCAAAGACACATCTCTCACTATAGGATTTAGGATTGTTTGGACATGAGCCGTATGTATGGTTAGACTGATGTCATTGAAGCCACTGCAGACTTAAGTGTGTCTTATAATATAACTGTAACTGTGGATAACCTTTATGTACAATAAATAGTGATTGTACTAGCGTCTTGATGTTGGTTATAAGAATGGGCTAAACCAGCGTTATACCACTCGAGTTAGTCTTCCCAAAAACACAAGATCAGTTGGTGAGAGCTGCTAAAACATAATCAAGCAGGATTACATAATTTACAAAGACCAAACAGCCCAAGCTCCAACTCCTGTAAGACAAGTTTCATTAGAAAACCATTGCCATTTTTCTTTAATTTTTATCTTTAAATTCCTTTTTCTGTCTCAGCCTGAGCCGTTCTGCCCACTAAGCAAGTCTACTTGAAATGTGAAATGCACTTTGATAATATAATTCTTTTTTTAATTACGTAAAGACACCACTTATTTTTAAATGCATTTCTACCCAATAATCCCTCTTCACCTTAGCCTAGACTTGTCACTTGTTATATCAGAGTCACATTTAACCATGCTGGATAATTCACCACAGCATAAACCCCTATAGCTACAGGACTCAGAAAGGTGCTAGCCTTGTAAGAAAAATCTGACAAGCGATCTAGAGCTTTTTATCCTTGTTGACGGTATCTAATTCTGAATATCAGTGGATTAGGTTGGTAACACTTGGGTCAGTGAACAACGCCGGCTACAGGCGGGTATGTGAACCAACAGACACGTCAGTGACGTGTAAATGTGTGATGTTACAGCTAGATACGTCAGCAATGACTGGTATCAACTTTTACTTACGTTAATCCGTGTTCACATTGATTACATGGCCCTAGAGGTCCTGTACCAAGAGGCTACCGGACCTCTAGTGCTCTTGGACACGGTCCCACGAGAGTGAAACTTCATGCATTTAGGCTTCCCTTTAGAAAAGATTCAAGCAATATTAGTGCATTTAATCTAACATGAATGATAACAGGGAATGGAATTAGAAAGGAACAGAATTAAAAAAGAAAAATGCCCTATGAATATCTAGTTTTGTTTATAAGGAGTGTCTTTCCATGAATCTAATATATAATGATTAGACTTGAACAAGTTGGCTTTATTGGATGATACAAGCACGAGCCGTAGGCGGGTGCTTTTATCAAGCCCCTAAAGCCAACGAGTTCAAGTCTAATCATTACACATTGTGTTTATAACATGGTTCCCACCATTAATTCTAAGTATTTACCTTTAAAAATGATAGAATCCATTGTTTTCTGTTATGAGCGGACGAGATGGCCCTCCATCATCTTGGTTTCATGTTGATCTCCCTCACGAGCGGACCGCTGAGAAAACCACTCCAATTACACATGTTATAGAGCATGTGTGGCCTTCTCATGGTATTAAAACAATAAAAATATATTCCATTTGATATTACCGACCTCCAATCCATGATTTGAAGCCTATTATTGCTCAAAATGGCCAGAGTACGATAGCAAATCCAAGCAGATGGTTAGTTCAATCAGTACACACCAGGCAGCACCACAGGTACTGTTGACAGAATGGCGAAGACGTACGGCCCCTCGCCCGCATCGAAAATTTAGATTTTGTTAATAGTAAATACAAGACATATATCAAGGAATCTACCAAACAGGGACTTAGGGAATAATGTTTCAAGGATGTTATGTCCAAACCACAAATGGAGGATTTACGTTGAAGTCAACTCACTGTCAAGGTATGTCCGGTCTGCTGTCATTTTGGATTCTTGTATCCCGATATATGAGAACTCATTGTATCCACTTTTAGCTCTCAAAGGGGTAACTGTTGAATCTACTAGGGATCCTCATAAAACTGAGCAGCAAACCACCATTTATGTATTTCTATTTCAGTGAAGCAGTGTAGTTTCTACAATGAAGCCCCAGATGGTAGCACAGTGGTACAAAGAATAAAGGTGAAAACACATCTCTGGCGACATTTGGATCAGGATATTATCAGGTTTTTTTTTCGACAACATTTATTTTACAGGGGAGGATCCACAAACCAGTGGCGGTGTCTCAAGAATTACCCTAAATACTGGACAAAGCTATCCTCAATTTCTGGAACGTGTTATCCAACTTAACCTTACCCCCGATCCACCTCCACACCCACCCCTTTCTCATGAATACAAATCCACATCTCAAATAAACGGGGAACTTAAGTGTACACGGAAATAAAATGCTATTATTTGACTGATGAAATGTTAATACACTGGTTGTGTGGATACAGTGAGATCAAATAAGGTGACTAGAAATGGGAGACAACTTTGTCGGTGTGTGTAGTTAAAAATATGATAACAGTTATTAGGTCGTCGGTAAACTTATAAGTGAAACACAACATGAACTGTGTTTCCATGTTGTTTTCTTTCCAACAAGTAATCTAAAACCAATGTAGAAAGTTGGATTTCAATTTCTACTAAAATAACTACATCAACAGAGTTTTCATATTCAATATACACAGTGTAGGGCGATAGGACGACTTAACGATTCAATTTCTATTATTGTGGTCAATTCAAAAAAGCATGCTGATTAACAGAGGTTTTGGAAGGGAAGCAGTCAGATCAGATGTGAGCTACTTTTTCTTCTTCCCGAAAGCTTATAAACAGATGTCTTAAAAACATCACTCCTTTCTCTTGGATTTCTATAGTTTCAACAGACATTTGGTAAACAGTAGGAGCTTTTTAAAAGGATATCTTAAATAAATTTCGTTGCTTTATAAAGGGATATCAGATTTTCATTCTAGTATACATCCAACGTCAGGTTCGGATACATCAACCAAAAGATGAAATTAAAAATGTCTAATGTGTCTCCTTCATGATAATTAGAAAAAAATAAACAGATGAATTGTAATCCATATTTAATAATATAAGGGAGTGATTATTTATCATTGTTTCAACAACAATGGCTTTACCTGTTCCCTGTGAAAAAGCTTGTACGTTACTCTAAACTGGGGGGGGGGTGACCCTGGAGGGGGCGGCATTTTCCTCCCTCCTCCTTAGGATTTCTTTTACAAGGTGTATCTGTGCCAAACTACAGCCCCAGGCGCATGAGTAATAAAGTGTATAAAAGGGGATAATGTTGTAGCATACTAGAGCTGGTAAAATATACTAAATATAGCATCCTCTCATCCTTTGAAAAAAAGCAATATCAACCAAAAATGGCCAGGTTTCTCATATTACATCATTTTGTAATCTCTTGGTTATAACGGTCCAGGGGTGGGCATATAGCGAAGTGCTGGAGCAAATCTACAAATTGTTGTAGCAAGGTGGTCCGGGGGGAGTCGAGGGAGGGGGGCAACAGGGGCGGATCAAGGAATTTGCAAAATGGGAGGGGGCGAAATTTGGTGATGAGGGGGATGGTGCAGTATGGGTTTTCCCAAATGCCAGTGCAGTGACACACATGATACGGGAGGGGGGTGGTCGGGGCCATGCTCTCCCCCAGAGAACATTTTAAAATCTATACATCAAATGGTGCATTCTGGTGCATTCTAGACATTGATAAAGAGTTCTAGAGATCTCGGACCACCATAGAGGTCCGCAGTGACGACAATCATACAGTAAATATAGGCAGTTAAGAGATGGTGGCCCCCTGATTGGTCTATATCAGTTTGTGGAAATTATTGCCAGCTTTGCTATAAGGCATCAAATAAATTACTAAACTGTACTGATTCATAGAATATAAATTGTGTCACACTGGCCCTTTGGTTAGGCACTGGTGGGTGGCATTAAACAATTAGTGAGCACTGTTGAATTATTAGGTGCAGAATAGATCAAAATAGAGGTAGGTATGCATGCAGGCCAATAGAAAAAAACTGGATTGGTCAAACCTATATTTTCTTCATCTCAGATTAAGGATAAAAGATTAATCTAAAGATTTGTGGTAGTTTTGGGCGATTTGAATTATTGTAGGGGTTTTTTATTGGTGGTTGAGCTATAATAGATTATAGTGAGAAATGTTTTGATGGTCTCGGACCTAGAGGTTTGGTTTGGTGTGGTTGATTTAATCTCCACTAATAGTCTCCTTGCTATGTTTTTATTTCTTTTCTTTTTTGTCATACTTATTCATGGGGCAAATATCCCCAAGAAAAAAAATCATTAATCCCTTTTAATATGCCTAAGGTCCGTTCTATGGGGAATGGGGAGGCATATCAGTCCAATTAAATTGCATGTTATCTAATGGATTGGGGGAAGACAAATGCCTCCAGGAAAACTATCGCTTCCACTTCGAAATCGAAGGATTCTATGTGATTGGGAGGGGCCATAGCAAGAAGCTTCAATAGATAGGAGGTGAAACTCAGAGCTTTACCTATGGACACAGTGTAACAGCCCCCCCTCCCTCTACCCCCCTCCCCTTAAAAGTGAAAATGATTGGAACTTTTTATAGATATATGATAATCAAAGTCAATACCTCAATCTACATATCCCAATGTCTGCCTATCTCAACCTGACAAGTACTCTTCCTGTGTATGGCTCCGCCTCTCCCACATACTGCCTATCCCTTAGTCTACCTATCACTCATACTACCTATCCCTTGACACATCTACAGTTTAATTAGGTTTTTCCTCAAATGGTCCTTCAGGCTGCCTACCCTTCATGGTATATAGCCCTCAGTCTATCTAACCAGCTATCTATGTATCTCTCACCTTGTATTCTATTCTTTCTACCTTTATAGTAGCTCTTATAGGCTATGCCTTGTGAAATATACCTATCGCTCATTGGAGCCTGAAGTATAGGTAAACTCAAGGATGTATAGCATGAGTGATAGGTAGATGTATGCTTGAGGTAGACTGTTGGATTTGTTCTTTAGGGGATAGGTTGACCAAGAGATCACAATGAAGGTTGGAATGGAGCTATCCCAGCTGATCAAGCTGTGATACGTATGAAAGCTATAAAGTGAGCTTGAGGGATAGGTATTGAAGAGGATAGTTAGCAAGGAGGATAGGTAATAAACAGTTTAAGAGATAGGCACAGAGGGTACCTTGCAAGGTGAGCATATTCAAAAGATACATTGGTGCTAGGTCAAACATGAGGGATGTGCAGAGTTGGGGGATAGTCACCATGAGGGATAGATAAAGTGAATGATAGGCAGATTGAGGATAGGTAGACTAAAGGTAAGAATGTACAGAGAAACTTAGGTACAAAGATGAGGGGTAAACTTTAATCCTTTAAGCCATTTGAGGGAAAACCTAATTAAACTCTAGATGTGTCAAGGGATAAGTAGTATGAGTGATAGGCAGACTAAGGGATAGGCAGTATGTGGGAGAGGCAGAGCCATACACAGGCAGAGTACTTGTCAGGTTGAGATAGGCAAACATTGAGATATGTAGATTGAGGTACTGACTTTTATTAGCATGTTGCATCTATAAAAAGTTCCAATCATTTTCAATATAACTTTTTTACATTTTTAAATTGATTTTTTTGGTATAGGTGGCCCCTTGTTTCCATTTGATATCACTCTGATAAAGATTCCTAACATCTCCATAAACCCCCTTATCTTACATAGGACTCAGTACTGAACACAAAAGGTAGCCTACTTTTAAGGGGGGGTTGAGGGGGGTGGCTTGCACTATAGTACTCTATGGAGTAACATATCCTAGGGAACCTATACTATTCTTGGCCATAGGACCAAATAATATTTCAAATTCTACCCGAAAATTGGTTGTGTTTTAGAGGATTTAGGGGCACAAGTTACTCCAAGAAAACTTCCTAATTCTAACTTTGAAATACATGTACGTTAGAGGAGCTGGATGGAGCTTGGTCCAAGTAGAATTTTAGATCTTGCCTTTGAAATTGGGGATTTGGAGGCACAATGCTCCAAGAAGATTTCCCTTTAAGATTTGACTTAAATTGATGTTCTAGTGGATTGGGGGGGGGGGGCTAGTGAATTAATTGATACATGTCTCCAAGTTAATGCAGAAGTTTGAGCCCTAGCTTATTGGGCCTTTTTTTTGAGGTTTGAAAAGTGTTCATTGTCAAATCACGATCATACAAAAGTGGTAGCATGACAAAAAGATGAATTCCTCGATCATTTGTTACACCAAATTTGTTTTGCACAGATCATGAATATGATGATAAACCAAATAAAAATGAGAGATGAAAGCATACAATCAAATAAAAAAAAATTACAATATATACTATATACAAAAATAGAACAATTGACCTCAACAGTGATTACTAGTCAGAGTGCCAACTCACACTAGTTGGCATTAGTATAAAGAGGGAACATAATGGACTGAAATTGATAGATGGCACACTGATTCTTGTGTCAGATAGCAGTAGACCAAGACAAGACACTTATTATAGACGAACTGTACCTCATTGTTATATCATCAGCCACCATAGGTGCGTTCCAAGTGAACAGCTCCCTAGTGGCCAACTTAGCAGGGATAACACATAAACAACCATATTTGGTCTTAAAGGAACAATATTAAGAATTGCAGGGTACCAGTTGCTACAGGTGTATTCCAATCAAACAGCTCCCTAGCAACAGTTATTATAAGCATATATTAATGAGGGATGTAGTCTACATTCAACCTAATTATTGTCATTGTCAGGAACTTTGGTCAAATCCTCCACCCCTCTAATACATGTCTTGAACTTGTGTTTGTTTTCAGACATCTGGATGGTCGCTGAGAGATTGTTCCAAAGAGTGACTCCTCTATACAAGGGGGCATTATTATAACCAAAGTTTCGTGCACGAAACATCTTAAATTGTATTTTGGCCTCAGAGCGTAGTCCTGATGTGCGCACTTCTAGGTCCAGCCACTCTGGTCCCTTCAACAGTTTATACATGTAGCTTAAAAGTAATTCCTGGCGATGTCTATTTAGCTTAGGAATTTCAGAAGCTGCATACATCTCATCTTCGGACATCTGCTTACCTCTATAACATATTTTTTAAACCCCTTTTTTGGAGTCTATCCAATTTATTAGGAGCCCATCATTAGCTCCCTCATAGGCAAAGCAAGCATAATCAAAGACACAGTTATAGCAACGTTTTCAGTTAGACTGCTACCAAACTTACTAAACCTAAATAGACTATGATGTACTTTGCTGCTCAAATCTTTTAAGGCTGGGGCAGAACTAAGAGCGCTATCGAGTTTCAAATCTAGGTAAAAGTAATGGTTTTGCACCTCAAGCTCCTTGTTACATACCTGTAGAGTGATACCTTTTGATTTGTGCAGCTTATTGATCGAGCCATACCACACAACCTTAGACTCTAGACGATTCAATGCCGTTTGTAGCCTCTCTCTTATTAGGTCTACCTAATTATTGGAACAGTATATTACTAAATCGTCACCATATAAATAATGCTGGCAATCCCCAAGCATATCTCTGACATCATTTATATACATAATGAACAATAGCGGCCCGAGTACAGAACCTTGAGGGCCAACATATCGTACATCTGTGATATGCTGAGATAGCTTATCACTGATAGTGGGGAAAAAAATCATTCAAATAATCAACAGATTCTTGTTCAGATTTGACAAAACCATCTTTACCTCATAACTAGGGTGGTGATATTTGGAGTTTCGGATTAATACCATTTATCACACGCCAAAATTTCTTCAGATCATGTTTATTCTCCTCAAGATTGCTTGATTGGCCTTAGCATAATTAATAGCCTTGTTTATTCTGCATCGGAGAGACCTAGCTCGATTTAGATAAAATTTATCCCTAGTACGAAGGAAACTGTTAACATAATTTTCACGTTCATAAATCATGCTGAGGATTTCATGAGTCATCGATTCTGTATAAATTTCCAGGCCTTGTCAGGGTAAGAAAGGGTATAAAAATAGTCCCAATCAGCTATGGCTAGCCAGTCAATAAAGAACTCCTCATTAAAACCCTTATGTTTCCTTACCCATATTTTTCTTTTCATATACAATACCTTTTCTTTGGTTTTAACAGCAAAAACAGGTAGATGATCACTCACCAAAATGTTCAAAACATCATGGGTGGTCTCCTTATTGTAATTAGTTAAAATATTGTGTAAGCATGATACTGTTTTTTTATATGGCCTTGTGCATTGATGAATTAATTTGTGATAACCTTCAAATTTGCAAGCATCAGATAACTTTATATTTATGTCTCCCATGATCCATTGCTCAACATCTTCTTTATTAGCACAGGTCATTAATACATGCAAATGTTCAAAGAAATTGTCATGCTTACCAGAAGGTGGTCTTTATACAGATACAATTTGGATAACATCTGACTCAAATTTAATATCCAGCACCAAACATTCAAGATGCTTGTTTAAACAACTCAAATCATGTTGTAATGTTATATCAGCCTGTATATCATCTCTCACATAAGGCAAAATAAAAATACAACAGTGTATTCTGTAGGACAGGTTGCTTCAAGGAAATTCAAATCCAAGTTGAACAAATTGCTGCACTGAAAGGTAGAATTCAAACTTTTAATTGTATCAAAAAGGGCTTGGGAATGTATTCCAGCAATAAAAGTACAAAACAAATTAATTAGGAGGGCATAACTTTGGATCTAATTGGAATGTTTACGAAATTCTTGAAGATTTAGAAAGCTGGGATCATGCCTCATGTCACTGTTGCATTTTCCAAGGTCTCTGTTGCACATTTTTTGCGACATTGCGACAGCTGCCCAACCATTAGTTAATTATTAACCTGGGGGTATTTTCCTGCGTGATATCAGTTTCATCAAATTTCAAGTCTCGTTTTTAAGTTACTGTCCAACTGATGTGTCTTAAAATTTTGCTTATCAGTAGAAACATCGATCGATCGTTTAAGGTGATAGAATGCGATTAAGGAAGTTGGAGGAATGAACAAAGATGAAATGAAAAGCAATATGTTTTAAGTATAATTATATGCAATTATGCACCTCTCACTTGACTTTGTGAATTTCGATACTTATAAAAGAAGGGAAAGAAAGACAATGAGGATTTCAGCACTGTCCACCTACTATCCAGTAAAGGCAATAATCAATCATAAAAATGTTATCCAACACTATTATGTAAGGCCATGGAAAGGTTACAGTTGAACAGTCCCAGCCATCTAAAAAGTATTGCGTTTTCTTTTGCATTAGTCATTCAGGTTGTAGATCATAACATGTTGATTGCATTCCTTGAAGCCTAAATTTGATACCAAATATGACCCCTTTGGTCATTCCTATCGTGTTCCAATACAATACCATGCACCTTGCTCAAAACAGTCATGAAATGGGCCAAATTGATGTATGTTATGGAGGGGTACAGAATTTTTACAGATGCCCCCTAAATCCCGTCTGCGTTTGTCCTGAGTCTAGTCTGTGCTGTTTGCGGCAGGCTTTACTGTTTGTGTTTTCTTATGACACGACCATCATCATTGTCTTTACCAAGCACGTGGGAGTGAAAGCATTGGCCTCTCCTTTGGGGCTCGTTAATTTTGCAGGAAGAAAGTGAGCGGTTTTTGAATTCAATGGGCCAATCAGCATCACATGGAAATCGTTGTCGGTGGTGGGTTTTCATTAGGATTACAATACGTCTGAAATCACTGCTTCCCGCAAGAATGACAATGAAAAAGATAATACATTGGTGTTATGGTTTGTCTGCTGGTTCAGGTTCAAATTCCTTCATTCTGCCCTATGAACTAACTAGCTGAGTAATTGGGTGAAGGCCCTTGTATGTCAAAGGAATGACAAGAGATGTAAATTGCCCCCCATAAAGCAATGTGAGATCATAGATGGATACACTACATGAAGAATTCTAAAAATTACATGGAGAATAACTGTACAAAACCTGTTACATAAAATCTATTGTCTTTGATAACCATTAAGCCCGAAGTAAAATTGATCGAAATGATGATTATTGCCATTAGAAAATCTGTACTAGAATATCAACCATTTCAGTGATGCCTTTAAGAATATACAATTTGTTTGCCGGAAAAAAAAACGAAAAAATTAAAATGTATACACACACGCACACACACACACACACACACACACACACACACACACACACACACACACACACACACACACACACACATACACACACATATATATATATATATATATATATATATATATATATATATATATATATATATATATATATATATCCTTGATTTGTTTCCACACATCGACAGCTTATGAGAATCATTCTCCTGTAGCAAAATGATTATTAGGTTTGATCTAAATTCTATGTAGTAACTATATTTTAGTCCGGTGTGGCTTCTTGCACATGTGATATTTGAAGGCCTCTTACATTGATTATTGTACGTATGGCGAATGGATCATTTGGTGATTAAAGCCATCATCCATCTCCATTACTTCGATTTAATCATCCCCACAGTACCAATATGATAGAGAATCTACAAATATGCCCTGAAAACATTACCTTCATCATTGCAGAGGCTCATGAAGTGCAGATGGCTTTAATCTGATTAAATGAATAAAAGGAATCATACTGGATCGTCCAAATTGTAAAAAGTCATAGTTATACCGAGAGAACATTTGGAAGAAGACACATTCAATGCAATGAGATCTCGCATATATTCTTTTTATATAAAATGCTTCCTAGAAAATAAACCTACCAGTAATTTTTTAAATTCACCAAGTCGGAATCTTTTCTTTTGACCGAGGAGACGATCATTTGGTCTCAGGCCGCCTCCTTGTCAATCTCTTGACAGTGGGACCACAAATACATACTTTAAATACTTGTGGAAATAGGAGCGTTTGTTCATCACACAATCCACAAGCAGTCCAAGGACTTCCATTGCTTACCAGGAGATCGTGCTAAACATTCTCAGGGTCAAGCCACCAGTTTAGACCCAGACCTTCTCCACCCCCCCTGCTACCTCCTACACCACCAGGAGGGCATTTCTCAACATGGTACCTCTGCATCAAGCCACTACAGCTTGAAGCCTTCAAAATTAGAGTGGGTGATTGTCGGTAATGCACTACGACTGCTCTGGACGATCAACACTTAATGTAGTAACTACACATAGTTTGATAGATCAGTCATACCCAGTGGCGGATTTAGATGGGGGCGTGTGCCCCCTCCTTTCTGTAGTCTATTTGATCATTTCAGACCCAAAAACATCAAAAATGGGGTTTGCGCCCTCTCCTTTTGGGGTGCGTCCCCTCCTATCCTAAGTCCTGGTACCGCCCCCGGTACCAGTGTTATCATGAGTAACCACTCGATGCAGGACGGTAATGACATTAGAGTGAGGGATCCTACTGTAATTTGAAGGGGTCTAGTCGTACCATTTTGAGAAATGCCTTGCAACTTAGCCCCAGGCTTGCTCCAGCCCCTCCCCCTACACCACGGCACAAAGGCTGTGTTGATCAGGTGTCCCAGTGCAAATTGCCAGCCGGACTGAGTATGTGCTATTAATATTTGCCCAGCAATTGATCCAGGGCAAAACATTGACTCATTCTCTCCCCTTTTCACCCATATACTCCCCAAACCAACCCCTGCCTCGTGCGACCGGAACCAGCCTGCCCTGGTGCATTCAACTTCCGCCAGCGTTCCCAGGGGCATTTTCGCGCGACCCAACCCGGTTAACCGGGTGACTTGATCTGGTACATCTGGGGTGTAGGTGTGGTGTATGCCCGATGGGTACAGCCGGTCGACCTGGTTAACCGGATCGGGGCATGCGAAAATGTCCCTATAGTGGCAGCGTGGGAGGCAGGCTAGGATAGTCCTAGCGCACATGCGCAGCAGAATAAGGTCACATCTGAAGGCAGAAACAATGACGTCTGTTCATTCTGTACTACTACATTGGGCCATTACCAAGAGGCTGTATACTTAGGGGCGGTCCAGAAATAACGTCACACCTTTTTCGGCCATTTTCAACACCACCCAACCCCCTGTCACACTTAGTCACACACAGCCAACACCCCCCTCAGCTGTACTGTCCTCTCAGCGCAGCTTTCAATAATAATAATAATAATAATAATAATAATAATAATAATAATAATAATAATAATAATAATAATAATAATAATAATAATAATAATAATAATAATAATTTTACCTGAGTAACAGGGATTTAGGGGTAAAATAAATGCCTACCTGACTATGGGCGGGTGGTTGGGGGCACAGCCCCTGAATTTAGCCTATTTCGTTACAGTGCTGACATTCTATAGTTCCCTTCTAGCTAACATATTTATCTTGTTATGTATGATGTCTCTAATATGGGCCTTAAAATCAATTTTTGAAAATGTGACATCACACAATCCTAGACAACCCCACCCCCACCCCCCTGTCACACTTTGTCACAATTAAAAAATACCACCCCCACCCCCTCCTGATTTGAATTTGAATTTGTCTTTATTGCCATAGTTCAACAATGTACAAAATTAAATACAGATCCATAATTAACCAGGGCGACAATAAAGACGGGTCGCCGCTTAGTCTATGAAAGACTAATATTTAAGTTGGCAACTCCTGTGTGGCATATTTATTGACGGACCCTTACGTGGTGGAATCAGGCTTCCCCCTAATAACCTGATAAGGGAAGGTACCCAGGTGTCTCAGGGATAGGGAGGGAAGGAGACAGCGCCGACGATGGCAGGAACGCCCGCCGCTGGGGGATTTACAGTCCATATATAAGTTTGCCCGCCGCCCACTGACTATGTGATGAGTAGTGTCGGGTTGCAATTGATACCTGGTCATGTTTCGGGAGTGCTCTCCACCCCAGCTTCCCCCTTACCTTGTCTCTTATAGCTGGGGGTGGGGAGGGGAGGGCTGTGCTGCAGAAAGCCTGTGTGTATAGGCCTATGTCTGTCTTGTAAACACTCAGGTGTACATGTGTGTACATGGGTTTATATGTGTTTTTTCTGTGGGCAATCATTCACTATTTTTGGCACTGTGGTACTTCTAGGATATTACTGGATTGAAACAGATCTTTGATCCTGGTTGGCTATTTATTTATAAATAGCCAACCAGAAATAACTGAAGCTTCTATAGAACATGAAGAACTGGGTCTACCGAAATATATTTGTATATCTTAACCTCTGTTCTTCTTCCCTACACCTGTGCATTTTGTAGCCCACTCACCAATGCTCAGAAGACACGGCAACCTCTGGAAATATATCCTTGTGTGTCAAGGTAATTAGGCCTAAAATGTTTTGTTCAGGTAACCACATAAAAAATAGGGTAGGTAGGTAGGTAGATAGGTAGGTAGGAAGGGAAATCTCTTACATATTTTTTAAGGCAGGCTTTAAATTCACATACCTACGCGACACAAATTTAACATACAAGATAGTAAATCTTTTTTTTTTGATAAATGCCAAAAAGTCAGATCCCCCAAAAAAGGCCCATATAAAATCTAGTGTAGGGCAAAAAGAGATAGGGTAGCTAGCATTACCTAAACACATTTTTTAGGCCTAATATGGGTAATAGGGCAAACATTGAAAAGATATGGAACTCAAAATAACCATACAGATATATGACCTGTTACAGTTGAGCTATAGCCTTTGTAATAACAATAAAGGTTATTTGTACGTATATTATTGTAGGCAAAAGTCAAGAATGCTGATAATCAAAGTTAGCCTAAGACCTCACTGTGACAGGCGTAGGACCAATTTTCTTTTTCAGCAAGGTACATATGGCCTGTTTCAGGTTATACAATTGACCATAACAACTAAAATAGGTGAATTATATAAACTAGTCCCATCAATCACAATACCCAATTTATGCTTTTGTGGCATAAGGAGGCAGAGAGGTCCGCATACCTTACTGATATCAGATTATTATTCCTTCCATCTGCTGAAATGTACAGTTCATAGATGACTCAACCATCTGCGGAGAAGTTAAGTCCTGATCTAACCACATTCATAAAAATTACCTTCTTCACTGGCCACATGAAAACCACGATTTAATCTGGTTACCCAGTTTGTATAGTATTACTTGACTTCCTGGTAACCTGTGGGTGACATAAAAGTAGTGAATGAATCATTTCAGGCGCCATCACACCACAAATATACCATCTAGTAATCTTTTTTACTATCTAACATTGATACAGCTAGTCCCATAAACAGGCAAATTTGTCAGTTCGCAATCTAATTTTTAAAACGTGCCATCCATCTTATAGGTACACTATTCTTCTGATAGTTATATATACCAACAAGTCAATGCCTTGATCTATATTTTCATACACTGCTCTATGAATGAGCAATGCCACAGAATCATTGGCTGGTGTACTGAAGGCTATTTCCCTTTTATCTATGGTAATATCATATACCATTTTATTATTCCATAAATTGTAACATATTGTTGTATTAATCAAAGAATACATAAGAAATTAATACATAGGTTGGCTAGAAGAGCGCTCAAACATTCTAGAAGAGCGTTCATGCTCCACTGCACACCAGCCATGTCAATTATACATAAGTTACATCACCAAAGACAGCGACCTCATGGTCCACTGCACAATATAATGCTTCTAAGGGTCTAAAACAGCGACCTCATGGTTCAGTGCACAAATTAATAACTTGTAAGGGAATGCAAACGGCCGTCACGGGTGCCTGGGCACCGCCGATGCTGTCATGAGTGTCTCAGCACCCAAACACTGAACAATAGATTACATAAGTCACAATGCCATAACATTCTGGTCGCTCTAGCGTGGCTCCTGAGCAATCAAGGTCAAATATCAAAGCATTTATGGAAAGGCCATAATTAGACGGTCAAAATGAGCCCAAGAACAAGGCAGAACTCCCATTATTAAGGAAGTTACACCATGTAGACTAATTCAACCTCTGAATGCACCACAGACAAACCAGCGCAAGTTAAGTGCCTAGAAAGCCGGCGTTGACAATTTCACATATTCAAGTCCGCGCAGGCGCAAAATGGTGGTTGTAACGGCGTAAACAGCTGAGTTATGAGGGTCAGAACATGCCACAGCGACCAAGACAATGGGGGACATGGCGGTGTCCATGGGGGTCCTTTGTGCACCCAGTGACACATGAAAGACTCCCCTCAAACAATTGTAGAGGTAGGCAGATGCCACTGCCTCCAGTCAGTCTGAGGAGCCAAGCCAGGAAATGGTACAAATACCACTGGCTGCTCCTCCTAGAAGGCAGAATCTCCAGAACCACCCTAGAGGTAACATCTCCAGCCATCACTCCTGCTACCTGCTATAGCTCTACACTATGCTGGGTTAGACTATGCCAGACAGGCATAGGACTAAACCAGTAGTGGCCAGAGTATACTTGCTACAAGACACCTACCAGAGGGTAAAGTTGAACATTATTATATTATTCCTCTAAGCAGCAGATCAGGAGCTAGGTGTGGGAACCCACCTAGAACTATACTGGACATTGTGTTATTATTATTATTACCTCACAGGTGGAGTGGAACAGAACATTATACTTTATAAACAATTGTATATTTACTGTGGAAATTACCTGCATATTAACATATGTGTGATTGATATTTCCTACATGTTGCCTAAAGCTGAATAAACCAGTGTTAACTGGAATCAACACAAATTATGAGAGCTTGATGGTCTTAAACTCTATATACCACTAGTCATATGATATTTCTCATATGACAACTTGATCATGCACAATTACTAGTATGACAGTAATATATAGCTCAAAGAGAAGAGATATCTATTGTAGTCAAATACCAAGCAGGAGTGGTTCACAATATACAATAGATGTTGGTGTCAGAAAACCTTAACCACTACCACCAATACCTTTATTTGCCCAACTCTCAATGTCTCGATACGATTAGTACGACATACAAAGTCCAGAACGTAGGCCACATTAGTCAGGCCTTGTTGAACCCGAATATTTTTTTAGCAGATCTAGAGGTCAGGGAATAAGCCCTAAATGCACCTCCTTTAGTTCCTGACATTACAAATAGGCTTTAAGGGGGGCTAGTATCTGGATTAGACTGGAGGGTGTTTCGACAGGATTGGGATTTAAATTCTAACTGTAGCAGAAGGGATAAAATCACATTCTTTTGGCAAAGGAATCGGAGGAAGTAACTAGCTGGGAATAGGTTCTTACTTGGGAAGTACACACCGAGTCTAAACCAGTCCTACGCAACTTCTCTCACAATTTACCTTTTTGCAAAATAACAGAGAATCAATTTTCTAAGCTGATTTAGCTCAGTGTAGGGAATAGTACCTTAGGCAGAATTTAATTGCAATCCTTTAGAAACACCCTCCAGAGAGGTTAGAGTGAGTGTGTATATTCACGCTAAGGTAACGGTATACACAGTGTACAACTGTTGGCAGCTAAGTGCTGATGTGTAATCTACCATTCTGTCTATTGCCCATAAAACACATCCACTGTCAATGGCGTTGTGGTTTCCTTAAAAGGGGGGGGGGATAATAGCATTACTGCTATGCTGACGAATTGGATCCCTGAATGAGAAAGGATTGTGGGCTTTTGGAAAGCTAACGACGGCTTACTAAATTTAGCAGCTTAACAATCCTATTCATACTAGAATGCATAGAACCTACTTTCTTTAAAACAGAGTTGAAGTGAGGGACGCAATACTATAGTACTAGGGCATTTGCAAATAAAATGAGTTGGCAGTTTTGTTTCAATTATTGTGTAATTCATGAAATATTTATTTCACAGAGCTATGCTGTCATGCACAATAAGAGACGGATTAAATTTCAGTCTGGCTAAAATATTGAATGAGCAAAATACTATATTCCAAATAAGCCCTAGACACACAACTTCTATCCAAACCTTTCCTACAGGCTATGTAGACTATGGCTAAGTAGCGGCTAATTTCACCATGGTAGGTCACATCAGCAACGTTACCAATTCCTAAATGCCATCCCTCCTCCATCCTAACCACCAGCACTTAGTACATTCAGGCGCCAGAAAGGTTGCATCTTTACTCCCTTATCAGAAGATCAAGTGGCAGTGGCAGTGATTTAGAGGGTCCACCTTGACGGTACACATCGGTTTATGGGCGGGCGGGAGGTGAGGCTCAGCTGATCCTAGGTTGGTCTTGATCATTTGATCCATTGATCTGTGCCTAGGCTAACTTATCTTTCCCGTCGGCTGGCCCGGGGGTGGTGACTTGTATGTGGCCCACCTTAGAGTTAGACGCTTTGTTGTGGCCGAAAGGTACAAGGCACCCTTAAGGTCAGATGGTTATATATGGCAGGCCAAAATAGCCATACATTAGATGAGATTTTTAGCCATACCCTATAGCAACATTAAATACTCCTGGTTTTCTTGTAGATAATCATTACCCCCCCCCCCCACATACCTGGAGGCCAAGAATAGTTCAGCTCTCAAATGAACATTCCATCTATTATACCTTTTTTGACATTGGAGAGATGCCTTCAGGTACTCTATCAGCATATACCTAAACTTTCTTTCACCAATTGATGACAGCATACATTGCCCAAAAGCTTATATATAGGTATGGAACTATTGTAAATTTAAAAGCCGCCATTGCAGGAGATTCGTCAGCACTTAGTCTTCATCGGTGGTATATGAGACCAATGACAGGGGCGTAGGAAACGGGGGGGGGGCAGGGGGGCCTGGGACACCCGTCAGTCATATAAGAGGTGGGGCCTGAGTATGTCTGAGCCCCCAAAAATTTGCCAAGAAGTTATAGTGAATTAAAGAAGAAGCTAAAACTTTGCTCAAACTTTTTTCTCAAATCACATTGATATGTGATATTGATATATCCGATATGTAATGTGGTTTTTTGAGATGCATTAATACAGCCCTAGTGAGCTACTCACTAACTCTGCATTCATGCATCATGACGACCAATAGCCATAATAGACTGATGAACCGTTGATCCTTCAGGGGCTAGAGACACATTAAGCCCTGGAGGAGACATACTGCTGGCGCTCCTGGCGGACACCACGAGCAGTAGGTATTAGGTTTAGAGCACTGCTACCATGGCAAGACTCTCCAGATTGCTTTATTTGGTTATTTATCATCAAACACAACCTTGCAGAGGGCCCCAGCCTATATATATATACTGCTAACTGGCGGGATGCCTGCCTGCTAGTTGGAACTTATGAATTGCATGGCAGTTCATTACCTGCTAACTAAAACCTAAGAATTGCATGGCAGTTTGGTGCACTATGCCCTTCTGTTGCCATAGAGCAAGAACCTATCCACACTTAGGTCTAATTAATGAATGTATATCTATTTATACTCTATTCACTGTATTCACTAAGGTTACATTTGCGCATCATGCTTTTCCATTTGGGTTGATGCACTCCCAAATGGATCAGCATGATGCACTGATGCATCCCCAGTGAGTTACTCGCCAGGTGCTGCATCATGTGGACAAAAGAGGTTATAGGAAATATACATTCCTTTTAGACTTAATACATATTGCTTACGTTATGGGTGGGCTTTTCCCATCCAGGTTTATAACCTGGTCATGACCCATTATATACAGCCACACCTATATATAAGGTAAGGTTAACGATCAGCGACCACACGCCAAGGGTATGAGGTATCTTAAGTATCCATTATATCATGATGTAGGCTAAGACCTGGGTTTCAGCCAAATACTAGATAGGCATGATGTATGTACATGAATTAATCTGTCAATGCTTTTGTGCTGAGACATAACCGTCATTAGTGCCAGTTATTAGTTATACCGTAAAACCTCTCCCATTAGGGGATGGTTCCACTGTGTCGGTCAAGTCTCTTTTTTATGCTAATTTCTCTATTTGATATAAAACTGGCCCGCATAGTTTAGAATAAATGTTTAAGCCGACTACAATGTATTGAATATTGAACTTACAAGCCCCCCGCCCCATTTAGTGCACGTCTCATGGTAGAATCATGCAGCAATTAAAAAAAAGGAAAAAGCAAACAATAAATAAGCAACAACACACACAATAAACAGTATCACTCTGCTAATTTTGAGTGATTACTTTATAAGGGAACATTGTGCAACGTTTAGAAATGAATGGTGATTCAATCACACCCCCCATGCAGCCAAATATTGGATAGGAAACTTATAACTTATATAATTAGAGCATTTCTTAAGGTTAATAACTTTCCTGTTGTTACTCATCTCTGAAATACGATATCTATGTAACCCTATCCATTGTAATCAAGGTGTGGGAATTGAACTTCAGAAAATTCAATATAGCTTCATACAAAGCGGGCAGATGAACACTATAAGCATACATATGGTGTGGTATCCTCAGTATAGGCAGAGCTACAACAGCAGCGTCCGTTAGTATGAGGTCCAGTATGAGAAAAGAGGAGTTATTTCCAGCTTCTCATTGGACGTGTTAATTCAAATTATCATATATCTTTGCTATTAAGGGTACATTCCACCCAGCCTGAGTTCTCACATAGCTGATAAACAGGCCTGGCGTGGCCCCGGGGATACATCTGTAATATATTTGTAATGGTAGAAATTTGTAATTACTTATCTTGAACTGGGCAAAGCCATTATAAGGCGACGATTCGATTCAGTTGCATTGTATTTTAAACATAACACAATGGCAAAATAGTGTAAAATACAGTCCACTTGCTTTTGTTCAATGATATGGGCTCTCGCAACAGTGACACAATATCACACAAAGTGAATTAGCCTACACTGGTCTATATTTAACACCTTCCACATATCAACAAAGAATCGATATGCAACACATTTGCTGGGAAGCAGAAAGCAGACATTTGACATTTAATGAAATTAATTAAGCTACAGAGCAGCTGGTCTGGAGGCTGTTACTCATTTGCTAAATAGAGAGGGGAGTAGGTGCCCTCTTTTCCAGAGAAGTTATGCTGTACTTCACCATTCAACTTCCATTCATCATATAAGTCTAAAAAGGCACCTGCCTCGCTTCGAAATTGTGTGTGCTGCACTATAAGATACCTAATTTTGCCACACACTCTTTCAAGCTTTCTTGTGTTGACCACTTGTGTGCAACACAAAATGTTAGGACTACAAAGAAAGAGACTGCTGCAGGTGAGGCACTGCTTATGCAAAACTATATGAGTGTAGGGGTATGGTATTTTACACTTTAACGTTCATGCACCCGTGAGACTCAGACCTAGGTCCTTCGGGTGTGGTGGGGGAATCCGGATGGCAGGTGGCAGCACCTGCCTCTGGGTTCGTATCCACTACACCAGGGGGCCTACCACTCGTCCGCCACACGTCACGTGGCCGGTCTGAGTTTCGCGGGCTTTTCCCCTATATAAGGCTGGTCCTAGCCCTAGGTTCCTCAGTAGTGGTTTACCCACTGCTCAACCAGGTTGTTACCCGAAAGGGTAACCGAATGCACTAGCAGCATGTAGTCCTCTGAGGCTGTGATCGTATGTAACGCAAGCTATGAAATAAAAGCTCGGTTGCCTACCCGGAAACTTTTCTCTCTCTTCGTTATGATTTAATCTAACTTAACGAGACGAACCACTACATTGGTGCCGTGACCAGTTGGTCTTCGGGTAAGCGCAGTCAGAAATGACTGAGCTGAGCCCAGTTAGGGGAAATGGCCCAAATCGTGAGCTAGACTCCCCGATGGAGGATGGTGAAATCAAGTCACCACCCCAAGGTACGGAGTGGAGGGATCCACTAGAACACTACCCTGATGGGTTAGAAGATGTAAGAAGAAACTTACATCATGAACTGGATGAATTTGGAGACTCCTTATTCATGCCAGGAGGTACTTCGAAACCTGCACCAATGCATAAAAGTACTGCTCAATTTGGTAAATTACCATTTGAGGTACCAAAGCCTAGTGCAGGTATGTTTGAAACTCCATACAGTTCTCGAATTAAACACCAAAAATGTGGATTCGAAAAGAACAAAATGGACGAGCTTGAAGACATGAGAGCTGAATACGAGAAGATCCAGAAGGATCTTATTACACTGACCGGAACCCGAGACAAGATTCTGACTGAAAACAAACAGTTGATATCGGAACGTCTCGATTACGATCAGAGTTGTAGACGCCAACAACAATTGTTGTTGGATCAGATGGAGAAAGAAAAGCAAGATTTTCAACTCCAGCACGAACAGTATCGTGATGCACTATATACGGCGGATCTGGAATACAGAGCCTCGTATGATGAGTTGAATAGAACTAAACAAGAGTTAAATTCAACTCAATCGGCCTACGGCAAGTATCAAGAAGAGCTGAAGAAAATAGAATCAGCCTTCAAAGATGCTCGGGAAACGTACCAAAAACAGACCGATGAGCATGAAAAACTCAAAGATCAATTGATACGCGAATCCACAGATTTGGCTGTTAAACAGACTAAAATGATGGATGATTATTCCGAACTGGAGGCTAAAGCTATCCAGATGTCAAAGTATCTAGAAGATACTGGTCGTGCAGTAGGCACTCTTGAATCAGACTTCACTGTTTCAGGAATTGCCCTAAACACGACAAGTAACCAGATGTTCTCTTTGAGGGGCAATGACGGGGTAACAGAGACAACTGTACCTCGTTATGAAGGAGTAAAGAGTCATCAGGTTAGATTTACAGATAATACCTCTATACCTCTTGGTCTAGGTACGGGAAATAAAGGGGATAATTCTGCGAGTGGAGCTAAACAAAGCCGCTCGGCAGGAAGCTCCACCTTTGACGGCGGATGGCCACAACAGTCACCTTTAGGGGGACCAAATGGCCCGTATGCCCAGTATGGATGGAATCAGTCCCAAACAGGAACGAATCCGTCCAATGGTAACACCCGGAACACGTCCGGAGGAACAACCGGACGAGCACCCGGAGGTTCCAGTACAGCTGGGGGGCAATCCGGATGTGATCAAGGATCCGGACCCTCAAGCGATCGTTCCAGGAGCAGACCCTCTGCCAGTGGGACTGGTTTCAATAATGGAATAATGGAAATCAGTCGTATGGAACAGGAGGAAACACTAATCCCAATAGTGGTTTCTTTAGCTTTGGTGGAAATACACAACCCACCAATGGTCCAGGGCCGGCTCCCCAAACCAGTGGATACACCTTTTCACAGGTGCCTCCATACGGAGCAGGGGGATCAGGAGGTGGAGGAGGACCACCATCCGGAGGCTTTGGAAGTACTTATGGTACGAATCCTCCAAGGAAAAAGAGACTCAGTCGCCGAGTATCTCTTTCTCCAGGGTTACAAGCGCTGCATGATTCTAATGCAGCGATTGCTAACTTAGGTGTTGATTGTTACAATCAAGGTCTGGACGATACGGAGATCATGGAATGGAGTAAGGGTTTAACCCTTACTGGATCCACGAATCCGGCTCGTAGAGTAGCTAAGATACCTACCCCCTTTAATGCCAAGAACCCTTGGAAGGAGGAGTATCAAGGCTGCGCGAATGTCTTTAACTGCAATGGATGGGGTAAAGCGGAAGCTCTGCCTTATTTAGTATGCTGGTTAAAGGAAGGCGACGGAAAAGGAGCCGTGGAACAATGGAGAGATTCTCAAATAACAGGACTCTCAGCCCATATGAAGTATGATGAACTCATAGAAATTGCTTCATATTTATATGGGAATATAGTTGGAGAAGACCCTTGGCTGACGTTCACTAAAAGAACACAGAAGCCCAAGGAGTCTGCCAAAGTGTTCGGCTTAGAATGTCAACGACTGTTGCATAAAGCCAGACCTCAATGGAGACTAGATGATGAATGCTTCCTAGATGAGATGTTTAAACAATTCATTGAAGGATTGCGGAATCAAGAACACAGGACAGTAGCCTGTGAAGCTTGGAAGAATGATGCCTCTTTGACAGATTTGTTCCAGTCCCTAGATCATTATGATCGAAAGGCCCGTATCTTTGCCGGGAAGGTACCCCAACGGATGTCAGCAATGATAATCCCGGAGGGAATACCCGAAACCGATTCATCCGAATCAGGGGAACCTGACGAAGATGAAAACGTTGGGGCCATTGGCCAAGGGAACCCCCGGTACAACCGGAACTGGGGAAAGAAACCGGGTTACGTCAAGGAGAAAGTGATCACTTCTAAACCTCCTGTGACTCAACCCGATACCAAACCCACGACGGGTCCTTCTTTATCAGAGGACCTGGTTAACAATTTGGTAAAGAAGATTACTGAAAATCTTAGGAGGCCTAAGCCTGATAGGAGTGTTGTGACATGCTTCCGATGTCAGGAAACTGGGCATTATGCTGCCGAGTGTGAGGCAGATAAGCCAGTTTATAGAAACACTCGTTACCGGAGCAATCCGGGTAAGGAGGACTCAGTGAAGAAGGAAAACTGAGAGGGGGTGTCCACAATGGCAACCGGATTACCCCCAGAGTGAGTGATTGCCATGACTGCCAGCCTATCGCAGCTTGCGGTACTGGCAAGAATCCTCTAGCGATTTCGCCCAGCAGTGAAGCTAAGGAGCCTGATCAGTTCCTTACTCATGAGGCTGGGGAGACTGATAGTACACCAGGTGTCAAGAACCGGCAGAAGAACACAGAGGGGAAACCCGATATCAGTCCAGAGGGAGCGGCCAATGAGTTGGCCAGGGTGGGGTGTGCCCAGTTCCCCCCGGGTCATCCTTGTCTCGAATTCTTAAAGGGATGTGGATTTGACCTCGGCGCTAAGACGGAACTTGCTAAGTATGCAAGTAGTCCTACCTACTTGAAAGGTAGGAGGTGGTACGCAGTTGTATCTGTGAGTGGTAGATCCGCTGAGTTTCTTGTCGATACGGGTGCTAGCCACTCCTGTATTGCTAAGAGATTCTACGATCTTTTGCCTACGAATCATGAAACTTTCACAACGGAAGGAAATGCTCGTACGGCCGACGGTAGCATGATACAAACGTTCGGTAGAACATGTATGAGGTTCAGTCTACAGGAAGATAAGGACTTCATCCTTACCCCTACTGTGGCGAACATCGCGGATGATGGTATACTCGGTCTGGATTTTGCTGCATTATATGGAGCAAGGTTAGATTCCCAGAGGGGAATATTGGAAGTGAGAGACCCGTATCATCTCGAAGTACAATGTGTACTTAGGCAAGTAAGCAGTGTAGCCAGTGTAGCCCAGACTGTTAAGATACCACCAGGCACAGCCTGTGATGTCTTATGTCGAGCGGACAGACAGTTTTCAGGAAAAACTGGAGTTGTAGAGCCAGACATGGCCATGTTGTCAAGTATCGGATTGGAATCCGCTGATGTTCTAGTAGCTAACGCTGCTTGGACGGTGGTTCCTATATCCAATACCGGTAACAAGACTGTCTATGTACAGAAGGATACGATCCTTGGATCGGTTGTCTTATCCGAATTGATAGAAGACTGTAAGCATGTTTCGGCACCCGGAGCCCCTATCCCACCCGAAAGGAGCCCGGAACTAGACACTCTAGTAGCCGAAAGCCATGTAGAAAGTGATGAACAACGTGAAGCTCTAACTGACTTGTTGTACAAGTACCGTAAAGCTTTTGCAGCACCGAGTGAACAATTGGGGCGTACCGATAAAGTACTGCATACGATTGACACTGGTGAGAATGAACCTTTCAAGATTCCTTATAGAAGACTCCCACTAGCCAAAAAAAGGGTAGCTGAGGAGGAGATAGCTAAAATGCTTGAACAGGATGTAATAATTCCATCAACCAGTCCTTGGTCTAGCCCTGTGTGCATGGTGACCAAGAAAGATGGTAGCATCCGTTTCTGCATAGATTACCGGAAATTGAATGGTATGACCAAGAAGAATTCATATCCCTTACCACGGATCGATGAGACTATAGACTCCCTTGGAGGTAAGCAATGGTATTGCTCTCTAGACTTACAATCCGGGTACTGGCAAGTGGGTATGCATCCGAAAGATATGGAGAAGACGGCCTTTTCCAGTCATATTGGATTATTCCAGTATAATGTGATGCCGTTTGGATTGTGCAATGCACCGGCGACATTTGAAGCCATGATGGAAACTTTATTAAGTGACCTTTTATGGAAGAAATGTCTCGTCTATCTAGACGATGTGATTGTCTTTGGAAAGACATACGAAGAATGCTTGGAAAATTTAGGTATGGTCCTGGAAAGGATCATAACTAATGGTTTGAAGCTGAAACCCAAGAAGTGCGATCTTTTCAAAAGATCTATTAATTACTTGGGGCGAATAATCTCGAATGAAGGGATTAAAGCCGATCCGGAGAAACTGGATGCCGTGTCAAATTGGCAAGCACCCACGAATGCGAAAGAAGTTAGGTCCTTCCTCGGATTCTGTTCCTACTACCGGGACTTTATCCCAGGATATTCAAGGGTTGCCTTTCCTATCCAGAGTTTGTCCCACTGGACACCCGGGATCAGAAAGGAACGATTCCCTTGGGGACCCGAGCAAGACGAGGCCTTTATGAAAATAAAGGATTTGTTTGCTATCACACCTGTGTTGAGATACCCCACGGAGAATGATCATTTCATTCTAGATACTGATGCTAGTAATGAAAGCATAGGAGCCGCCCTTTCTCAGGTCCAGGATGGGGTCGAAGTTCCTATAGCCTTCGCTAGTAACACGTTGAGTAAATCTCAAAGAAACTATTGTACCACTAAACGTGAGTTGTTGGCTGTGGTGGTCTATACGAAGAAGTTCAAGCACTTTTTGTGGGGGAGTGATTTCACTCTACGGACTGATCACTCTTCCCTCAGATGGTTATTGAACTTCAAAGATGCAGAGGGGATGATAGGTCGCTGGTTAGCGCACCTATCCGAATTCGGTCTAAATCACAGCCAGATTGAACACCGAGCCGGGGCAAAGCATTTGAATGCAGATGCTTTGTCTAGAATCCCAGTGAGGAAATGTGCAAATGCTGAGTGCACTGATTGTGGAGCACACAATGCTGTGTTGGCAGGGGTTCGAGTTCCATTCGAAACCCATCCGGAACATGTCTTGAATTGGTCCTTGGAGACCATCAGGCAGTTCCAGAAGTCTGATGCAGTCACATCACGTTTGATTAAATTCCTTAATCAGGGTATCTGTCCCCCAAGACCCGTAGTGTCATTGGAGAACAGAGAGATGAGACGATTCTTAGCTCAATGGGCCGAGCTAAAAGTCCGGGATGGTATTCTGTTTCGATGGAAGAACCATTCTAATAGGAACAAAACCTTGCAAGTTGTCATACCTAGTGCTATGCGACGAGATATTATGTATTTCTGTCATGGACATAGAACTAGTGGACACTTTGGAAAGAAACGGTCTCTAGAACGTCTGACCAGACGATACTATTGGCCCGGCATGAGTACAGATCTCACCCGATGGGTGGAGACCTGTCCCGAGTGCTGTAAGAACAAACCAGGACCCGGGTTAGGCAAGCTGCCATTATCCCAGGAACTGTTTGGTGTAAGGTTTGCTAGAATAGCTGTTGACATTATTAGTGGGATTCCCCCCACTCCTAGTGGCAACACGTGTATGATGGTCGTGTCTGATTATTATACCAAGTACACCCGAGTGTTTCCTTTACCGGATCATAAGGCTGTTACTTGTGCTATGGCCTTTGTAAAAGGGTGGGTGCTGCACCTAGGTGTCCCACTCATGTTACATAGTGACCAAGGCAGAGAATTTGAGTCTAGTCTGTGGCAGGAGATGTGTAATTGTCTGGCGATCTGCAAGACAAGAACTAATCCCTATAGACCACAGAGCGATGGACAAGTAGAGAGATTCAATAGGACTTTGATCCAAGTATTGAAGTCTCTAGTAAATGAGCAGATGGATGATTGGGATGAACAATGTGAATTCGTGGTACATGCCTATAATGGCACTGTGCATTCGAGCACAAACTGTTCTCCTAATCTCCTCGTTTTTGGAGAGGATTTGATTATGCCAGCCGATTTGGTGTTCGGCGTAATAAGAATGAATCCGGAAGCCCCTTGCCAGGTGATGTTTGTAGAATCCCTACGGGATAATTTCAAACAAGCCTATGAGAGGGTTAGAGACGAGTTGCAGAAAACTGCGCGTTGGCAGAAAGTTGGCTATGACACAGGTCTAAAAGCTAGATTTTTTAATCTAGGGGATAGAGTACTGCGTCTACACCAACCTCTAGCTAACCTGAAATTAGCCAGTAATTGGGATGGACCTTTCACTATAACTCAGGTTATTAGTGATTGCACAGTGATTATTAAATCACAGCTTGGTAAATGTTACAAGTCAAATGTAGCGAGACTACGCCCATGGAGGGGGAGGGATACCTCCACAGAAATGTACGGCGATGGTCTATTGGAAGTAATGGAACAAAGTCGTGTTAAGCAACTCGAAGTGGTACCGACCCGAAAGCGAGGACCCGGGCGGCCACGGAAGGTTGCAGACCCGAAGAGGGTGGTGCCCCCTGTCGTAACATCCGGAAAGCAGGGGAAGATACAAAAAGTCTCGGCAGGCGCAGGTAAAAATAAGAGGAAAGGTCCTTCTAAGGCTAAGAAGACCTTGGAAAAGGCTCTTATGGATACCAGGTCAATAAAAGAGGCCTCAAAACCTCTTAGACGCAGTCCAAGGTTGCTACAGACTGCCGTAACCTAGCCTGTTAACACAACGAGTGTGTTGTCCTGTACTGTGTACTGTTATATGTTGTAACCTAGTTCAATGTATATTTGAGCCGGTCAAGAGTCTCTGGAAAAGGTCCTATGACAATGAACCCATGGTTTTGGACGGATAATCCGGTGGATATGCTTATGCTATCCATAAACTCCAGAATACCTAGCGAATTGTCATAGTCGAACCCTGAGTACGGACGGACGACCGATCGGGTATTGTATTGTTTTTATGTAAGGGCGCTTGACCTAATTAAGGGCACGCGGGAAAGTTGTTGACCCATTTTCGAATGGTCACGTGAGGCGCCGGTTTGATCATGCGCAGCGATTCAAGTTCGAGTATCCCGCCATATTGTCTTATTCCTGCGAAGGAAGAAGACGTGGCCGAGGGTGGTCTTACTCTTGTTGGAGTCTGATAGCCCGTGACAGCCATATTCCGAGGTGTGCCCTCGTTAAAAGGCACCCGCCTTTCACTGGGTAAGCAGTACTCACTGCTTATCCGGTGGATTGGGATATTTTATCCCCGAACAGCCACTTCTGTCGATGGCAGAAGAGGCCGTCCGTCTTGGCGGCGGTGCCGGTGCCAGCACCCCGCCAGAGTATGGAAGTGGTTCTCCCAAGAGTCCCACTTATACATACGACGATCAGCAATACGATGCTGATTGTGATCAAATGGATCAACAAATGAATGTTGATCAGTACTTCTCTGGAGTAGACGATAGCGACGTAGAATCGTTCTACGACGCATCCGACAACTCCAGACAAGTTAGTCCTGAACGCCGAGGCGTTCAACAACAAATTGATGTAGGTGAGCCTTATGTAGCCCCTCCATCCGAAGGTTTGAGTGGAGAACCGGCAGGAGCCCAGTCTCTTGACAGGGCTCTGATGCCACCTCCCCCTCAACTGCCGCCCCGTCTTGGTGGGAGTACCTCATTCGGTGCTTTGGGACCTGCTTCTCCGGTTGACAGGCCAATGCACCTAGAGCTGCCCTTCCCAGACAGTCCCGAATGGCATGATGTAGCCGGTCCATATGACGGACGGATGTTAGCAATTTCCGAGGAAATGCTGATACCCACCTGTTATGGGACGCCCAGAGAGGTTGACGAGCGTGTTGTCAACGCAATCTGGGAATGTGCTCATCCGCAGTGGGCTAATACCTTTCCGGAGTCCTGGTTGATGGATTACCATCAGATGGCCAAAGGATTGGTAGTCCACTTATGGTTTCGTAAAGCCGTCTGGGACGCAGAAATGGCTTTCCGAAGGAATACCTCTTATAGGCCTTCCTATGTGTCTGACAAAACGGGTTACACCAGTGTCAAGGCAGATGAGGTCTCTAGATACATAGACAGAGACCAGATCCTACTGTTAAGCACAGCGGATGAGTATGAAGCAGCAGGTAACGCTGTTGTGGATTACTGTCCAGGGGTCCCTATTACGTCTCAAACCATTGAGGCAGAAGAGGCCCGTATTGGTGTGTCTCCACTAGACAGACTCGGGGTAATACAAGACCTCGTAGTACGTCTATTGGAGAGACAGTATGCACTGGCGCATCCGGAGTTAGTACCCGGACCCGCACCCGTGCAAGTAACAGCCAAGATGGCCGATCGGATGGACCGTCTCATGTCTCCTGCTGAAGCTCCTACCTTGGGAGGCGCAGCAGTAGTACCTGAGAAGGCCCTACCTGATGCAGATGTTTCCCTTAAAACTGCTCAGTCTACCCCTACGAAGACTGAGCAAGTAAAGGAGAAAGCAGCTGGTGGAAAGGGTAAAACAACCCCCACCAAAGGTAAGGGTAAAGGGAAGCGGTCAGGAACCGAACCCTCTACCAGCACGAGTGTGGACGACAGTACCCGAACCCGTCGGGTGTCTCCACGCTCGGCCAATAAGAAGGGCGCTAAGGCTTCGGATGTCTCCGGCAATGAGACGGACGCATCCGAGCCTGGCACTTCTACTAACGGCAGATCCCGCAGGAGGAATAAGAAGAAGGTTGACCAACGCAAACCTGAACCTATCGAGGTAGACGTTCAAGCTGATAATACAGAAGCTGAACCGGCTGTCCCAACCGTAAAAGTTGAGCTCGGTGTGCCAATCGTCAAGCTACACGACGTAATGGCCGATTTGAGTGGAGACGCTCAAGATGCTGCAGCCCAGGTCCTCGCGGGTCAACAACCCGTTGTGCAACCTGTGGATGTACCATCCGACCCGGAGGGAGAGGAGCCGGTTGACCCAGTTGTGGATGTCACTCCGACTGACGAGCAAGAGGCTGCTATCTGGGCTAACGCCAATAGCAACTTTGCCGACTTCATTCCTCTACACAGGGGACACCTGAAGGGGAGTAAATCCGTATGGAGACTGCCCCCTCGGATCACCTGTGAGAGGCAGGAAGATATGGAGGAGTGGCTTCGCAAGAAGCTCTCTGATAGAAAGCCGGCCAATATGTACTGGATCTATTGGGAATTCGTTAAGAATTCGCCCAATGGTCTGTACAATTATGACCAGAAGGGCAAGCTCAAGTTTGCTCTAGATGAGTACTACGGGGAGGATCGTAAGGATTGTCCCTTCCAACGTTGTACTCAAAGTGAGGGTGAGGTTGAATTCTTCATCGAGAAAGACGCGTTCCTTCGTCATCTCGTGGAGGTTCATATGCACCAGAGGCCGGAATATGTCTGCGACCGAGAGGTTGGCAAGAAATGTGCTAAATGCACAGGATGTGTCACCCCCCGACGCGGAGACATGGTCCGGCACTATGTGACTTCGCATGGAGAGGGCCTGGAGGCAGCCATAGATCGGGTGATGAAAATTCACTCCGAACTCTATGGCAACCTTAGGGGCCTCAATGCAGAGAAGTTGGCTTCCCTCACACCGAGTACGAAGCAGTTTGCGCCTACGGTTCCTGGTACTAACCAGAAACTAAAGGCTCGGTTTGCCCAGACTCCCGGGTCCGGCAAACTAGAGTACGCTCAGGAGGAGTACGATCTGTTAAACGAATGGAGAAGCAACAAGGCCCGCCGTCGTGGTGGGGCTTATGTAACTCCATCCGGAGAACAGGTCCGAAGCCGCAGGGATTACCGCCAGGGACCCTCTGTAGCAGATAGGAAGAGACAGGCGTCTGAATCTCCAAGCCGAGCCAGGTCACCACTGGAGGCGCTGGAGAGACAGACAAATGGGGGAAGGAAGAAGCCACATCTTCCATCTCCTACTGGAACTCCTTCCCATTATGGGCGAGCACCAACTCCACTAGGTGCACAGAACCCGACATTCTTTGGTGTCAGTGGACCGAGTGGCCAGTCCGCCCGGAAACACGCGCCTTTGAATGTCAAAGACCCGAAGCAGTACCCTGCTATGGGCCCACCTGGACCAGAGATGCAAATCTTTGATCAGTACGGGAGGGTCAAGCAGGAACTGCCGACAGTAGGAGGTCAAGCTCCCCGACCTACAATGAGTGCTGTGGTGAGACAACGTCCACCCGCACCATTGTTGACGGCCAAAGACCTTAGAAGGGAATTGTCACGGTTGCCCCTGGTTCAGGGATTACCAACTCAAGGCCCTTCTTCGACCACTGCTAGTGCGGTTACTACTGCGGTTGCTTCTTCGCACACGCAGGTAGCTGTCACTGCGAGTGGGTCTGGAGCACAGCCGAAGCCTCAGGGTCAGGTACCCCCACCTGGTGCTGTGGTTCATCGGCCTAAGCTGATCCAGACAGTGGAGACCTTCTTCAAGAAGGAGGACAAATTGTCTTGCAATATCCAGAGCAAACAATTTGAGACGCTACAGCACCATCTGGAAAACCTCCACCTGGACATGTATCGTCGGACCGTGTCGAGCACTCTCCAGTGTATTGACGCGATCCAGAAGTCAGAGATCAACCGAATCTCGACTCAGATCAAAGCGGATGTTGCCAAAGATAAGCAGGAAGCTGCTAATCTGCGGCAGGAGGCCCTATCCGAGAAGGAAACAGCTTCTCAGATGCTCGACCTAGAACGAGCAACGAACATGAAGAACCAGCAAAAGTTCTTCAAGGTCTTCGGAGTTATCATGGATAACTGGGACGGTACACCTGAGCATGCTTTGAAGCTGTTCGAAGCACGCCAAAAGGTGAAACTTACACCTGCTGTCCCCGTATTGGCACCTATGGATGGAACTGGTGTGAACCCCCCTGTTCAGCCACTGGCTCAACAACCGGGTCCAAACCAGCCACCCGAGGAGAACATGGAACAGTAAAAAACTGTTGCATGAAGATCGGACATAATTGTGTGTCCCGGGGTTCTATTACCCATGCATTGTTGGATAAGAAACCATTTTTTTATCCAACCCGTATTGATTCGGGTACCAAACTGTACCCTAATCCGGAAACTGAAAACAGAAGGAGAAAACAAACAAGTCACTCTGGAGGAGGAGTACGAATGCTGTAAACACCATAATTGTACTGTGCCATAATGTAATGACTGTGCCTATTATAAAATCATGGACAATTTACACTAATATGGACTTTTGAACTACAAACCGGATTTACTACTACACCACTACTATTTGTGAGCTAGCACTACAGGCATCAGGGTTTAGCTACACCCATAGAGTCCATCAACAGTCTACAACTGGATCTACTATTACCTCCAGTTAGCTAGCACTACAGGCATCAGGGTTTAGCTACGCCCATAGAGTCCATCAACAGTCTACAACTGGATCTACTATAACCTCCAGTTAGCTAGCACTACAGGCATCAGGGTTTAGCTACACCCACCAACAAGTTTTACTATAGCACTTCAGGCATCAGGGTTCAGCTCGCCCATACCAAGCCATCAGCAGCATCCGACTCCTGTTACATCCTCCAATCATGAAAACAAGTAACTTTGTTGATATTATTATATTGTATGTAAAATTGTATTTATAACTATATAATATCTTTTATAAAGATATATTATTATATAAGGGTACCTATAAATATACTGGATCTGCGAATCCTAAAAGTTATTTAAGGTAATCCTAGACCTATAACTGTCTATATAGGTCATTCCTGGTCTCAATATATTAAGAGACTATAATTCTTCTGTAACTTGTAAATATAAAACACTAAGGTATAAACTGAGCTGCGTCTCAAAAGTATAAATATTTTTCTATAAAATAAGAGAAGGTCCAACGGATTTCTCTAAACTTAGTATTGTATTACTCAGGTTAATACCTAATTGTGTTCATATAGTATCAGATTAATTGTCCATATCTGATCATTAATATTTAATTCACTCTGTAAAGTAGACAGAGCTGTTAATTTAAAAAGTCGAAAATTTTTTTTCCGGGTTCAATAACCATAATACGATCATTGTTAACAACCACCGGTCCTTTTCAGGACCCTACTGTTGTCAAAACGTTACTATAAATCTGTGATAATTGTATATTTATCATTTATGGTTGTTATAAGCTAGTGATGGAAATAACATGAACGACACTCGATGCTATTATTGTATAATTTTTCAGAAATAGGATAGTCTTATACTATAGCCTATTTCACATCGAGCAAGTGTAATTAATACCCCTTTTTAGTATTGTAAACAATCACTTACTAGGTTATTAATACACTGCGGTTTAATTACCCCCAAGTTATTGTCTAAGGGGGGCAGTGTAGGGGTATGGTATTTTACACTTTAACGTTCATGCACCCGTGAGACTCAGACCTAGGTCCTTCGGGTGTGGTGGGGGAATCCGGATGGCAGGTGGCAGCACCTGCCTCTGGGTTCGTATCCACTACACCAGGGGGCCTACCACTCGTCCGCCACACGTCACGTGGCCGGTCTGAGTTTCGCGGGCTTTTCCCCTATATAAGGCTGGTCCTAGCCCTAGGTTCCTCAGTAGTGGTTTACCCACTGCTCAACCAGGTTGTTACCCGAAAGGGTAACCGAATGCACTAGCAGCATGTAGTCCTCTGAGGCTGTGATCGTATGTAACGCAAGCTATGAAATAAAAGCTCGGTTGCCTACCCGGAAACTTTTCTCTCTCTTCGTTATGATTTAATCTAACTTAACGAGACGAACCACTACATGAGCAACACCCTCCTGTAAGCGTTCATTGACCTACCATGGTAATAACAAACACAAGCAGGGGAACTGTCAGTAGAAAGCTTCATTAGATTTAACTAATCAAATAGCCTGAGGGCTTTGAATCTGTACATGCTGTGGACTTACAATACACACATTTGATATTTGGTTCACAATGGTTTGATAATAAGGTTAATATATTCCGTGTTCATATCTTACAAGTCATTGCTTGAATTAATAATAAATTTACAATAAAAGGAACAAGTCGTAGTGTATTCATTTCAATAGAGACATCTAATGGCATGCTAAGTAAACCGAGGGCAAGATCCAATTTCAAGTGTCAGGATTGAGCTGTGAATATGTATACCTATAATGCTTGTATAATCATCTTTCAGTGTACCATCTATATCCCTGATACAATGCCTAAGGAGACGTGAATAAATCTGGCGCAATAAATTTGCCAGCAAAACGATTTACTCTTATCTCATCCTGTCTGCAGCCATCTTAACCATCAATGGTTTTGCATTATTAGCTAAAGATTCATTTATACATGTTCTTCAGCTTGTTATGATACGCCACACTGTTGCTATTCACCACTTCATTATTGCATCATGCAGGGATGGTATCAGCATAATAGCTTTGACATAATACAATATTGGAGCTTGGAAGGCAATTTCACGTTCTGTGTTTATCTATTATAAGAACAATGTATGCCCACGGCGTAAATGTATCAACACTGATCAACATTATTTCAACGTTGACTCAACGTTCTGTGCCCACTTGGCTATAGTATCGGTCCTGAACTGGTTAACTACGGGATGTATGGTACATGTAATGGCTTCCTTGTAAACCCGCCACTTCCCATTATAAAACTTCCTTATAAATCTCCTCTAATGGCTCCCTGTTGGTCTATAGATATCACAGCAATGGGCGCTTGGGTAACCACAGATCTAATTGTGGCCCTTTTAGTATCGATTTAAAACCATATTTACAAGTCAGTTTGGCAAGCTGCTTAAAATTTCATAGAGGCTTGTAGCTTGTGGGAGGCCTATTTAACATTGTGATTATTTCGCCTCTGGCACTTACTATAACACCTTGCCAGGGAACGATACCCCGGATTCATATCCAGATCCCATATGTAAACATGTGCCGTGATTATTAATACTAGCCGACACTTGAAAGGTGTGTGACCCTACACAGAGAGAAGAACACTGATTGCTTTGACACATACTGCACAGGTCACAATTTGTCTCCCACATGACATGCATGAAGGCATGTCGAATGAGGTTGACCCTCTCATATTTGGTTTGTCAACTCCACTTGACATGTGTAATGAAGACACGTCACATATTTCTGATCCATTCACCTGAGTGCTAGGTAATACTGTGAGACAATTATATAAGGGTCAAGAGCAGTCAATAACTATGTACCAATGGTTCAATCAAGGCAGGCCTATAATAGAAGGCAGAGGATACCATAGTCCCGCAGGCCTGCAACATTAAGGCACTTTTTCCTTTCTACAGAACTTCTACTTGACTGAGGCCCTCTATGCACTCCATAAGACAAGGCATGGAGGTGCATGGCAATGCCATATGTCTCCCTGTACTGTAGATACTCAGATTATAGATTGTGGGTGAGAATAGTCCTTTGGTATTTTCACTGACCCACACATATGGTGTCTAACCTCTCCAGTTGAAGTATTCAGGACGGTGGGTGTCTATTTTGATATTCAATAACAAATGCAAATTTAACAATGACATAGAATTCACTACCATTCATTGATAGTATTTACAGACCTTAGTGATCTATTTTTCATGAAAACAAAATGACACAGATACATCAAATGTCTCAAGTGTTGGTAGTACCTCTTGGTACTGATTAATTCTGGTACCAAAATAGTTGTTTGCCCCATCTAGTGGAATATCCTAGAACAATTATGTATGTCAAACCATCACATGTCAAGTGCCATTGACATGGCCGTGACCCTAGTCAACTCACAGATGACATGGCATTTTAAGGCATGTCTAATCATATGAGGATTACTGTGTGCTACAGTTGTCATGGTGACATATGTGCACATGTCCCAATGACATGTGCTATCTGTGTCAAATCAAGTTGACATGGGTATACATGTCACTTTGTCAGGAAGACTTTTTTCAGTGTATAGCTACCTGCACGAAGGCAATGCTACAACTCAACCCCTTAAGTATAGCACACTAGTTGGACTATGATCTTTGGTTCTTAAGTGAGTCTTTCACCAAAGGCCATTTATCCCCAATTTGTAATCAGGGAGCAAATCGGTCATCTTCCCGGTGCATTTCCGCTCACTTCTGGCCAAATAAGAAACAATTTTGAATTTTGAATTTTATCCATTATTTCTCTCCAAATGGGGCTGATTTTGGGATATTAGCTTCACTGAAATGCTTGCTTTATGTCGCATGATTTCATTGTGGAAAATCGAGTGGAGGGCTGCCATGGAGCACAAATTCAATGCTGATCAGTTGCTTGCCATTGCTGTATTCGTGCATAATGACAACATGAGGGGCTTTGGGGGTATTGTGACCTTTGAAAGGTTAACGCTTTAATCATTTAAGAACCGATGATGCAGGAGTACATCATGCCCATTGGTTGTCATGAACCAATGAAGTGCTGGCCAGTCTGCTCGCCAGCACTTCATTGGTGCATCATGACGACCCTCTGGTAGTTTAGGTCTCAACCCTGTAGGGTCTGTATGACGCATGAATGCAACCCCTTGTGAGTTACTTGGAGCATGATGCGTTAGTGGCCCTTAAATGCATTAATGCTCCCATGTCATTATGATGCATAAACACATTAATGCTCCCATGTCATTATGATGCATAAATGCATTAATGCTCCCATGTCATTATGATGCATAATACATAAATGCTCCCATGTCATTATGATGCATAAACACATTAATGCTCCCATGTCATTATGATGCATAAATGCATTAATGCTCCCATGTCATTATGATGCATAAATGCATTAATGCTCCCATGTCATTATGATGCATAAACACATTAATGCTCTCATGTCATTATGATGCATAATACATTAATGCTCCCATGTCATTATGATGCATAAATACATTAATGCCCCCATGTTATTATGATGCATAAAACATTAATGCTCCCATGCCATTATGATGCATAAATACATTAATGCTCCCATGTCATTATGATGCATAAATACATAAATGCTCCCATGTCATTATGATGCATAAATGTAGCCCTAGTAAATAACTTGCCAGTGCTACATCCAAGCATCATGCCGTCACTGAGGGTCATGATGCACCAATGAAGTGCTGGTGAGACTGCTCGCTGCACCATGCTGACTAATCGGCATGCTGTCACCAAGCATTAGCTACCATTAAAGTGTTCACAACCACATTCCTCACCACCTGGAGAAGTTTCATCTAGACACGCCCCAGTACCCGTAAAGCTGGCCCAATATTGTAAAGACACAGAAACCTCCCTCTTCTACCTAGGCCCAAACACCATGCACAACCCTTGTTGATCACTTAAGCCATTTTGTGATTAAACCTTTAGGCACTGCTAATACATTAATGCATCATTCCCATTGGTTGTTATGATGCAAGAATGCAGCCTTATGGAATAACTCGCCAGGGCTGCATTTCGGCTTCATGCCCATTTTACAGGTTGTGTAATTCCTTGAGAGATGGCATGATGCACCAATGAAGTGCTGGCCAGTAGACTCACCAGCACTTCATTGGTGCATTATGGCGACCTATGGGCATGATGCACTCTTGCATCAGCGGCCCTTAAAGATGTATAGGAGAATTTGGAAAAGTATCTAATCAACCACGAAGTCGGCTTAAGTAGCAGAGTGACACAGCCTCAAGTGGGGCTGGAGGCTCTCCGTGCTGCTAATTGTTTCTCTACTCAGGCCATGGTCAGTGGAGCTGGTGCAGTGGATGGCCAGCATGCAGCCCCTGGGCCTCCTTAATCGAAGCACTTACATGCATATATACCGGTATGCATTAGTGAGGTAAAGTTTCCATTCTCCCTGCCAAAACCCCATTCCACCCCTCAGTACTGAGTCCCTCAAGGGCCACTAGTGCATTGTTGCATCATGCCAACCACTCAGCATGATGCATCGATGCAGCGTCTACTTCCCAAGACTGCACCCATGCATCATACCAACCTTTGAGAATGCCTATTTAAACCCGTGTATAGTAAAGTTGGCATAATGCATGGATGCACCTCTATAGCAAATTACTTATTAGGGCTGTATTCATGCATCATGACGACCAATGGGCATGAAGCGTTAATATGTTAGCGGCACTTACAGGGCTAGCTATATACTGTGTTGCTCTCCCTAATCTAAATGCAAATGTCGGTCATGTCGGTACCTTGTAAATATTGGTGAAAGACCACCACGTGGATGCTTTCTCTGCCTCTTCTCAGCCCTTCGACCCACCCTAAAAACAACATGCCCTTTGGCTTGGAAAACAGGGCCTATTTTCTTTGGAAATATTTGACCTGCCATGCCTTTGTGGTGGGCTGTCCTAATGTGGGCTCGTGAATGGTCATTTATGGGTTAGATCATACGTTATGTGATCGGGACCAGTCCCAGAAACTCTCTAAAAGAGGGGGATCAAAGAACCATGTAGGAGAAACCGGGCCGTCCCGAGGAAAGCGTCCAATGAGGAAAGCGTCCAATCTGTGATTTTAGGGGGTTTGGGAGTGTTTGGCTATTCGTCGTCTGGACAATGCACCACGGCATTGCTCAAATACCTCGTGTAATTTCTAACTCCCTAACAAATATAGCTTTGAGCTATAAGCTGTTTGCCCATTCCTAGACTCTAACTTTAGACTAGTAATAGAAATACTGGTATCAATAGCTACATATAATAGTGCGTATTAAATTCAGTTAGAGATGTATTTAAGGTCATTAAATGGTGACATATTTTACACCGGGTATATGCAACTAAATATGCTCTTATGACCATTCTCATTAAAACACAGTATATGCACTTGTTGTTTCTTGATTCGAGATGCCCTACAAACAACCAATAGAGTTTAAGGCTTGATACATTATCAATACTACATGTATATGCATTCTTTAAAGTTACTCATCTTAGTGATACTGCAGGTTATGTGTCAATATCCCTGAAAAGAACATAGGCTTTACATTATCAGGAAACTCACTGTTTACCGATCATTGTGGTGTACCTTAGTGGCTTTAATGCTATGAAAACTCTACAAAATCCTGAGCACATAATTACATAGAGGAGAAATGACAGTATGACTTTGGATAGTCGGTTGTATTAGAATATACCCAGGAGCAACGCTGGGTGCAATATTGGGATTTGGTGCATTGTCAAGGATGCTTTGGCGACAGTCTCAGATGTATCAACATTTGGGGTGGGTGCATCGCTATATCAGGGACGATTCCTTCACTAGAATTGTGTTGGCGTTAATACAAGGGACGATGCCTACAAGGGAGTGGTCATTTTTTAACAACAGGTGGTCGTAGATTTTATCTCCGCTGCCAATGGTTTTCGACCCCCCCCCATTTTATCCTAAAGTGATATATGGGCTTATTCGATAAATCTAAACCACCTGCTTGCTAAGATGTGAGCACTTCCTAAGGTGGATGGAATCAGGCGAAAAAGCATTCATCTTTGGATTAATTTTCTTGACAGGCAAATTTAGAAATGCCCTTCAGTTAAATCACGGTCAGAATGACTCATCGTTCTTCGGCCTTTTTAGGATTAAAGACAGGATTCATGACTGTATTTCAACCTAGAACAGAGCAGACTCATACTCCCACATTGACATATTGCATGTATAAAGACAGACTGTCAGTCACCAACTCCAGCACATAATGCACGGGTACACCTCAGGGCCAACACAACCCTCTTAGAACAAACATGGGATCCATGCCTTTCTCTGGTCAGGTAAACAAAGCACAGATCCCCGCCCCGCCCTGCAGTACACACATCCCCATGGGCGTGTACTAGTTATCAAGTTGAGTCTGCATGGTTGTTATCTATATACTAAGGAGGGGTTGTGACACTCTAGGACTGATGCTGCCCTCTGGCAGCTCTATTTCTATGCATAGCCATTGGTGACAGAGGTCATATGTATAGGGAATAGTTCAAAGGGTATCTGCCAGAGGGGATCAACGGCCCTTGAGGGGCCAACCCTCTCTTATTATATGGGCGAATCCTGTGAGTTCGCCCACCTATCAGGGTCAGGGGCCCAACATGACAAACTCAGGATTACATTTCAAGACTTTATTTTATTGATAGCCCTATATCTTGGGTGTATGAAAAGTTCCATTCAAGTCATTAACTCCCAGGATGTCAGTTTTTATCACAGTCGCAGTAAAGAGGTATAAATCGTGTAACGCGCTTGATCGATATTAATTCTCATGCATAGAACTTCTTCAATAATGTATCTGTGATAACCATATTCAGTGTCCAAACAACTATAATAGTTATGAATAAGTGTACCAAAAATTAGGACTGAGGCTTGAAAACTTTTGAAGTTATGTGACATAACGTTTTAAGAAGATTGAGATTTTTCATAAATTTCTAACACCAAACCTTAACTTTACCCTCACAGGCTTAATATCCATTGTATATGCATGTAATTCAAGTTATTATGTCTTCATTGTCTATATTTTCTTAAACAATCATCATTCTTCCATTCCTACAGTGTTTTCTTTATGTGAGCAGCTGTCTAAAATTACTCGTAATTGGCCAAATAGCGATCAAGCGCGTTACATACAGTCACTCATAGATAGAGGCTCCATAGAGGTACTTAGACCTTTCATATCATAATGCTACTTCATACACAACTACTTAAGCAATGGGACTACTGTTTAAAACCAAGAAATGTACAATTAATACCTATTTGGGGTCTCCCGTATGCCTCGGAAAATAAAATTGCACTTTTTTGCGACTAATTTTCTTACATCAATCAAGCCAGAAGGTCCAAAAATTAACTAGGAGTATCCAAACAGGCCTAAAATACCAGCCACACATGTCTAGTAACATATTAAATAGCAGTAGTACAGCTCAGATAACTCTCAGGTTGCCCACAGCCAATGAAGCAATACCATGTCAAATGCCCTCCGCGCAGGCGGATACCGATCAAGCGCGTTACATACAGTCACTCATAGATAGAGGCTCCATAGAGGTACTTAGACCTTTCATATCATAATGCTACTTCATACACAACTACTTAAGCAATGGGACTACTGTTTAAAACCAAGAAATGTACAATTAATACCTATTTGGGGTCTCCCGTATGCCTCGGAAAATAAAATTGCACTTTTTTGCGACTAATTTTCTTACATCAATCAAGCCAGAAGGTCCAAAAATTAACTAGGAGTATCCAAACAGGCCTAAAATACCAGCCACACATGTCTAGTAACATATTAAATAGCAGTAGTACAGCTCAGATAACTCTCAGGTTGCCCACAGCCAATGAAGCAATACCATGTCAAATGCCCTCCGCGCAGGCGGATACCGATCAAGCGCGTTACATACAGTCACTCATAGATAGAGGCTCCATAGAGGTACTTAGACCTTTCATATCATAATGCTACTTCATACACAACTACTTAAGCAATGGGACTACTGTTTAAAACCAAGAAATGTACAATTAATACATATTTGGGGTCTCCCGTATGCCTCGGAAAATAAAATTGCACTTTTTTGCGACTAATTTTCTTACATCAATCAAGCCAGAAGGTCCAAAAATTAACTTGGAGTATCCAAACAGGCCTAAAATACCAGCCACACATGTCTAGTAACATATTAAATAGCAGTTGTACAGCTCAGATAACTCTCAGGTTGCCCACAGCCAATGAAGGAATACCATGTCAAATGCCCTCCGCGCAGGCGGATACCGATCAAGCGCGTTACATACAGTCACTCATAGATAGAGGCTCCATAGAGGTACTTAGACCTTTCATATCATAATGCTACTTCATACACAACTACTTAAGCAATGGGAATACTGTTTAAAACCAAGAAATGTACAATTAATACCTATTCGGGGTCTCCCGTATGCCTCGGAAAATAAAATTGCACTTTTTTGCGACTAATTTTCTTACATCAATCAAGCCAGAAGGTCCAAAAATTAACTAGGAGTATCCAAACAGGCCTAAAATACCAGCCACACATGTCTAGTAACATATTAAATAGCAGTAGTACAGCTCAGATAACTCTCAGGTTGCCCACAGCCAATGAAGCAATACCATGTCAAATGCCCTCCGCGCAGGCGGATACCGATCAAGCGCGTTACATACAGTCACTCATAGATAGAGGCTCCATAGAGGTACTTAGACCTTTCATATCATAATGCTACTTCATACACAACTACTTAAGCAATGGGACTACTGTTTAAAACCAAGAAATGTACAATTAATACCTATTTGGGGTCTCCCGTATGCCTCGGAAAATAAAATTGCACTTTTTTGCGACTAATTTTCTTACATCAATCAAGCCAGAAGGTCCAAAAATTAACTAGGAGTATCCAAACAGGCCTAAAATACCAGCCACACATGTCTAGTAACATATTAAATAGCAGTAGTACAGCTCAGATAACTCTCAGGTTGCCCACAGCCAATGAAGCAGTACCATTACAGATATCGGTCAAGCGCGTTACACGCAATGTCATGCAGTTAAACAATTCCTAGATGGTCTGAAACCTTTCATATCATAATGCTGCTTCATACACAACTACTTAAGCAATGGGACTACTGTTTAAAACCAAGAAATGTACAATTAATACCTATTCGGGGTCTCCCGTATGCCTCGGAAAATAAAATTGCACTTTTTTGCGACTAATTTTTTTACATCAATCAAGCCAGAAGGTCCAAAAATTAACTAGGAGTATCCAAACAGGCCTAAAATACCAGCCACACATGTCTAGTAACATATTAAATAGCAGTAGTACAGCTCAGATAACTCTCAGGTTGCCCACAGCCAATGAAGCAATACCATGTCAAATGCCCTCCGCGCAGGCGGATACCGATCAAGCGCGTTACATACAGTCACTCATAGATAGAGGCTCCATAGAGGTACTTAGACCTTTCATATCATAATGCTACTTCATACACAACTACTTAAGCAATGGGACTACTGTTTAAAACCAAGAAATGTACAATTAATACCTATTTGGGGTCTCCCGTATGCCTCGGAAAATAAAATTGCACTTTTTTGCGACTAATTTTCTTACATCAATCAAGCCAGAAGGTCCAAAAATTAACTAGGAGTATCCAAACAGGCCTAAAATACCAGCCACACATGTCTAGTAACATATTAAATAGCAGTAGTACAGCTCAGATAACTCTCAGGTTGCCCACAGCCAATGAAGCAGTACCATTACAGATATCGGTCAAGCGCGTTACACGCAATGTCATGCAGTTAAACAATTCCTAGATGGTCTGAAACCTTTCATATCATAATGCTGCTTCATACACAACTACTTAAGCAATGGGACTACTGTTTAAAACCAAGAAATGTACAATTAATACCTATTCGGGGTCTCCCGTATGCCTCGGAAAATAAAATTGCACTTTTTTGCGACTAATTTTTTTACATCAATCAAGCCAGAAGGTCCAAAAATTAACTAGGAGTATCCAAACAGGCCTAAAATACCAGCCACACATGTCTAGTAACATATTAAATAGCAGTAGTACAGCTCAGATAACTCTCAGGTTGCCCACAGCCAATGAAGCAATACCATGTCAAATGCCCTCCGCGCAGGCGGATACCGATCAAGCGCGTTACATACAGTCACTCATAGATAGAGGCTCCATAGAGGTACTTAGACCTTTCATATCATAATGCTACTTCATACACAACTACTTAAGCAATGGGACTACTGTTTAAAACCAAGAAATGTACAATTAATACCTATTTGGGGTCTCCCGTATGCCTCGGAAAATAAAATTGCACTTTTTTGCGACTAATTTTCTTACATCAATCAAGCCAGAAGGTCCAAAAATTAACTAGGAGTATCCAAACAGGCCTAAAATACCAGCCACACATGTCTAGTAACATATTAAATAGCAGTAGTACAGCTCAGATAACTCTCAGGTTGCCCACAGCCAATGAAGCAGTACCATTACAGATATCGGTCAAGCGCGTTACACGCAATGTCATGCAGTTAAACAATTCCTAGATGGTCTGAAACCTTTCATATCATAATGCTGCTTCATACACAACTACTTAAGCAATGGGACTACTGTTTAAAACCAAGAAATGTACAATTAATACCTATTCGGGGTCTCCCGTATGCCTCGGAAAATAAAATTGCACTTTTTTGCGACTAATTTTTTTACATCAATCAAGCCAGAAGGTCCAAAAATTAACTAGGAGTATCCAAACAGGCCTAAAATACCAGCCACACATGTCTAGTAACATATTAAATAGCAGTAGTACAGCTCAGATAACTCTCAGGTTGCCCACAGCCAATGAAGCAGTACCATTACAGATATCGATCAAGCGCGTTACACGCAATGTCATGCAGTTAAACATAGGTACAATACAGTTTGGGTCTTAGTTATAGTGGCCAAAGTAAAACAGGTGATAACCGGGATCAATGACATCTAACCAGTGCACTCGCTGCGGTACTTGAGAAGCTTCCGATCAGCCAGTTGGATGGTGAGGGGATCAAGTTTGTAGACAGCGTTCTCAGTGTTGCCATAACGACTTGGCTTGGGCAGAGTGACTCTGCCAAGAACGTTGAGGGGGTGGACCCTAGCTGGGATGATCTCCTTCCCCCACTTGAAGCTTCTCTTGTCCGACGCCATGTAGCGCAGCATGTAGTGCACTTGGTAGAAGTCATTGTCCTTGGCTATCACCTTACCCATAAACCACTTGTCCTTTGAGCTGGTACTGGCCAGGCTGGCAGTGATAAGAATGTCACCTACATGGTACTCATCCTGCACCAGTACCAACTTCCCTACACTGTCCGTTGGTTGTACATCCTCCTGAGGGAGGGTCGAGGTCGGTGGATCCTGTCGTGCTCGCTTGGTTGTAGGGACGGCGACGGCACGCTCCGCGGCACGCTTTCGTGCGGCACACGGGGCAATGTTCTCCTTGTCAGCCGTGGCAGGAGTTGGCACCCGGTCACTTCGAGTGTGCTTACGTGCCACGACTGGTGAGCCGTCCCTGGTGCGCTTGCAGACAGTGGTGCGCACAACAGGATCAAAATCAGGGTCGCTGGTGCGGGCATCCGCGTCGTCCACCTCTGCAGGGACACTGGCAGGCCGCGTTTTCTTCTGCCGTGTTTGCTTTGGTGGGGGAGGCTTCTTGTTCTTGTTGAAAACCAGCTCATGCTCAATCCATCCGGAGCAGCCAGTAACGGACCTAAGGTCGACCCAGCAGCAGGGGTCAAAACAGGATTTGTCACGGACAGCGAGTGACCTTCCTTCCTGTTTGACCATGGCAGCATGGACACTCATGGTGCCCTCTACTGACTTGTCTGCTACCACTGAGCCGAGAGTGAGGCGGGCGGAGGTGACATCCTGCAGAGGGACATGGATGTAGTGAACGCGGCCTTCAAGTTTGTTACCTTCGGCCGCGAACTCCTCTGCATTGTTGATGACGGGATGTCCTTCCTTGTTGCGCTTGACGATGTTGTCAGCGTTGCGCTTTGCAGCAGCGCCGACGCCATCGCAGGGGCCCTTTCCATGACCCGCCTCGAAGTAGGTCCATGTTGCCCGTAGTCCGTCAAGTAGTTCGGTGTGGCGTACGAGTATCGAGAACACCGAGATGTTTCGATACTGGCTGGAGGGTGAGTCAGAAGCATAATGGACCACCTTGACGTGTGGCAGGTTCTCCCTGATGAATGCTGCCAGGCAGCGGAGAAACGCCAAGATGGCGCCAGTGTCGTGCTTCCGGTCGTCAGTGCACAGAGCGACAGAGTGGTGGTTTGTGGTGCCAGTGTCCTCATCACGGTAGTGGATGACTGCAGGGTGCAGGGTCACTGGCTCCTTCGCGTAATATGTACTCTGTGGAGCATCGGGGTATGATACCATCCAGTTTTCCGCAAAGTCCATCTGGATGGTAACTTCCATCGACGACATACTCGCTCGTAGCTCACGTACGATGCGGTGTTGGTTGTGAGCACGGTCGACATGGGCAGCCATGGTGATGAACTCCAGTCTGGTTTTCTTGATGAAGTCCGCCTTGGATGCAATCTCTGTACAAGGGCGGAGCTTCTTGATGGTAGTCTTCTTCTGAGTTCCATCCTTGCCTGTCGACACATACTCATAGTCCACATTCTTCCACACTTCATACTTGACATTCTCGGGGGCTTTGTCCTGGAGAGTCTGTTCGAACTCTGCCCAGGATGTCATGAACATCTCATCTTTGAAAGGGATACTGACAGCAGCAAGCCGGAGTGCAAAGTTCTGGTGCTTCTGGCAAAGGCACAGATCAGTGCTTTGGAGATCCACGGGGATGAACCAGGGAAGGTGTTCTTTCCTGATGCTGTAGAAGAGTGACCGTGAGACCTGCAAGTGAGGAGGTTGTGTCGCCTCGTACCTCTTGTGGAGCACATGGATAAACTCCCTGAGGTACATTTGCTGGTGCTTCACCTTCTTCAAGGTCTTAGTGTCTTTCTTACCAGGTCTCATTTCGGAGTTCTCTGGGTCAGACAAGAACTCCTTGACACTCTCTATCTTGGCCTCCTGATTCACCACACGTGGAGATGGCTGGTCTGAAGGGGTTTTGAGTAGTGACCGCCTATCCATGCCAAGGGTCTTTGCCAAGCTCACCGCGATCCGCTGTTCTTTGATCACGACGGGCGAAAGCACCTTGTTCATGATGGCGGTTTTGTCCTTGCGAGGAAGGTTGGCCAGCCCTTCAAGCACAGCCTTCACACTCCTGTCATGCGCCGTCAGCTGTTCCTGTGCAGCTGCTGCAACGCGCTCCTCCACGTGCGCTACAGCAGGTTCCCCATCCGGTGCAGCTGCTGCAACGCGCTCCTCCACGTGCGCTACAGCAGGTTCCCCATCCGGTGCAGCTGCTGCAACGCGCTCCTCCACGTGCGCTACAGCAGGTTCCCCATCCGGTGCAGCTGCTGCAACGCGCTCCTCCACGTGCGCTACAGCAGGTTCCCCATCCGGTGCAGCTGCTGCAACGCGCTCCTCCACGTGCGCTACAGCAGGTTCAGCGACAGTTTGATGGTTCGACTGGGCATGGGCAAGCTGAGCCTGCAACTCCTTGATCTGTAGATGTGCCTCAGTCAGGTCTCTGTTCAGTAGCCCTTGTTTGTAGTAGTAGCGGTTGGTTCTGGGAGAGTTGGTCTTCCGTTGCTGTTTCTTCAGGTTTTTAGGAGTGGTCAGTGTCGGTTTGGTGGTCGGTCCTGGTGTCGTCATCTTGTGGTCGGGCTGTGCACGCGGGCTGCAAACAAATGAACAATCATTAATTTTCAGTTTCATCATGCCCCATTTATTTATAAGATACATGTAAGGCTACTACACCCCTGGGGTCCCCATGATATCATTTTGATCAAGCGCGTTACACATTGAAATGGCCTTATTCTATGATATTATACACAGTTATTCATCATTTTTGCCCTAGTAAGGCTACTACACCCCAGGATATATCATTTTGACCAAGCGCGTTACACATTCAAATGGCAGTACATGTACAATAATCTTAATTCTAAAAATTCAACAAGCAAGGAAACATTCAACATGGAACAAACTATTCTTATCTCAGATTTATTATGATAATTACATTCACTGAGGAACACTGTCTTTACGGACGGTGGCACTGTAAATTGATAACAATTAGTCAAATGTTATCATTTAACAAGTTAAGTTAAATAGAAGTGTGGAATAAATCATACTAAGTAGCACTTTACTGATCAAGAATTTTAGGGCCAATTTTAGTTTTAGAATTATTATTTATAAATTTATGATTCTTCACAGTTAAGAACACAAAAGAAGGGACTATGATTCAAATACTTACGCGATGTCCTCGAGCAGTCCCACATTGAACCCCGGTGGGGAGGCCTCCTGGACCCGGCCACTTCGGCGCCTCTCTGGGGAGACGCGCCGAGCAGCCTGGCGAACGGGCCGGGCCTCCGCAACCGGGGCCCCCTCCTGTGTTGGGGCCTCCGTAGGCGGCTGTGGTGGTGCGGGCACTACGGGGGCCTCCTCCTCCTCGGACAGCAGGAGGGGGTGCTCAGGGACATCGCCTGCCAGCGTCCGTCCCTCCTCCTCCTCGCTGGAGATTACCTCCGGGTCTTCCGGCGTCTCCTGATGTATAGAACAAGGAAAATATTCATGAATAACATTTACACGATGCACCAATGCAGTGCTGATGAGTTACTCTTTAAGTACATAATTCTACTTTGATAACCAATTACCAAAATAACAGTGCTGATGAGTTACTCTTTAAGTACATGTATAATTCTACTTTGATAACCAATTACCAAATGACACTTTTAACTCATACTTACTCCATACTCCTCGTAGGCCACCGACCCAAAGGAAGTGGTAGGGGAGCGGGAAGAGAACAGCGCGACCGGCAGGCCGCGCCCACGTCCACGCGCTGGGCGACCTGCCGGTGTCTGCTTCTTGGAGCTCTTCCCGCGCCCCTTACCCTTGCCCTGGGCCGGTGGCTTTGGAGTGGCAGCAGTCGGGGTGGCGGTCTTGGCGGCAGTCTTGGCGGCGGTCTTGGGGGCGGTCTTGGCGGCCTTCGCCGGGGGACCAGCAGCAGGAGGTGCAGGGGCGGCAGGAGGTGCTGGGGCGGCCTCCCCGGAACACCCTTCCCCGGCTGCCTCCCTCTCCGCCGCGGCCTCCGCCTCCTCGCGGGCCATCTCCGCATCTACCCACTGAATAAGAAAAGGGTCACAACTTGCATTTGTCAGCAATACAATACAGGCATGTTTATGCTATACTAGAATTAAGAATTAAGAATTCATAGTTACTTTACATACATACATGTACATTACATTTATAATTTACATTGGTTGAATGTCTGCTATGATTTGCATTATACATGTACAAGTTTAATTTCATCATTTCATACCTCAGCCGCATTGGCATCTGTCCATGCCGGCGGTGCGACGCCCCGGCGCCGGGCATCATCCAGGGCCCTCTTCTTGGCGGCCCGGAAGGCCCCCATCCTCCGCTTGCGGTCCTTGGCCCTGTCAGAACGCAGGGCGTCGCACCGCTTGGCGCTCTCCCTCTTCCTCTCGTTCTCGGCCTTCCTCACCACCTCCTCTCCCTCCTCCTCTGCCCTCCTCGCCATGTAGGCCTTCTGTGAGTCGGTGTGCCTCACCGCCTCACCCTCAGGCAACTTCTTGCGACCCATTCTGAAAAGGAGATAAAAAGCACTGAGAAAAGAGCAAATATCAACACTGTAACATGTACAACAAATAGATGGAAATATGTCTATATTCTAAAGAATGGATGTATTGACCATGCCAGGATACTGTGCAAGATTACTGACACATTGGGAGACCTCTGGGAAGCGACATGTGTATTGCAACTGAGAATTTATCAAAAATTGTCCTACCCCAGATACATGTTGAATTTTTTTTTTTCAGAAATGAAAGGATGACCATTCCACATGATAGAGGTACCATAGGCGCACATTGTGTTAATTTTTGGGGGGGCTGACTACAGGATAGGTGCCTTTTTTATGCATAATAGTGGTTATGTAACGCGCTTGATGAAAATAAATTCTTCCATAAATCATAGTAATTAAAGTCTAACACACATCATATTAGGTCTGGACATTACATAGTAGTCCCAAATAATATATGAACACCAAAAATACACGAGTTTGCTATTACAGTGTACAAAGGAGGGATTTTTGACTCGCCGGTAACGCGCTTGATGAAAATAACATCTAACGTCTTCTGGTGGTGACTGTGCCAATATAATCAAACCCAGCAGCGATGTAACACATTTAGACAATAAAATACACATAGAGGAGGTATCATAACCACAGGAATGTGTGTAAATAGTGGGAATATGGAGAAAATTGATCGAAATGGTACCTAAAACAGTGCCAGCAGGGAAGAGAAAATGATTTGGCATGGGTGGGGGGGTCCAAAATGGCGGAGAAGGTACCAAACCTGCACTAAAACAAAGCCAGGGCCTTATTCTATCGTTTTAACCATAGTTATTCATCTATTTGCCCATATATGTGCCACTACAGGCCATAATATCATTTTCATCAAGCGCGTTACCGTCGAGTTGAATTTTGGTCAAGCGCGTTACATGCCAATTGTAAGCCTACAGAAGGTACCGAGACAGTGGCAGCGCTTGTATTATCGCCCACGTCGATCGTCTAACATGTTTTCTACACGATTTACACACTTTCGGTACAAAAAAACCACATCAAATACATCAATCGACATTCAACATCAATATTTCATCAAGTTTCCATCAATATCACTCACCTCTTTGACAATATTGTCGAAACTTTCGGCGTTAAACACCTGAGACTTGCCGTCCAAACAAGTTGAGACAAGCAATAACAACTTCCGGGAAGTTCCCGGATGGAGGCGACTTCCGCCCGGGTAACAGGAGCTGTTTTTCTTCTCCCGCCATAATTTTGCCGAATACCGATCAAGCGCGTTACATATGATAAACGACCATGGTTTGGGGCAACCGAAGCATGTAGAGACCCGATTTTTTTTTTAAACCGACACCTCAACAATAGATACACACTATATAATAGGTGAGATTACCCCTAGATGATTTATATAGGCTGCACAGAGGAAAGTGTTGCTTCAGGGGGAGTGGGGATGACTGACTTGAAAATTACTTGAATGTGTATTGCGCGCACAGGCCGGGAGATACAAAAAAAATTTTTTTCCTCAAAAATACCCCATATGCTCCCCCTCTATGCTGATAGATGAGAAACCATATGCAACAGTTATAGTATCTATTATATTGATTTTCAATTTTGATCAAGCGCGTTACACGTACTATTTCAACTTAGAAGACCTGATGTTAAAAAATAATTACTGGACATGTCACCTCCAATACACATGGAATTGTTAGATAGGACCCCCAGCTATGAAATAAATAATAATATGGTGGACTACTACTGCTTTCCTTGATGATATTTGGTCTGGAATAAGGTGGAAATTGAAAAAAAAAACAATTTTTGGCAATTTTCCAACTTTGGGCCACCATAGCTCAAAAAATATTGGTCCGACATACGCAAATTTGCCCTCGTTTTGAAGCTTAACATGTTTTCTTTCAAATGAGACCATAAATAAGAAGATTGGTTGAACAGTTTTTATTCTGGAGCCACATGTATCCAAAAAGACCCCAAAAACCCAAAGGTGGGGCAGTTCACAGGAATCACCCATATGGATAACACCTACACAGACTCAACTTGGTATAGAACACGCCCATGCACTTCCCTGTTCTCATATAGTGCAATTCCCAGCAGTTTAGCAATGATACGTGTATCAATCTATGATATCAGTACGGGCCACCGGCAACAAAATACAATACATGAGTGAATGAATGAATAATTCGACGAATAATTAAGTAATAAATAAAGAAATAAATGATAATTAACAAATGGATAACAATTAACCATATACCAAAATAAATAAATTACCAATTAGATAGATATAAAATCGTTCCTAGATGATTTTTTTTTACAACTCATTGTTCCTGTTGTACACACATCATATATATATATATATATATATATATATATATATATATATATATATATATATATAGCCCTATGTACTAATACACCTACTGCAGATCCTTTCTCTCTTAGACTTTAGCTAAATCTGTGAGAGTTGATGAGCAGTACAAGGTCGTGTACCTGTATAGACATTGGCTTGTCCTCTGTGTCACCAAGCCTTGTGTGTGCTGCCTTTTATTGCACTTCTTTACATGCATGCCTCCACGTGAGCCGCTGTAATAGCCCTGGAGGCTCTTTCAAATAAGCTAAAGAGAGCACTAAGTAGGTATGCATTCACTTTAAAAAGTCATGCTCTGTTTCACCCTTCCACTTGCCACATAAGAGTGAAAAGGTACTCGCCTTGCTAGAAAATACTCTATATAAGATAAAGAGGTGCCTTCTTGTCTGACTCTTTCTTTCCTGCTATCATTTTGAATATACATAGCTATCATAGTTAAAGGGAGGTACTTGGTTACTTCTGAAGAGTGACCTACTTACATTACACTTTTCTGGCACATCACGTCTTGACCACTTCTGTGCAACATGGCAAAAAGTCAGAACTCAAAAGAAAGTGATTACTGCAGGTGAGGCACCTTTGAAACAAAACTACCTATTCCCTTATGTGCAAGACCCTGTTAAAGTAGCGGCGGCTTGCCCTGGATCCAAGGATCACAGTCCTTTACTCTCTTAACCCTGTGTAACTATTTGCCTTGTGAGGAGAGTATTAGCTGTGGCCCTGGAAGAACAAGGCATAGATTGGGCTTTAAGAAAAAAACGAGAAGGAAATGAATCCTACTTCAACCCTTTACAGGTTGCATGATGCCTCCTATTTCATAGTCCTTGGTCGTCATGCTGCACCAATGGGGTGCTGGTGAGTCTGCTTGCCAGCACTGCATTGGTGCATCATGTCGACCTGTCAGTAAGGTGCCATTTCAGTAAAGAACTAGCTTCACTGTGTGGATCATGCCCAATTTCTGCTTATCTGATTGGTTTTTATTTAGCAAATGTATGGGGAAAATTGTCGGATAAGCAAGAAAAGGAACCGACTGACACAGAGGTCTGTGCTTACACTCTCAGCCCGGATTGTAAATAGGCAGTAGATTGCCGTGTATTAACAGCAAATCCCCCCCCCCCCCCCGTAAACTCGAATAATAGCCAATCCAGTGTAAAACTGGGTCGCTGGGATCACAGTGTACGGTTGGCATGATGCATTGATACAGTACCGGCTTGCTGCATGCCAGGGCAAGATGCATGCATTAAAACTACAAATCAATGTATTGTATTACTGCATAATGCAGCCTTCAAAGGGTTTGATAAAAAGAGAAGAGAAAGGCATCAGTGGCTTTCCTAGTCTCAGGTTAGGCCTCTGCACATAGTGGAAGGTGTTGAAGTGACTTGGTAAATACAAAGGTTCTTCAGACACTGGACCATTGAACACAAGATGTCAAGATCTTAACTGGGGGTTCCTCTGACATATTCTCATCAAGGGCTACGTGGACTGTACACAAAAGCCACCTGCGGCCTCTTGGTTTGGGCAAATATTAACTAGGACTGTTAAAATATTGAAAATCCCAAAGTCACAGGCCTACTGGCCTACCCAATCACTGTTTAATCAGAGGCTAGTCTTGCCTACGTATACGGAGCTCACGTTTAGATTTAAACAACTGTTATACTTCATGCCTCTTTTTTATAATTAATAGATATAAAAGGGAAACTTGTCTATCGTTGAAACATTGCAGACAATATACCAGCTTACACCATATAGAAGAAATATCTCTTAAAAACAATTGCTTACATGCACCATTGTCCACATACGGTTAGCACCAGTAGATGTCTTTCAATTCAACATTAAAGGTTTAAGTTCCACAAATCTTACAGTTCACAAAGAATCATCCTCTATCAAGAGCTACAATAACTAACATCAAAGCAACCTCTTTATTCATTTAAGGAAGGCAGTACTTGGTACTCTACCGAGCCAAAGCTTTCATAGACATATACATGTATATTCATTCCATTAGCTGTATTGAAGATACAACTGGGATCTACATAGGCTGATGTCTACAAATATCACAGAGTGGTACACCCTTCATACCCACACAGAGCATATTGACATTGAGGGCCTTTTTAAATCATACACATTCAAAGACTGTATAGAATTACCAAGCAGTGAGATCACCCGTAATACCAGAGTACACCCAGCTTCGAGCTTCAAATTACTGTATGGCTTATGGACTATAACCTGTCTACTCCCATTCAGAGTGTCTCCTAAAGCCGTGTGTCCACAGGGAGATATATTTGGTACTGACAAAATTTCCCGACGATAAAACCGCTTTTCTTGTCTATTTCCGATGATAATATCTAACATGGTTGATTTTTGTCACAGGAATGGATGACAGAGCGGTTTTATTGTTGGCATGGACGACAAAAGTGGTTTTATCATCGGGAAATTTTGTCAGTACCAAATATATCACCCTGTGTACACAAGACTTAAAGGCCATTTATTGAGGTACTACAATTGCACCTACACTGTAAAAAAGGAGCTTAGACTTTAAACATGTTTAGGTCTAAACATGTTTGAAGTTTTAACATATTGGATAGGTAGGTGTACTCTTGGCTATCTATTTAGGATTTAAACGCTTTAATTCTAAATGCCTAAACATATTGATTGGACCAATGATTGATTCTTTCTGTAGACACCTTTACACTGTAGTCCAAGAATAGACAAAGCTTTCTTCATTCAGCCATTCTGTTGTAATCTACAAACAGGGGTTACTCCCTATGTTGGATAATAGATGTGATGATAATCCTTGGGAGTATGATGTATTCTCTGGCTTCTGTACATATAGTAGAATAATTGAGATGATCTACAAAGTGCAATATCTATGTATACTATATCTAAACACAATATCATAATGCTAAACACTATAACTTTGAAACATGATCTAAGTATGTCATATCTAAACACATGGACAAACCTAAACATAAACACAGTAAACACTTTACAAGCCTAACCATAGACCTAAACACATTGCAATCTTAACACAAAGGCTAATCACATTATGAGGCTAAACATGTTTAGGTTTATGAAGTGTCCTCAAAAACGGGACAAGAAAATGTTTAGCAATGTGTTTAGATTCTAAACACCTTTTTTACAGTGTATGCTTGCAAATTCCTGTGTTATTCCTATAGGATTTTCCGTACAACTTTAAGGGTTGAGTCGTTATGTGTTAAGAAATAACCCCCTGGTCTATGTTTATTTATCCCCATGATATATAAGATGCAGTGCTGGCACTATTAAACAAATCATCAATGGATAATTCATGACGAGTGTGTGTTAGTGAAGGATAATTACACTCGGCCTACGGCCTCGTGTAATTAGCCTTTGCTAACACACACGAGTCATGAATTATCCGTTGACTACTTATTTTTTTACCACAAAACCAATAAATAATTAATAGAATACCAATAAATTCAAGTTGAAAACAAAAATTATTCCCCCTCCCCGGGACTCGAAGCCAGCCATAGTGTGTGTACACAGGTACATACACCTCGTCGCCCGGCAGCGGACAGCAACAGCGCCCGTCTCACCTACGCTTGGCAGCAGCACACGGCGAAAAAAAGTGGACAGCTAAAGCTTTGAATGCGTCTTGCGGTTATGTTTGTGTATAATACACCTCATCGCCCGGCAGCGGACAGCGACAGTACACACGGCGAAAAAAGATGCGCCCGAACCGGGACTAGAGCCACGTACCTCTAATGGCTGAGCCCAATGCGCTAACCACTAGACCACTGCGTCTCCTCCTTCAGCGGCCGTGTCGGCTTGGCTATGTTTGAATGGATCCCGCGGCTATGGTAGCAGACAACCGGCAGTCGTCGCCTTCCCGGGCTTTGTATTATATCCAGACGTGGTTTGAACCAAGCATTTCTCGTCAGTCCCTGTGGCGCACTGCATAGGGAGTTGGACTAGGGATCTGAGACTGCAGGTTCGAGCCCTGCCCTGGTCAAGACTATCATGGGTTTTAACATGTAACATATGACATGGAAGGACATGAGAGGCGTGCGAGTTATCCATGGATAACCGCACGGCATGCAGGTTATCCATGGATAACCGCACGCCTTACAAAATTGATGTTACAGCCTACAGGGTGTGCAATATCGACAGGTATACAGTGCATGGGAATATCCACCAAAAAGCACTGTGCAACCCAGAAATCGTGGTATAAATATATATATACCGTAGTGGCCTGTATAGGTGCCGGGGCGCTCATTGATTTCAAAAGGGCAATACCCCCGGCCCCAGTGCTCATTCAAAACTTAAATTATAGTGCATTTTAAAATTTTAATACCCTTGTAGCCCCGGCGCTTATTCAAGACCGCGCTTATTCAAAGGTCCAGCGCTCATACAGGCCAATACTGTATAATGCCCTTTGACAAGGGGATATGTCTGGCTCACATAAAATTAATTTTGCTCAGATCTGATGCTAAATTCACTAAATCATCCCAAACCTTACCTTTTAATATAACAGTGGAATGGGAAAAAACTGGAAACGCCTGCACCCCTCAAATCAGAACCCTGCGTGGCTGAATGCATGAAATCAGAAGTCAAAGTCATCAAAGACTTTTTTTTCTTTTTTACCAATCCATATAGGGATACTCGGTGTTCAGGCGCCCATGATTCGAGGTGCTTTCCCTTTCCCCCTGCCTCTCCCAAATTATATTTTGCCCCCTATATCTCTGACCTGTAAGATAGTACATTAAAAGGATATGTCTCCCAACAAGGGCTGACAGAGAGGGGGGTATGGAAGAGGATGAAAAGGAAGTATATGCGATGGAGAGGCTGTCTGTGTAGATGCTAGGAGAGTGACACCCACTCCTCTTACCTTCAGTAGCCAGGGGAATCAGTATTTCTCCATATTGAGATAAATAGCTGCAAAATGGCCGCCATTTACCCTTCCCGGAAATCTCAGCATGTCACGCATGCGTCGTGGCACCAGACCTTGAGGCAGGAAAAGGTCAAATGTCCTTTTACACATAGATTGTGTTCCCTTCCCCACTGCTAAATGTATTACTGGGTGGTAGAGCTTTTGGCCTTATATTCTATTTCTACAACCAACTCTAGCTACATTGTATGAGTAGCATAATGAGTAATTTGTTACAAAAGCTACAATTGTTTCAGTCTACTCATACCAGGTTCATCTCTAATAATGTCGACATTGAATCTCACACAGTGGCTATATCTTGAAAATTTTAGATAACGGCAATTTTTATATCTTCCGACCAACAGTATCCACAATTGATATTTAGACGATGTTTTGTGTCACTGGAGATTCTGTGTCTTTTTTGTGTTTTTTTTTCAATTTGGAAGTAAACGTACTAGAATAGCACAGCGTGGGAATGTGAAAACACATTTTTTTACGTTAATAAGCTTCTTTATTTTGAGAAATACAAAATCAAGTTACTTATATTCCTTTTAAAGACACCAGGTAAGACGTCAGGAAATCTATCAAGTATCAATAAGACCAATTTGTTGCCAGGATCTGTTAATTGTGTTTCAACAGTGTATGACAGTGAGAGTACTAAAAATGTTGCAAGTAGTGGACAGATAATTAAATGTCAACCTTTTATAACTACATTTATCATAATGCTATTGTCAATTGGTTGAGAAATAAAAGCCAACAGACCATGATATAACAACTGTTGCCAAGGAAATTACATCAAGATTGTCCTGTTTTCTGTTAATAACACATGTGTGTATAGTACCGGAAAGGAGTTGTTTTCTTGCAGCATCATTTCTTACATAGAGGCTGTACATGGAGACTATAAGATCAAAGAAATCTCACAGTGCTGCTTATGTACTTATGACATATTCCCTATAGCCTTATTTGCACTGAGTGCTATTGCTGCCCGAGGGGAACAGGGGAATATCTGTCTCAAATGTGTCAGCATTTCCAGGTATATTTCTTTGTTTACCCTTTAAGCGGCCCATAGTGTTTTATGATTATGCCTGCATGCGGCGCTGGGGATCTACTCATCATCAGCGCATTCATGCATCAATGATTGCATCATGCTGATCCCAAGAGGTTGATTGCACTTGATGCAAAGATGCGACATGATACTCAAGTGCGGCCCTACCATACCTACTAAGTGAAGTCCTGAGATGCATGTATCAAGTAGCCTTTAATGTATGTTATGGGAAAGTACGAGTGGGTTTATGGGTTAATATTAATCCACGACCACGCAGCGGGAGTGGATTATTAACCCAAAACCCACGAGTGCTTTCCCAAAACATACATTAATGCATTTATCTAACATTTTCTCTATTTTGTATCAATTTCTTACCTGATATCCCCAGAATTAATCAAGGAGAAGACATTTTGTAAGTGCATGCGATCCACACGGTTTGCCAAGCCATCGTGGCCATGTTGTTGTTCTGCCCGACATACCTCCATCTTTACACACATTTTTCAGGTATAATCCAAGCATGTCAAGTCCTGTACTTCTAACACCAACAAATATATGATCTCTAGTTGGGGTTCGCCTACATTTTGTATCCATTTTCTTGTAAATAAATAAGAATCCATTGATTTTCCATAGCGATACGTTTCGCCACCGCCTCCACCATGATCGGCTTGTGTTGACAGTGTGGAAAGGTCCCGTATGTAGGTCAGCCGGTTAGCCTGCCGCAGGTTTCGACAAGTATCGCTATGGAAAATCAATGGATTCTTATTTATTTCAAACAAAATGGCAAAATTAGTCATGGCATGTTCATCTAGGATATCTAAGGATGTTTCTCTGTTAATTACTCCACCAGGCTCCATTGGATTCTATGCTAACGAGGTGTGTAAACTTCAGGTATGTTGGAAAACTTTTTCAAATCCTTAATGTACATTGGTTTCTAGCATCGGTCGGCTTGGTATAGTGGACAGCGAGCTTGTCTCCTGCCTCAGCAGCCGGAGATCGATTCCCTGTTGAACCCTTAACGGTTTTAATAGGAAATCAATGGCGTAGTTGACTTTGTATGCTTCGCCAATTTATTAACATGTCCAGATTAAAACCTGCACCTTCTTGAAGACGAAGAAAATGTCTCAGAGTGCAGTTATGGCTTGATAAAAAATTTTATGACCAAATGTCCATGGAGTCCATGACTCAGTTCCTTTGTTCAGTCTCAGTGCAGTGCCATCTGGTGTGGCAGCACAGTACCACCTGACCCAGGTGGTGGGGAGGTCCATCTAGTGGGGAAATATACCCCTATATCTACTCCGTTCCTTTGTACATATAGTAGTCATATATATATACTGTGGTGACCTGTTTAAGCCCGGGTCTTTGCTTGAGTAAGCACTGGTGGCATACTGGATTTAAAAATGAAAAGTACGCTATGAACTATGTCTTGAATAAGCACCGATCTTTTATCATAAAGGTAGTATCAAAACCTATGAGTGACTGCAGTGGCGGATCCAGGATCTGGAAAAGGAGGGGGCGTCGCCCAAAAATAGGGTGCGCACCCCCTATTTCCTTTTAACACAGTGTGTACTGTATTGCCTCATCATAGTATCTACATAACATCACTGCACTGTAAATAAAGTGGTTCCTTGCTCAGTTTTATGAGGAGGTTCAACAGTTATTTCCTAGAGTGCAAGCCACTGAGGTAATGAATTAAATTACCCTGTGACTTGAAAGCGTTATACATGTACCTGTATATTGAGGTAGACAGACCTATTGCAATCCCACATCAGCAATGTGTATTCCTTCCCCAGGTAAGGCAATGTAAAAAGTCCCCCATCTCCTTCTCCTGTTTCATATCAGCACCGTTTCTACCTCTGACGATTGCACCGTTGTCATGGTTACATGGATTGAATTGACATGAGTAGTGAAAGTCGCGAATTGTGCTGTATGAAAGTGAACCCTTTAAGGAGAGCTGATGCCGAAGTGTATCATGCCCATTGGTCGTCATGATGCACCGATGACTCCCCAGCACATCATTGGAGCATCATGACGACCATCTGGAAGTAAATCAATCCTGTAGGATCAGCATGATGCTTGAATGTAGCCCTGGTGAGTTACTCACGAGGACTACATTCATGCATCATGACAACTAATGAGTATTATGCATTAATGCTTTAGCGGCCCATAAAGGATTAATATTGGTGCAGTGGAAATGAGCGGGGGGGGGAGAGGTATCGAGATGAGGAGGAAAGCTGTATAGTTGTGGGAAGGGGAATTATCTGGTGGTTAGGGATTGTATAGAGAAGACAATGTTTTCTGCAGAGCACAGCACAATAGGGGATATATTCCGTGTCTATTTTAAACCTACAGCATTCCAGAGGAATGTCGGTATTCATACAGACTTTAAATCTTTACAGGTCGCACCACAAGAGCGCATCATTTCAATTGGTTGCAAATGATGCACCGATGAAGTTAAAGCCAGTGTTCCCCACGCCAGCAATTTATTAAAGCATCATGCCAACCTTGAGTGCTGGTGAGTGTACTCACCCCCTGCACCTTTTGCCCTCATGATGTCTGAATGAATATATCATTCCAACACTAAATGGTTAATGCCCTCTTAAAGGATCGACATGATGGCGCCGACATGATTTACCACAGCTATGTTCTCCATTGAAGGGTCGTGCATACTTCCTCTTGAGTTGAGTTGTAACAAGTTTTATATGGCAAAAATCATACATACGCTCAGACATGGATATACAGTGTCGCATAAGTGCGGGAGCACGACTTTACGAATGAAGATTATAATCTATATAATTAAATACCAAAAGGTCCAGGAAGTACATATAAAGGCAGCACAATTGTATCATAGTATGAAAGGAGACGTAGTATCACAAACCAAAGCATATTGATTTATTTTAATGGAGATTGAAAAAAGGGAGTAGAGTTACATGCTTACAGGCAAGGAAGTATTATTGTTCGCAATGTCTTTTTGTTGTTCATTTACCATTTTACATAAGAATTGTCTGCATATAGCAAAAGGGGGAGCCGTGTAGGGTATGCCATAAATGTTGCAACGTGACATACGATTCCATTTGGACATTTTAAAGAAAACTATTAGTGCACTATTTTCGCACCAAAATCACTTGTAAAAGTGCAATGGCGTGCCTACGGTATGTTTTCTTGAGCAGGTGGAGCTATGGTACATTTAAAAAATCTGGTAGTTCTTTTTTCATCATGTAGATTCATTGCTATTTCAGAATATTCATGTGCAGTTCTCTCCTACCACAGCTCCCTAACATTGCAGACTGATTATGTAGGTGCAATCACGACATGCTATGCTGGGGAGACCTTCTGATATTAGTGAATGAGTATGATATTAGGCTGTATTGAAATAACCCCCAGGTCTCCAAAGCCATGACACAGGGTTTGGTCAGGGCAACTAGTTATGACTGGGGGGGGGGGGAGGGCACAATGTTTTATCCTACCCATGGGATACCTGTGGACATGGCCTCCCTCACTGAGTCACGGCCCCTTTATCATGGTTACCGACCTCCACCTGCCATAAACCAGTAAATATTACTCACTCCATCCACATAAATGGCTTTAGGACCGCCCCGCTGAGGTCATTCCCTCTGAGCTCAACTCAGGCAACCGGTGGGAAATCTGTTCAATTGCCTTCCCACCAGGGCATCAATTAGGGGCCCCAGAACATGCACCATACCTGTGTAAACTGGTGATGGACGCACTGCGCATGCGTGTGACGTCATGACGGCGATGACAGCAGCGCCATCTGGGAGGTTTTGGTGGGGGTTGAGAGGAGATAGCAGCATCTGAGGGAGGATCGTGTTATGGATGATTCATGGCCTTAGTTGTAAAATATTTAAGTGGCTTTTGCTATGCACGTTATTTGCCTTTGTTAACAAAGATAACACTTTGTCGGCCAGCACGGAGGGACTCATCCCTGCCAGAATTTGTATACCCTGACCCTAACCAAGGAAGAGAAAAACTGAGATGTTATATTTTTACCCCCATTCACCAGCAATACATGCAGCAGTACAAAGCTTTACACCACCTTTGATACTAGATCACCCCCGCATCTGCAGACCCTACATACTCGTGTATAATGACTGTGTCGTCGATTTCTAGCAGTTTGGTCAACATCTGCCTGAGGCTGGGAGAGAAAGAGAGTGTGTGTGTGTGAGAGAGAGAGAGAGAGAGAGAGAGAGAGAGAGAGAGAGGGAGACGGAGATGAACACCATATAGCCTATATATTCATGTCATTTCTATCTACAGCTAAGACGTAATTCACCAATGGACGCCCATAAGCCTACATATAAGCCCTTGTAGAGGCCCCTTTCTTTTGGGCTTCTGCCTGTCCTAAATCCTGGTTTCGCTATTCTTACATCACAGAATAATGTGGTAGAGTGCTATGAAGCGATGTAAGGAGATGTATTCTTACATTTTGGCCAAACCCCTGGGAATTGACCAATGGCATTGTACATAACTTATAAGGCTTAGTCATTCTAACATGGGCCAACCTGGCTAGCTGTACCATCAATTATAGCTAGGAATAATCAGATGATGTTCAACAATGCTAGTGTGATAAAGGAATGACATTAGTCCACGATGTACAAGTATGGTTAACTTGAGAAAAAAAGGAATGTATGACAGAAAAGCCTATGTACATCATTATGACCATCAGTTATTTCTGAACTCATCGTTATACTTCCACAGATATTAAATCACCTTTTACTGTTAAAATGCGGTGCTATTTTCTCCTGAACATGTGAAATCATTTTGAATTAAGAACATGGCCTCGATTATGCCCCTTTAGATGGACCCAGCATATGACCAAGGCGTAGGTTATCCTCTCATTTCTTAACCAATTAAATTTCTTTCTGCTCCTCTGACCTTGCCATTGTCTCCTCAATATTTCACCAGTGGAAAAAACTCCACTTAATTGGATTCTGAAGAAATCAGAGACGCTGGTCTGATAGGAGCTGATAATGAGTGGAAACTGCGGCTGTCCTGGAGCCATTCCCGACTGTTTTCTGCAGATAAAACTAAATATTCAGATGGAAGTTTGACACGCAGGTTTTATTTGTGGGCCATCCAGAGAGGGGTTCACCTAAACTCTCATGGCAACAGGTAATTAAGTCTGGAATGAGTCAGGGCTTCATTTTGTTCCATGGTTAACACTGCCCGGTAACTGGTACTGGGGGTCATTTCCTAATACACTATGACTAGAAGTCGTACCAAATGTCCCTCTGGAAGAGCAATGCCTCTACATGGGTTAAAGGTGATGCTTGTGACACAAGGGTTTTAAAAATTGACATAAATCTGTCGTTAATTAAAAAGAATTCCCAGTACTTTGGCATATACATAAAAAGTGACAGAGTGACGTCCCATCCTTCCTAAAATCTAAAAGTGACAGTCTGATATTCTAGAATTTTTAACACTGATGTATAGGAACATAGCACAGTAGATTGCAGGTGTTGGGCTGGTACATTGAGGAATAGTCCCTCGTGAACTTTGGTGTTAATCTAAAAGATCTAGTATCAACTTTACCATCAGCAAACAACTCAGTTTTGTTTTTACATTTAGAATCATTATTGACACGCGATGGAAAAAGTGCTAACTGCTACTAAAGAGCAATCATTGATCCAATTTATAATACTCCTTTATATATATATATATATATATATATATATATATATATATATATATATATATAATATATATATATAAAGTGTCCTTGCTTTGTATTAAGCTAGGTGATTATAAGTTCTTTCATAGTCGGCATTGCAACTCCCATAGAAAACAGGTGACAAACTTGCATGGTGTTTTTCAGAGGACCAACGCACTGAGATGACGTCATACGCTCTTCAAACAAAGGCAGTATTATTAAGAGTGCTGGTAGTTGTCGTTCAGTGTCTAACACGCTTTTCTTTATTTTATGTGAATAACTTCTTCCCATAGAGATAGCATTGCAGGGCCGATCCGCACACCCCCAGTGGCGTAACGTGTGCCGATCCACCACAGCGGCCGATCCACCACTGCAGCCTCGTTCTGGGTGCATGTAAACATTCAAAATGGCGGACCGGCGCTCATACGGGGAACTACTGTACCAGATTTTGATAATTTTTCCTTATTTAAACCCTCTAAAAACATAAAATAAATATAGAACTAAACTCCCCTGGTGTCCTCGGTGGCCGATCCACCCCTCGGGGGGGGTCTCCCCCGTCATGGTGGATCGGCCACCTTGTACACCACGGTCGTTTAGTTCTATCTATTTATGGAAGACAATGATAGAACCATGTTTACACATGGGTTTGGAGTGTTGGTGCTCTGACCAACCCATTCGACCTTACACTCTTCAAGCAAAGGGCCTCATAGGTTGGTCAGGGGACCAACACTCCAAACTCATGTGTAAACACCTAGACCACATCAAAAGTGTGATTTACCAGGTTGATCCAGTGGACCTATGTATACATAATATATCAATTACAAAATAAATGTATCAATTTTGTTACCTGATATTCACAAATATGTCAACTTCAATGCATAAGTGTGTGTGAAAATTAATCAATCTCAGTCACTATTGGCCTGTATATCGCCCGGGCTGCCATTGATTTCAACCTGCCCCTATCCCCGGCGCTCATTCAAGACCGGCGCTTATTCAAGACTTAAAATGTAGTGAAGTTTAAAATTTCAATACCCCTGAACCCCCGCTGCTTATACAAGACCGGCGCTTATTTAAGACCCAGTGTTTATACAGGCTAATACGATATACCTTAATGAACATCTATATGAAGGAATTGTAGTGCTAAAAGGAAACAATATAAATTTCATGGGAATTTATCCTTATCATAAGTGTAAAATATCCCTGTGAGAACAGCATTAATTACCTCCTATCATTATCTCAAAAACATAATTAGCATCTTTTGGCTTGCAGAGGAAGCATGCTGATGCCTTTAAAAATAAACTTGTCAAGGTGGTTCTGAAATGGGATATTTCACTGGATCATTTAAGAACTGATTTCCTTACAATTTGTAACACCCCCCGTTTTGTGAGACTGTGAGCTTCCCAACTCAATATCATCAGGAGGGTGTTGCTCCTATAGTAAAAGGAAGAGCTGGCTAAAAATGTCCTCGTTTCCAGTCCTTTTTTTTCATGTAGCTATAACTTGTCCCTTTTGTTGCTCACAAGTGCTCATTCAAGTATGGTGCTAAAAAAGGGGGATTTGAGTAGATACCTAGTTGGGAGAAGTCAGCCAGTATAATATACTATAGAGTGCGTGGCATGAGCAGGTACCTGGTAGTGCAGCTCTCTCTATTTTATACAAGGCAGGTGACTTTTCAGACTAATGTGGTGAGTACAGGTTGAATGGTGAAGCAGAGCGTGACTTCTTTTGAAAAGAGGGTACCTACTGACAACTCTTTTTACCATAGGAGCAACACATTCCAGATTGCCGTAAGCTTATGACTCAGACCTCCAACTGAGCATGGGTTGTCCTGTGCAGATTTCACAACCTGATAGCATTGGAAAGCAGATTTAGCATTTGCTAAATTGACTTTCAAAATTTTCACAACCTGTCCATCTATACCTGACAATTTGAAATAATCAGAAAATGTATTAATCATTAAAGACGTGTTATATATGTTGACCATATCTTTAAAGGCTGATAACCAGCTATATTAAAAAGTGAAATATTAGGAATCTTTACTTTTGTAGAGGTACACGTTATTAAACCATAGGAGTTGGGTACCGTCTGACGTGGCGGGTGAGTCGAGTCGTCGGACGTTCCTCAGGTTCCGGATAGGTGGCAGCACCGATCCGGGTCTGTGGGGACATCTGACGACGAACACCTGGGTCCGTATATAAAGCCCAGGGCTCAGCCGCTACGTCAGAGGCCCTTCTGGCCTCCACACCATGTAAACCACTGTCTTTTAATATTAGCTGCCTCTTTGATATCATCCGGCAGCCGTGAGTGTGCGTTAAGTAATAAACCTAACCGTTGGCATACACTTGGAATACTGTCTTACTCTTTCTTTCCGAACCGTAAGACCCGAACCCCCCAGGTCCGTAAGGCCACAAACCCTTACACTGGTGCCGTGACCAGGATTCGAACCTGGGTTGTCTCGGGTCTTACGGTTCGGAAAGAAAGAGTAAGACAGTATTCCAAGTGTATGCCAACGGTTAGGTTTATTACTTAACGCACACTCACGGCTGCCGGATGATATCAAAGAGGCAGCTAATATTAAAAGACAGTGGTTTACATGGTGTGGAGGCCAGAAGGGCCTCTGACGTAGCGGCTGAGCCCTGGGCTTTATATACGGACCCAGGTGTTCGTCGTCAGATGTCCCCACAGACCCGGATCGGTGCTGCCACCTATCCGGAACCTGAGGAACGTCCGACGACTCGACTCACCCGCCACGTCAGACGGTACCCAACTCCTATGGTTTAATAACGTGTACCTCTACACCACTCCCCCAGACATTTAGGAGGGTGTTATACATATAATATTACTAGGATAACATTTCTACATGTCTAAACCTTTAGTAATAGAGGTACAACCATAGGTATAACATTAACACCAAATAAATTGTGAACCGGATGTCATATATATATATTCGATAGTGAAATGTAGTTACATATAACGGACCCTTACACTTTCTTAAAATCTATTAGGCATATTGGCTCATGTTATTAAAGCTATTATTGTCTCAAATGAACTAATGTACCCATTTTATTATACACACACGACACAGACTGTGAACCTCAGTCGTATAAGTCTCACGGCAAGGCCACATTGTAAAAGATAGCTGTTGAATCTACAAGGAGTCCTGGAGGGTCTTGCCAAAAGAAAACGAGGATGGACCTCTGTAAAACTTTTCAGAGAGTGCTGCGGAAAACATGTTTGGCCTAACTTGTTTTCATATTATTGACCAAAAAAGAAATACAGCAGAATCTATGGAAAACTCTTTTTGAGGTGTAGAAAAACGTGCACGTTTCCTCTAAACGATTATCCAAACAGTTATTTAGCAAGACAAAAACGTCCACGTTTTCTTTCTTGGTTCTCGTTTCACTTTTGGCAAGATCCTGCTGGTAAAACTGAATGTGTACCTCCGTAATTGCATTGCAGTGAACCAGTGTAGTTTTAACAAGAAACCCCAGGTGGCAGTATGGTGGTACAAGGAATATAAATTTTATCAACTTTGCGACGGATCTCTGACAACTTAGTGACAAGGATCTCGCCATTATTCCGACGACATTTTCCTTTAGAGTGTACAAAATTCTGACGTCACGGAAAATTGATAGGCATTAGCATAATAAGAAAAAGGTGTCTGGTACTAGACACTGCCGTCAGATTACACCTAATCTGCAGCAGGTAGGTGTGGAAGTCACACGCCGTGTAACTATAAGCCCAAGATAAAGAAACCCTAATCTGATCGCTACCTTTCATGCTCGTGTGTCTTGTAGCGGCCTTACCAGAAATCGCTTACATTGCCATGATTTTCTACCTTATTTTCGGCTTAATCACGCCAACACGGCAGGTGGGCGTGTAGGTGGGTGGGTGAGTTGGGGGTAGATTTGGGTGAGGTCGGTGTGGTGGAAGGTAGTGTAGACCAGGAAGTCATTTCTCAAACCCAAAGATTACAGCCCCCTGAAATCGTACCGACCATGCCATGATCGGAAGGGTATTCTTGGGCACACAGGGTCAATCACTAAGAGTGGTGCAGATATAGATTGAAAGGGCATGTAATTGTATTGGCAATCATAGGTATTGTTGGGTCACCCATTTCCCCTCACTACGATTGGGCTGGATTGGGGTGGATCGTAGGGGGTGTGCAGTACGTAGTGGTGAGACTCAGATCGTAGGGTTTGAGAAATGCCTAGCAGACCACGTATATACTGTAAAACCCTGTGTACAAGCTGAGGCCTATATACCATTTCAGACCCTGATGCGGCTTATAGGTCCATCCTGAAATCAGTGTGCGGCTGATATGAGGGATTTTACATTTGTAGACTTAACCAAGGAATAGGCACTATTTCAGACTTCTGGTGCGGCTTATAGCAAGGCAATGAACTCATTGGTGCGAATCATATGTGGCTTATACCTGTGTAAACCCAATAGGGTTGATACACACTTGAAGGGTAAGAATAATGCATCAACCAATGCAACTACTAGCAAGTAATATCGCCTGGATTACATTGAAAATCCATAAAGGGCAAAGGAGCAAAGCAACATGTGCCCCTTAAAGGGCAGGGTAGGCGGGTAGCATGTGGAGAGGGAGGGGTACAGGGTTGTACCTTGGGTGTAACACAGTGAATAATCTGGCGCGGATCCGACGTTTGATCTAGTCCACATTGGGGTTGGCCACCTGGTGGCTATAGGCCAAAACCATTTGGGGGGAAATTTCAGCCGCCAAAGCCTGCAAATAATGCCATGTATAAGGCAGGTAGGCGGGCCTTGGGCTGCAGGCGGGGCGGCAGGGGCGGGGCAGGCCAAGGAATGGTAGTATTCGCCCACCAGGAGTCGCTAATAAGCATTTGACACGTGACCCAAGGTGCTTGTCACGTGACGTGACGGAAGACGGCGTCTGTGGTAGTGCTGCCCTCTGGTGGTGGGACGCCGGGGCTGCGGGCGACAGGAAAATGACCAGCAATCAATAGGGTGTGCGTTAGTGTGTGTGTGTGTGTGTGGGTGTGTGGGTGGGGGTGACCTCAGCAGGTGAAAATCCTGTGTACTGTCCCTTAACCACCATAGGTAAAGAGAATTTTTTTTTTACATTGAGCCAAGTGCCATTGTTATAAGTAAGCTCTGGAAGGGTCTTAAAATCTTGAAATATGATTAACAATTTTGTGGGGCATTTCTCATTAAAGATACAATAAAATACATTCCTGGCCTGCTACTATTATATTAATGTTTCTATTCCAAAGTAAATTATTTCAACACATAGAATCATTTCTCCTTTTAACTTGAATATTGTTAGAAATGACATCGACATGATGGAGGAAAATCCTTTTTCATTTTATGATGCCTTCCATTGCTTTGCGTCTTACCTGCCTTGTATCTGACACTTCCGATCCCATTCCTTGACCTTAAATTTCAGGAGGGTGTTGCTCCTATAGTAAAAGGAAGAGCTGGCTAAAAATGCCCTTGTTTCCAGTCCTCTCTTTTCATGTAGCTATAACTTGTCCCTTTTGTTGCTCACAAGTAGACATTCAAGTATGGTGCTCAAAAAGAGGATTTGAGTAGGTACCTAGTCAGGAGAAGTCAGTCAGTATAATATACTATAGGGTGTGTGACATGAGTAGGTACCTGATAGTGCAGCTCTCTCTGTTTTAAACAAGGCAGGTGACTTTTCAGACTAATGTGGTGAGTGCAAGTTGAATGGTGAAGTAGAGCGTGACTTCTTTTGAAAAGAGGGTACCTACTGATAGCTCTTTTTACCATAGGAGCAACACGCTCCTGATCACTTAGATATTCTCTTTGTGGACACACTCTGTCCCCAGGAGGGTCTTTCCAAAAACAAAACGAGATTGCCTCTTTTATAGCATAAAACGTGTACATACAAACGTGCATGATGGCATGCACGTTCTGATTGTCTTTCCAAAGGATATGCTATGTGTCTCTATGGAGAATTGCACACGTCTGCTGGTGATAACGTGCATGTTTTATCAAATGGGAAGACGAGAATATCTTTTATCAAAACAATTCTCTGCACGTTTCTCTATTCTCAGCTCGTTTACGTTTTGGCAAGACCCTCCTGCTCTCCTTTAATTGACGTACATAATATGTGTATCCCTTACTACTGCGCTAGCCTTGAATTGTTCTTGCTTCTGCTGTCCGAATTCCTGCCTTATTTACTGCATTATGTTTCAATTGACTATGGTGTGCATTTGCATGCCATTTGACAGAGGCGATGAAAAGTGTTGGAAGTTGGGGGGCTCTCCACCCAGGGTTGTTGGTTTTGAAGGGACATAGATAAAGGTCCTGTGGCCCTGTGCCCCAGGAACATTTGGAATATGCATATGGAATATTAAATTGAACACAATGTTCTGAGTTTTGGGCTAATGCATGCATAATAAATAATGAAACATTGTTGAACATTTTCTAAGCAGCTGTTCCAAAGCCAATACGGTCAACCTTCTATTTTATTTCCATCGCCACAGTTCTAAAAGTAGACAGACTCGTTCCAATGCCATGGCCACGATGCTCATGTCAGCTTTAGTAATTCATGTCCAGACGATCTGAGGCATGCGAGCCGCAGCCGTCTGGCTTGTCCATCAAATCATGGCCACTTTATTAGCGATTCGGCCCCTCTTTACATTATTCAGAAGTAGGTTAAACTGCGCAGGTCACCATTGAAATGCCCATCCACTCCCCTGTCCCTCTACAGCAGCAATCAGTAATAATAAGTCCATGTGATACTCTTCTGTGTGTATGGGCATGGACATATAGCATGCACGCGAATGGGATATTACTGTATCTGGATGGGGGCATTATTAGCTGTGAATGAGTATTGGAGGGGTCGGAGGAGGTGAAGAGGGGTGGCCTGGAGCCAAGTATAAAGACATAGTCGTGGGAATAGTGTAATTGACCTGGGTTTATTTGCCATGAAGGGAAACCGAGCAGAATAATATTGGTACAGGGTGATTGATAGACTGCTAAACCTGAATGTACACTGGACCGTGCAGAGCCATATCACCAGGTGCCAAGATGCATTTGTTGAGGCCACATGTATGTTGATATAATCTTCAAGTGGTGTGTCTAAAGGGGGTGAAGTGGGTGAGGGATGTGCTTGGTAGTGTGTGTTGGGGTAGGGAAGAGGGGCGAGAAAGGTGGGGGGGGGGGGTTAGCTCCGGACATGATGGTTCCCACATAACCACAGTCACGTGACAGCTACTGTGGTCATGTGACAGGCCCTCCAGCCTACAACATCCGGGACTTACGTGTTACTGCCGTTCTGGGCATGGCCCTCACTCCCCACTATAATTGTGAATGGAGGTTGACTGGTACACCCTGCCCCTTCCAAAAACCATACACTATAGAACATTGTGGTTGGGGTATAAGGGTATGGAGAGTATAATTCAGGTTTATCACTCTATTTCAACTGAGGTGGTGACCACCAATTTCCTGTCGTGCAGGATAAATATTCAAAAAGGAATGGACATTTTGTGCGACAATAGAGTTCCCTATTTCACACTCACATTTTCATACTTGTGTCAGTCTCGATGTGGAGTAAGTTGACTTGACTGCTCTTTGGGAATATGGGATTTTTAAGTAAGGGGATGACAGATGAACGTATTTGAAAGGCACGTTAAAAGACCAAGGTGTCTATCTGCAATACTGGTGAATATCATGCGTTCCGATACCTTGATAATCAATTTTGAGAAAGTCTGTGAGGTGTTGCTATTGGTTTATTAATTCTTTTGACAATGTGAGAATTTCTGATAAATTATGACAGAGGCAAGGTATGTTAAACTGTTGTAATTACATTGCCCTGCCTGGAAGGCATTTCTCAAGATGGTATAAATGGATCCCCGGAATAGATTCCTTCAGAGCATAGTTGGATCCCTCAGTCTAAAGTCAGTACAGTCCTACATCTAGTTATCACTTATGAATTTCACAAGGCAGGAGGGCATTTTAAAACCATAGCTATAGATATCGTTTTGAAGTGCCCTGCAGAGATAATGATAGTCGTAAAACATCCATTTCTAAAATCAAATTATGACTAGTGCAAAGATACAATCATTCTTATCTTAATCCAGTGCTAAAGAGAAATATATCATACTATACTAATGACCTGTATGGAAACACCTACTATTGTAAGCCTACGACCAATCTTAAAACTGCTATCACATTCTAGGTATGACTGGTCGTAAATATTGCCAACTTGTGAAACACCCCAGAGCCAAACCATATGCTATGACTACATTAAGTGCTGATTATACAGAGCAATTTTATCGTATCAGCTTTGATTACCCGCACTATGTTTGAGGTTTTCAAGCCGTAGTGGCAGTGTTCAGTCGTACTATGTTGAGAAATGATTTCCTGAAAATTTATAATCTCCGAATCATCCAATGCAAGACAATAGTATTAATATGTGATGTTAAATATATGATGTTAAATCTGAGATGTCCCTACACGCTAAAAAATGTGTTTAATTTGTAAACACTTTTACCCATTTTCAAAAGGTGTTTAAAAGTTCAAAAGTGTTTTGATTGAAATGTGTTTCAGTTGAAAAAGTGTTGAAATGATTCTGAGAATAAAGTGTTTAGGGTTAGTGTTTAAAATGAGTTTCAGACAGTCAGGAAAAGTGTAAAAGCCTTTTAAGAAAAGTGTTTAGATGATGAAAATGTGTTTTACCAAAAGGTGTTTAGGTAAAATCTGTTTTCGTTTAAACACAATTTTAGAGTGTATGATGTGTAGAGGAATCTCAGAACTACTCCTCTAACATATTTCCTTTCCTTATGACATTTTATGATCTCCAAGTGCTGGGAATACAAAGAATCGCCTGAAGATATAAGGATCAAAAGAGGATTTTAAACAGCAACCAAATGTCAATGAAATATGAGAAGGTACTGTATGATCTCAACAGATATCTTATTTACCACAAGACATCATGGATCTAACAAAGTTTAAGATGAACTTTTACTGAAAAAGATTACGGCTCACCTTGCTTGCCAAAGTTTCAAATCTGAAAGGTTACTCGGTTCTTCAAGTAGAGTATGAAAATTCAATTTTGATTTATCACTCAAATGTTTCATTTTATTCATAACTAATCTTTGAGTGGGCACAATGGAGTCATATGTTAGGCCGTCGGTCTATGCAAATAAAGTAGTGGCATCGATTTCCGTGAGCATACAGATATGGTTTGAAAAATGAATCCACAATAAAACAGGAACGTTTATTATTGACTTGTGGAAATAATAATACAAAATCCCTCACATGAATATATTTATTTTCAAATCAAGCACAAACAATTATAGCCAGATGTTTCACTTGTCATACACAATGCTATTTATATACACCTCTACACTGAATACTGCATCTTTGGTTACATATTTCAAATAGTTTATGGCTATGTCTCCCCACTGTGATGCAAATCTGAATGTGAAGGTTTCTGACTGGGAGGTTTCTGACTAGACATGAACGTACAGGAAACCTCTAAATTTCTTAAATACACTCTCACCCCCAACTGTTGATCGGCACTAACTACCCTTGTAAGTAGGTAGTAGAACCACAGGTAACTACAGTACAATATACATCCAGTATAGGCCTTAATGCCTATACAATGTAATACTGTAAGACACAATAAAAAGTGTTACACTGTTTATTTATGTGGGCGGGCTGACAGTGTATCCTCTTTAAGGCTTCAGGGGCTTCCTGTTTTAAGCCTTCTCCTCTACATGAAGGTTTCTAACTGGGACATTTCATCATTGCACAGATCCCAATAGGAAAAACATAAACATATACTTTCAAAAGGATATGGAAGGAAACATATTCCTCTAACTATGTATATATTAATTCAATCTTATCTCTACTCTTCTTTTATGTCTGTCTATCTTGTTTTATATATGAAAAGCACAAGAAAAAAGAGACTTTAACAGTTCCTTGATCTCCAGTTGTTCTCACATGTTCCCTCTTCGTGGTATGAGGGCAAAGGTATATACCCCCAAGGGATAAATGTCTCAGGTAACCCCTCAGCTGACATATAGGAGGTTATCCCATTTTCCTATGTCACAGAAACAAAAGTCTGGTGGTCAGAAACCTCCAAATTCAGAATTCTTTCGGTCAGAAACCTCCATTAGAAACAAGATGGTCAAATTGTAACATGAATAAAAGGTGTGGAAAAAGTTTTCACAGGTGGATGGAGTCAAGATATAATTAAACATTATGTTGACCAAAAAAAAATCTTTCTGTGAAGGAATTCAATCTACAGGTCAATATATATTTTGATAACTGCTGGTCAGAAGCCTCTGCGGTAAGAAACATTCATCAGAAATAAGAAGGTCAGTTGTGCCATTGATAAAAGGTGTAGGAAGAGATCAAGATAGGATAAAACATATGTTGCCTGAAAAAAATATACCTTTCTTTCATAAAAATACTGATCGATATACATTTTCCTTACTTCCGGTCAGAAACTTCCCCGAAACCATCACATGCGGCTCTGGTCAGAAATGTTATCCGAAACAAGATGGCAAATTGTGCCACAAATATAAGGGGTGGCAATAAATTTTGTCAATATAAGATAAGGATAGGATCACTCCTATGTTGACTGAAAAAAAAACTATGCCTTTCTGTGATGGAATTCAAAATACAGGTCAATAGATGTGTTTATTACTGCCGGTCAGAATCCTCCCCAGTCAGAAACCTCCATCAGGAAATAAGATTTGCATGTACTTTGAATTTAATCAGAGGAAGGTGTATCTTTTGCAGGTATTTAGGTGTGCACACATCATGCCTCAATCTTTCAGTGAATTCTCTTTTGCATAGGGAATGTTCAACAATTATGTCACTGTTATTTAGGCATTTTTCAAGACCCACCCACCCCTTTGTCACTGTTTTTTTTATGGAATATATAGAGGAACCCAAAGATCCAAGCCCCACCCCCTAAGCAGTGACGTAATTGTTGAACGTTCCCATGCTGTCTATTTATGGAACATCAGGATATTGATTGTCCAGGAGATGGAGGTTTCTGACTGGAGGTTTCTGACCGACTGACATGAAATCCCATTTTTCCTGTTAGCTATTGTATGATATCAAAAGATTTCAGCAAAGAAATTGTAAAGGGCTGTGTTTAACACATATTTCTCTAAGAAATGATTAGTTAAATAATAGTGGTAGCCATGCAATTGGGTATTTCTATTTCTCTCAACACAAAATAATGAGGGTTTCTGAGCGGCTTGAACAGCCAGAGTTAAATCTGTTTACTGCTGCAACAGGTTTATCATTTAACTATCCTTGTTGAAAGAAATAGATGGGGTTTACCATCATTTATAATCAATTTACTGAAAACTTGTAATAACATGCTATGGTTGATCAAGAGGATGGGATTTATTGATAGCCGGTTAGACACCTCTGTTCTGAAACCTTCTTTTCTGAGACAAAAGATAGCCAAATGTTTCATAAATAAAAGACATGAAAAGAATTTTTCTTTGGGAAAATTTCCCTGAATGGATTTTGTTGACTGGAGAATCAGAATTTAGATCATTGTCTATCAATAGGGAGATGGAAAATACTGGGGTATCAGTATTTCTGCCTGCTTACTGCCATATCTTTTATAGGAAATTTTTCAGAAATTGTTCAGGGGGTAAGGTTATGCATGTACAGAACTAACTGATTAAAAAAATATAATTATATTTTTCTGTGACAGAATTTCAACTACAGCCAAATATAGCAGCAGGTCAGAAACCTCTGGTCAGAAACCTTCATTTTGTATTTGCATCACTTATATGAGACAGAGCCTTATAAATCATGTCTTATTCTATTATGTAAGGGTATTTTGGGGCTAAGCTTCCCTTTTATATAAACAGAGATAGTGCAATGTTTGCATGCACTGTATATCAAAGATGATATTATGGTTGTACATTGTATGAATCATTAAATGGAAGTTACATTATATAAGCACTTGAAATGCCAGGGGAAGTTAATACTAAAGCAATTGTGTAGTCTATCACATACATCACAAAAAAAATTCAAGTTAACAGTATTTTAAATATTTGTGGCCAGGTGAGGGAAAATGTGCTTCCTGGGGGGAAATCACCTTTAAGGTTTAAGTCCTGGGCTTTAAAGTGAGATATCTTGAGCTAAAAAAAGCCCTGGTAGTTTTGCTGTAATTTCTTGTCAAACTTAGGTTGGTGTGTACAACTGAAAATGGGAAATGAGCTCTAAATGCATTATATCCTATTATTAACACTAATTATGCAAAAAATACAGTTTTGTGGAAAATTAACCAAAGAAATGTTTTTTTGTCATAAAATTGGTTCTAGAGGGAATTTTCGAGCTCTGTTTTCGGTTCTGGCTTCTTGAAGGAATTAAAAAAAAATTGTGGCAAAAATTCCCAATTGAAATAGGGGAGTGGTTTCCATGGCAACCAGAAATTGTCTTATCTACTAATTTTCTATGTTTCCAACGTTCCAAAAATGGAACATTTTCAGTGGAGATTGAATAATTTTAAGCATACCACTGGATTCCTTATCAAAAATTGGTCCAAAGCTTTTTTTAGCATATTTGTCAGTGTTTTACCCATATTCTGGCCAAAACCCGTACTAAAAATCCCCCCGGAGGCACGTTCTCCCCTGTTCGGCCACATTTGTCTATTTTGTATTATAAGCGTCAGTGGTCATATTTACAAGGAATGTTTGGAGAAGTATTCAGGAAGGCTTTTCTCAAGATGGTACAAATCGTAGTGGGATTACCAAATCTAACACTATAACAGTTCTGCATCAAGTGGTCACTAATGATTGCACTGGTACAGCTGCCATACCAAAAGCTCCATGTTACAATTTTGATCATACACAGCAGTCTTTTGAATTAACCTCCATAGTATCCTGAAGAGCCCTACATACAATCACCCACTCTAAGTTTGAGGGTTTCAAATCATACTGGCTTTGTTCAGTTGTATTATGTTGAGAAATGTCATCCAGAGTATAGAAAAGTGATGTTACCTTGAAAATAAAAATAAAAAAAGATGGAAAAATATTATTTCATTTAAACAGCTGACCATTTAAAAATAATTTCCACACAGAGTTGTTTCTAAACACTATCATGGAGATGCCTGTACCTTTCACTCCCAGTATGGATAATGTGCCACCCCAACCCCAAGCCAAGCAATGTTAATGATTACCTTCATCCGTGTCTATTCATTGACAGTTTCAGACATAAAAAGGTATTTTCTCATAACTTCTAGGGACTGCAGGTGTGGGGATATGGACCAATGTGGTGTAGGTTTCACACAGGTATTTCTCACCGTCTTCCCTTGTGACGAAGTGCACACAGTAGATGTCTCGCTTGCAACTGAAAGAATATTAGAACAGGAATGTACTATAAATTGTGCAAAGTTGATTTTTCCCTTATCTATTTTTCAAATATAAAGTTTCATAATCTTACAAGTTCAATTGTGCAGAGGTGACACGTCTAGGCTACTTAAATAATTATCACCACCCACTGAAAAAATGATCAGGCTTTTTTGGTGTTGATTTTTTCTACATATTCTGACTATGTACTTGGTTCATGGTGACAGTCTCTGCCCCGAGAACCCCCTGAAAATTCCTACTTCGGTATTTTAGAGCTTATGGACTCGAATAAGTGGGAAAAGGGCAGGAATTCTCTAGTAAACCATAGCTTTAATTTGATACCAAACAAGCCCATGTTCGACCATCTCGACTATAAAATTCATGAGACAATTGAAAAGAAGAAGAAGAAGAAGAAGACACTGGCACTGTTTCTTTACTTTACTCTCCTGAAAAAAAATTCGACCAGTGACCTTACTGGCTGTACAGCAGAAGGGCTGATGGATTCTTTTTCCTTCACAGGTTCCTGAACCAGGGTGAACCGGGCCTGGGTCTCATCTACAGATGATGCTGTAATACCATTAGAACATAAAAAATCAGCACTGGAAAAATATCATAGAATCCTTGTCCCAAAGGTGCCAGAGATCTGTTGTAATTTTTACAGAGATTCCTTGTACCACCATACTGCCACCTTGTGAAACCTGCACTAGTTCATCTGAGTATAATTACATATATATTCTATATCATGGCAGAGAGCAATTGACTGGCTGCTTTCTACAAATGGGTCATGGCGAAGTGGGTGATCACTCACCTCACTAGATGAAACTCCCACCTCGTCATAGCACAGATTCACCATGGATGGCGGGGTTGTGATCACTCACCCTGACCAGGGATGGCAAGGCGGGTGATCACTCATCTTGCTAGATGAAACGCGCACCTTGTCATAGTGCAGGTTCACCATGGTTGGCAAGGATGGTGATCACTCACACTTACCCAGGATGGCAGTGTGGTTGATCACTCAGTTTGCTAAATGAAACTTGCACCTTGTCACAGCACAGGTTCACCATTGATGGTGAGTAGGGTGATCATGGTGCCACCAGTGATGACGAAGCTGGTGATCACACATCTCAATAGATGAAAAGCTCATCATCACAGACATCATCAACATTGGTAATCATGCAACCTCACATCTGCCAGGTCACATTATGTTTTGCCAGAAATTGTATTTTCCTATGTATTTTCCCTCTAACCACAAAAAAAGGTGTTAATATAGATATTTTCCTATGTATTTTTCCTCTAACAGAGAAAATGTGTTTATGGATAGTTGTTTTTATTTTAGAGATACCTCTATGTAAATTCAATTGATACTTCCTCTCTGTAGTCTTTGATTCAGATTCCGTTTAAAATGATAGCACATTGTCCAACTTTACCATTTGGTTCTGGCTTCATACCAGCATTGTCTGTCCATGCGATACTAGCACCTATGACAGGGACTTGGATAATCATCCCACCGAGCCAGAAGCTGACTGTGCCTTCTCTGGTTGATCAAAGACATCAAAGCATAATGTAAAAAATTGCTACATACTATTGCCTAGACCAGCACATTGTTATTCTTCTTATCTGAACTGAATTGAGAAAAGAAATTTACATCAACCCTTATTTTCCTTTGCTATCAATACATTGCTTCATTGTTTCAGCCAGTTGGGCATGAATGTACCCCCTATACCATCCCTTCCCATGAAACCAATAGTGCTTCTTTACAGTGAAGAAGGCACTAGGATAACTGACAGTTAACCCATCCAACATGACAGGTGGGAAGTAGAAAAGGGTGAATACTTTCCATGTTAATACACTATTCTACTTCAAGATAACGTATTAAAGTAAGGGAGTGGAGGTGAAGTGCCTCTTCACTACCTATTCCCTTTTCTGCAATAACCTCCTGACAACAATGCAACCTGAATTGGATCTTAATGGGAGGCTACTTACAACATGCCTGGAATCATTATTATTTTGGCCTCACTTCTTACACTAGATAGGTGCCCTCCTTCTGCAATGCATTCAGTCTCAGCATCCTGCCAGGTACCAGTGGTAATAAAGTCCATGTTTGTCTTAAAACATGATATATTGAAGTAGCTGTAGCCGGGTGAATTGGCGCATGGACCTAAAAGTGAGTGAGTGAGTGAGTAATAGATGTTTAACGCCCTTTCGACAGCTAAGGTCATATTCATGACAAGAACTACATTACACAATTTCACAGGGGAATGTGTCAGTGCCCGCGCATATGTGCACCACACACATCCCGAGGGGATAGGAAAGAGGAGAAATAGACCCTTTTAAGTGGGCTAGGGAAGCCCAGACCTAAAAGTACCATAACACCTGACATATAAGGTACACACCAGAGTTGCTGGTTTAACCACTGGGGTCTCAAGTAAGTGCCGGTTTCAAATAAGAGCTGGGGGTACAGGGAGAGTGAAATCAATCTTAAGCATTGAAAACAGTATTCAGATAAACACCTGTCTCAAATAAGGGCCAGGGTAGAGAGGTATTGAAATTAATGAGCGCCCGGGTGTTTAAAGAAAACCCCTACTCTATTTTCATGATAGCATACTTTTATGGCCTTTAGGTCAAATAAAAAATAAAAAGATTCTGGTATGGTTATTGAAATATGTGTTTTTATAGAGGAGAGCTACAGGTTTATCTGATGCATTTGGTGACGTCATGATTGACAAAATGCATCCAATCTATACTTACACAACACTGTAAGGGTGAAAGCAGATGCTGTGTCTAGCTATTTCTCTAAACGTGATTTACTATATCCCTCAAGAAATAGAAATAAATAACCCACCTAAAGGTGCCTCAACAGTCTCATAACCCTCTGCCACTCACTGTTCTAAATACAACATGTTTTGCAATACCTTCCATATAATTATAACTAATGCATTACCTGATGCATTTTGTCAATCGTGACGTCATCAGCTGCATCAGATAAACCTGCAGTTCTCCTCTATAGGGGTACATGTTTCAATAGCTATGTCAGTATACATATTTTTATTTGACCTAAAGGCCATCAAAATATGCTATCATGAAAATAGAGTAGGTTTTTTCTTTAAACAGGCCACTACGGTATACATATGCAATAATGGAACACATGACATTGTGTGCATCATAGAAGCAGAGAAAGGATTGTGTAAGCAGGAACTCCTTTAAATCAAAGGCAATATTATGAGCCCTTTGGGGGTCTCTTCTTAAGTTGCAGGTGTGCCGAATATGCTTCTGGCACCCCTGGAGTTATATTCATGAAGATGATTTTTTGCACCATAACTTGTGACTATGCCAATATATATCACATTAGGATCCCTCTTTGGAAAGTCTTTGGATACAAAAGGTGCCAAGATAATACATGGTTAGGCCTACGGGAGAAAAGGGCCTACATGAATTCTATTGGGATGATACCCAAGACTTAACTGTGGAAAATAGCCACTTTTTTTATAATCATGATATTAAGTCACAAAAAGGTAAGACAACGGTCAGGTTAGGTGAATGTGGCTGATATCCTCCGCTACTAGTGTGGGGAAAGAAATATCAATTACAAAAAATAAGACAAGGCATCTTGCATTGTCTGAATGAAGGTTAGGTTAAGGATAAGGCACACTTTATAACAATGCATTTTTTGGTTATGCTTGTAGGTGGAAAGCAGGGGTTATGTTAACAGCAAAGGGTTATTTGTCAGAAACCATCTGTCTCTTATCATTTCATACAACAAATATATGCTAAAAACTACGATGCCCCAAAGAAATAATCGGTATGAAGTTTCACTCACCTCCGGCTATGCCCCCTGTGCTGGAAATGCAAAACAGAAGGAAAAAAGATTTTAGATTGGTCTTCATATTACCTCAGCCTTTCAAACACATCTGTCTCTGTGGAGGATCAAAGTTTCTTTGAGGGTGGAATAGACACTTTGTATGAATATGGGTCCTTAGCTCTCTGAGGATGACAACACGCCTCATGCTGCGTGTGTTCTACATCATAAGTTTGCAGCAACAGAAAAAGATCAAGTTGCCCAACAGCATTGCATCTGTGCATCGTGCATTAAGGAGTGAATGAAGGTTGCAGAGACATCATGGATTAGGTAGAATCATTATTGACAGTAGTTCATTATACACGGCTTAAAGGGTAAGTTACCATAGTGGTGGCCCTAATATTTGCTCACTAAGACTGCTGCTGAGATATTGATGACACATCCCAAATCCTGCTGTCAATATAATGTGGATAAAGTAGAATGGTAATGGAGGTGTTAGTTGTTCTGTTCGGTATACTTGAGCATGCCTTTAATACTATGAGGGCAACATGGTAATTACTGTATCATTGTGAAAAAATACCCCAGCACCTCCAGATTTGGAGGGAGGGGAACCCCGACCCATATTCTCTTTGGCACATATTCACATATTCAAAGTGATTTCAAGTGGTTAAGAGATGTTATACCTTACTTCTGGAACGTACACATGACTGTCATACAGCACCGAATGCAATCAAATGGTATTGGTTTACAAGAAGTTCTAGTGATTAACTTAATATTGGGGCCTCCAATGAGGCACCAATGGACCCTTGGTGAGGATCACGCTTGTGGTACCTTGGCATATCTCAGTCGGTGCATCATGTACCTCCGGTGCAGTACTCATCCCTGCTGTATAAATTGTTCAGCTATTGATCATGGGTTATTGAAGCACCATCAAAACCGTCTGAGGTTAATATCTCTTTTAGGACCACAAATACATAGCAGCACCATGCCGTATGGTTATCATGATGGCCCATTGAAATGCTGCCAAGTCCTTTTGTCAAAACGTCACTTTTGCAAAGCATTGCTCCCTCAGGTGGGTAAAATCACTGTATGCAGAGGTTGTGAGTTAATCCCTCGGGATGCATTCATATGCTCCATTATGACTGATAATTATAGTGCACCCTTGGCCTTAAGTGGGTTAAGAAGAGTTTGCTAGTATGTGAATAAATTGATAACAGGATCAGGGTCTGGTTGACTTATCCCCTGCAACATCCAACGGCCGGTCTGGGGGGGGGGTAACCCTCGAAGAGCCGCATGATACCTCCAGGTCTATGCACCTATGTCATCATAATGCAGCAATGCAGACAAACTCAGCATCTGAAGCACCGCAATGGTGCATCATGATGACCCCTTGGCAATATCTTAAATGTTAGTGTTAGCAAAACACAGAGAAGCATTTAATGCTAACTTACCCATCAGAGTCAAATCCATGCAACTGAATTACTGAGGCCATTACTGAAGTACTGTACTGGCATTATTTCGATAATCAAGGTATGTTTACATAATAATAGTCAACCTGCTCTATGATAGATCAAAGCAGCACGTGGGTACACATGTAAAGGTGAGCTTTAGGACAATACCCACCGAATAATCAATCTAGAGCAACCATATCTGCCAAAATTTAGTTTGACATAGGCTTATTTTTGTCCATGCATACAGTTCCTCTATAACCTGATTAGCATGCAAATACAACAGTTTTGAAAAAAAATATATCATATTCACTAGACAAGACTGATCTGTCTCTGCATATCTGTCTTCCTCCTTTCAACCTGCCTAACACAAGAAACAGTCTCAGTTTGATGATGGATATTGCAATTAATTGTAAATGATCCTAAAGCAGTTGTGACTACAGTAAAGCTATGACCACTCATATCTCAGTATGGCCATGGGGATTATACCATGTTCAGAATGAGATGCACAATTTATTCTTGGGAGAGCACTATTCAGAGGGGCATGAAAAATATGCTCCCATTCTTCATGGCCCTTTTTCTCAGTGTGACAGTCATAGAGATACCCTCATACCCCCCCCCCTCTATTAAAAAGTTATTTTCGAGGAATCTGTACAAAGATAACATAATTATCCCTCTGAAACCTAAGTGTTTCCGGAAACCTACGAGAGGCGTATTTTCCCTGAACCAATAGGTTTCCCCTTGGTATAATCTTAATTATACCTCAACTTACAGGTAAATGGACTCCTGTCATACGTTGGTTGAGCTAATTCTTTTAGACTTGTAAAGCTGGTATATGTAGGTCATAAAGTTCATAAAGTTTGAAAAGCACCCCTCGTTTTAGTTCTCTGTGAAATTGTGTTAAGGGAATGAATGAATGAATCAATCACTCAATCAATCAATCCTTTTTGGTCTCTTCAGTTGTACCCACTGAGATATTGCGCGTATGAGTATCTGACAGTCATCCGTTGCTTTAACTCTTTGTCATATTACGCACTGCCCTTCGCTCCATATCTGCTCAAATCTCCAGTTGAATGTTATAGAATGTGGTTTTCAGAGGGTATTTAGGCTGTATGTGAGTGTGTTTCAGATGTTTAAAATACCGGACACTGCCTTCTGCGAATATATACCTAAAGCCATCGTGCCTAATAGAGCCGATTAAGAGGTCATTTCATCCATTGGAATGCAAGTTGTGAATATATACCTGTGCATTTTAAACATTTTAACGAAAACAAAATATTAAAATCCCTTTTCCCCATTGTTGTCATGATGCACTGTTAATGGAAATGTTTTCTTTAGGATTGATCAATCCCATGACACAAGACTCCCCCTTATGTCGACCCCGCCCCCCCCCCCCGAATCCACACTGCTACTTTGAATATGCATGTCCCAAGGATACCCAAATACAGTGAACGCAGTGTATGGGGCTAAGTCACATATGACTTCCAAAAACAACAATCACTATTGCAAATACCATTCGTTATGGCTACATAGCTTGTGCAAATGTTCATCTTTATATCTGACAATAAATTCATCAAATGCTTTTCGGAAATCAGTTCATTTCTGAAATCATTTCATTTTTGATATAGTTGGTGCATAGGGAGGTCTTTTTTTATTAATTGCTCTCGAGATTGTGCATTTCAATGCAAACCCTGGCTAATTGTATATGGTGTTTACTTCAAACAACGTTTTAACAGACTTGGTGTGATTAAACATCTTCACTGCATAGAAGTCTGCCAAGAAATCTAATGGTTTTCTTTGAGCATTGAGACAGGAATTGTTTATCAAAATGAAAACATAAATGTTTATAATAGACTTACGACAAAACAAAATCTGTCTCAATAAATGCATTTATTTCATGAGTTTACCCTTCAACAAGGAACATTTGCAGCTAGGTGATTTGATTTGTCATACACATTTGCAACATTGTTTTACTTTGAATGATATTCCTTGCACATATCTCAATCTCTTATGCACAGGTACCGTGCCCTTTCCTTTGGGCATGATAGATTTACAAACGTGACACAACTGCATAGATTCGGCATTCTTTACCATTAGAATTGTCGTTGTTTGAGTGACTTGAAACATCATAACTTTCTGTTGTTAGATGGTGACAGTAAATCTTGTATGAATGTGTACTGTATTATGTGCATTGCAATAGAAAATTCATACAGAATTTCGAATAATCGACAATCCCCAGCAAATTGTCGTCATCTGTCGCCATGATTGGTCATCAATGGTGACTCCTTTTTGAGTGATAACTCATTCCGTCATCTTTCGCCACTGTGTGTTAGACTCACGTGGCATAGCAATTGCTATTCCTGGTGATCTTGTGCTATAATGACGTCGTGTTCCATCTAACGACATGTGTGAGCCACTTCACACAGGTTGACGAGGACTCACGACAATTTGCTGGGTCTTGTTTAAGCATCAGTTACCTTTTTTTTTACAATGAATACTTTAAAAAAAATTTCAACTAGGAGAATAACATCATGATCTGATGATGCTACCATGAAAGGAAAATCATTGAAAGATCTTTTTGAAAATAAGTACTAATTGTCATGGTTCCCATTTTCAAAGATATCATAAGTACTTATGTAATTTTACCCATGCACTGATGTAACAGAAGTAATTATAGGATTTGCCTGTACTGTTGCAACTCAAATAGAGACTATTGAATTAAATTGAAATTGAATTGAATAATATCTGACCCTTTTAACCATTAAGTATGCAGGGGCTGAACTTGGTATACACACCAACACAGAGTTGATCTTGATTAGTTGGGTTCAGACATAGACTGGTATTTTCTCATAGTTTACGGTGGGTGGAGGTGCAGGGGTACGGAGCAGGATAGTGTAGGTCTCACACGAGTAATTATCACCATCTTCCTTCCCGATGAAATGCACACAGTGGATTTCCTGGAGGCATCTGAAACAAATACGAGAAGAGGGTGGCGAAACATGTTTTGTATAGATCTTTCAAACTAATTACTAATTTTCCTTTCTTCAATTATCTAACTTTCTCAAATCATTCTCTTCAATTGCATTGAAAATATCTTTGTCATCTAATAATAGTGTGGAGGAAAGGGGTATATTTGTAATTTGATAAGTGAAAATGTAGACAAAATGACTTGTCGAATGCAGAATGCCCCTGGAGGCATTAACATTTTTTCAAACTCAAACTACTTGGTGAATAATGTTTAACATGTCTCTAGATTGTTTCTACAGTGGATTTGGATTTTGCTATTTCTTTAAATGACTGCATTTCTGAAATTGTAATGTACCCATAGGATACGATGTGCGCACTTGGAAAGAAAATTTCAAACCTTGATGAACTCAAATTCCTATAGTTACAAATAATGGTCACATTGAACCTCTTCAAAATATATTTAGGTATCCTTGTATCACAAGTACAAGTGGTAAAATAAAAGTGAACATGCAAGGAAGGAGCCACTATATAAATGCACTAGCTGAGTATTTGAGAATTGGCTCTTGAGGTACGAACCTACATTCTCACTTGAATCACTTGATGAGAATAGATAACTTAATTAACTAATTTTAAGGATCTTATATATGTTATCATCTATATGGTGACCATGTGATCTATATTTGACCTTCTTTTGACGTCACATTGACCTACTACTAAACCGCCAATATTTCCATTATGTGCAGATGGTTCATATTTGCCATACACATGTACATATAAGGCTGTGTACATTTTCGAAGATTTCAAATGAGTAAATACTTGTTCTGAGTATCTAAAGTACACATTTGTACAATTTTAGGTCTGACCTACACAATTGATCCATTGAAAGCTACAACAAAAGATAGTACTTTGATGTGCAATACTCTGAAAACAACTTGCTCTCTTGCTACTTAAAGGGAAACACAACGCTATAAATATCCTCATGGTAGCACATTTGGATAAAATCTATATAAAGTAAAGATTATTCTGACACAGTTAATGAAATACGTTTTGGCAATCATCATAGGGCAATGTAGCATTCTTATCTGATGCATCTAATGATGGTATGACTAGATAACCATAGAAATTAGCTTTAAAAACTAGCCATAGGTGGTAGAAAAATGTGTGGGGGTAGAGTAAACACATTGACATAATGTACTGTTTTTTTGCCGATAAATGGTTTTGCATGATTCTAGATCGCTTATTTATCTCTTTACATGCAGCATCTTGTTGAATGTAACCCTTATTTTTTTTAAATGATTGTGGTGAAAAAGGTGGCTCTCGATTCTACAAAGTTTGCTACTGATACATTTCCTGGAATTAATTAGGGATTGCTTTTGTCCATGCAGCACATGAGTGAGGGTAATTCAATTACAGAAGTTCTTCAAAATATTTCCTCATTGCGTGTGGCATACACTGAACCAATGCCTTAATATCATCAAGTAAGTCAGCTTGCCCCTTGTGGGCATGAAGCAGGAGGGCATTGTTCAACTGCTCTTGGGTCATAGTGGATCTTAGATATGTCAGATAACTCATCGACCTGCACCAGGCTTCAATGGCAGCTACAGTGCTGAGATAAGTTGATTTCAATCTCATTAAGACAAAAGTGTACATCAATGGGTGTGTGTGTGTGAGGATGAATGGGTACTTTTAACTTCAGAAATAAATAAGCAACCTCTTTAAAAATGTGATGGTAGAAACATATTGCAACCCCCAGTAAAAAACAATGTGGGGGTTGCAGCCCCAACATCCCTCACGGCTCTACTGCCACTGCCCTGTTCTTCTCGGTAGGCTGAACGGGATAGTCTACATAACGGCGTGATCGTCTGAACCCCCTGTGCATCGTAGCATCAGGCTAGAAAATTGTATATTCAAGACATGCAGAATACGCCTGTCATATGGAAGCGTTTGCCTGTTTGATATCTTAATGAGATCTTTAAGGACGAATATAACCTATGTGTTTGAGAAATTCTCATTTCAGCTCTGAGGTAAATGAAGGTCTCAGTCAAGGACTATTGATTGAACCACCACAGGTTCTGATATTTGTATTAGGACCTGAGAAATGAAGAAGACTTTAAAGCTCATTTCAGGTAGTCTGACATAAGGGAGCCAATTTTCGAGTGGGACCCATGGCTGCTCTTTTGATCGCAGTAGTGCTTGTCTTCAGAGTGCCTATACAATGCAGTGCCCATTTTAATCATAACGTATTTTGCTAGCACTTGTATCAACTGAAAAGACTGATATAGTTGGGTAAGACCCTGTTTGATTACAGGCAAGTGTGGCAAGAGTAATTGATGCATTCTATGATTTCACAAATATTCCCAGTCCATTTACAATCCTAACATTTATAACCAGACTCTCATATAATGCATCAGACATGCCTGCTGATTTCCTTAGCAAAAATAATGCTTCATTTCTATTTCAGAACCTTTTGATTTGATATCTACTAATGCTACCAAAATACACCACTATGGGAATACAGTGCTGCTTCCTTTTTAAACTAATCACCTACCTCAAGGCACAATTTTCCACAGACCACACTGTCAGTGTACTGGTGGGACTGACGGATAAGTCTGCTCCCACACCTCCCTGTACCAGGGTGAACAAGGCCTGGGTCTCATCTACAGGTGGTTCTGTCAAGTCACAAAATGAAGTTTAATACTGGGTTCCATTCTGGGTCTTAATGCCAGGCCTCTTGAATGTGAATATAAAGATTATTGTATGTCATTTTAGAAAGACAATTTTCTTTCGCATATTTTTCCAGGTTTTTATTTCAAAATTATATTTATATAATAGACACAACTATGACGACTGAAATGGAGTTCATGTGAAAATATTTTATTGCAGTATATTTTTTTACAATGATCACAACGTTTCGGCGTTAGATTGCTTTCATCAGGTGATCTTTTATTTCAAAATTTGTATTCGAAGTATGTACGCATATTTCCCCAGCGTTTTCTCATATTTCAAAAACGAAAATATCGTTTTTATAATTTCAGTGAAAATCTAGCAAACTATCACTGTATGAGGTCTTAAAACAATCTCTATAATTATATGTTTTGGTTCAATGAGTGTATATATTACATTACCAACAGATCATAATCACTATGATGTTATTAATCAGTTTTTGTAGGGTACATCATGCCATTTACAACATTTAAGGTTAACATAAGAACACCCTAGAATTGTGGTAATTTGAAAACTGCAGTGCTAGGCCAACATTTTCTCCTTCATTACCACATGATGGATGCCTGTGATACTGCTACTCTTATTCGCCACATAAATATAGATTATCTTTTGATTATCGGAAATCTCTGAGACTACAATGTAGACTAGCATTTTGATAGCATGGGCTGTACTCACTGAAGCATGTAGGTATGAGTAGGAACCTTTCAAACTATTAGTTTTATTGTACAATACATTGTTAGATAAATATACAAGGACCCTTGTACATCTTATGTATTCATGATCATGAGTGAATGATTCACATGACCTAACATGTGGAATAGAGCTGGGGGAATAGAGATAGCATTCTGTTGTGTATAAGATAATTAGCATTCTGTTGTGTATAAGATAAATACCAATGGTAGACAGAGTCTCCTTACCCAAAGGTCAATTCAGTTCATTAGTTTGTTTGCCCACAGAGATCCATCATAGTAACAATTAGTAAATATAACTCATGCTGTATGCAATACATTCACTGTGCCTTTATCTTGACGGCCAAGTTTTGTTTAAGATTACATACTGGAAGTGTTCAACAGGTTATTTGTTAGTTAAGATAATACCATATCTAACAATGATTGAGCTGAGATGTGACACTTGTTCAAGTAGTCTGAACCCACCTGCCGGGGTAGAGGGTCCTAGTGCCACAGGTAGTGATGTCACAGGTGGGGATGTTGTTGCCACTGTTACATGTATTGGTTCAATCACAGGCAAGACAGGGTGTGGATGTGCAAGCAATTGTAATTGTATAGACCCATGGAGCTGATAGCAGATTGTCTTAGAATAGTAATGATTAATATAATTGTGAACCTTCTGAACGTAAGTGTGTATTTATATTATCTTTATTAGACATTCATTTTATTTTGATTCCTATTATAATGCCCTGTGTATTAGTTGCAACTTAGGGAGTGATCAATTTTTAACAACAGAGGGGGAGTGGTGGGTTTACGCAAAGTCACGCAAGAAAGATTCTGCCCCCCTTCTCGAGGGTCCTTTTTTTTTTGTCACCCGGAGGGTGGAAAATCATGTGTAAATGCGCCCTTTTTACCTATTGTTACTCACAAGCTTTTTTCTATGAAAACTGGTGAAATTATTTTAACCACTGGTCAAGGGGACGAGAAAGTTCTGACCTCCCCCTCAAACACCTACCAGCCCCCCCCCCCCGATGTTAAAAAATGATCACTTCCTTATGCAAGAATAAAATTTTGGTGCCTATAAATACCGAGCTGATTAATCAAAAGAATGTGAGTGCCTCCACATAATGTACAGGTAGGATGCAGCAGGTAGGTAAGGTAGCGACTAGGGTGACCCCTATGATTGGTATGTGTAACTTAGAGGGGGGGGTATAGAGTGTAAACAAAGTACTATGATATATAATGTACAGCGATATAAATATGTATAGAGTTATCATGTATATAAAGATAAAAGATTTCCATATATATAACCACCACAGGAGGCCAGGGTTTATCTATCTTTCTTATACACACCCATTTTTTTTTTAGAACTAAAACCAGAATAATGTCAGCAAAATAGCTTGATTTACATATTTCGCCTCTGTTTTGGTATACTAACTTCAATTTCCCATTATTTCGTTAAATTTCCTAATAAAAATGGTGTGTAAGAAGGTAGTAAATGTAATATTAAATTCAAATGTAAGTACCAAATGATGGAGTGGATTCGACACTCACATCTCTGATATCTCTGCATAATTCATGGTGTAGTGCGCACACCATGATTCCAGGATCCCAGCACAGTCAAGGTACCGGGATCTTGGTACAGACGAAAATCAGAATGATGTACTCTTTGTACTGGTGTGTCCTAACAACATATTCCAGCCCCCAACCTGCTTACTAGTTTAGTGTAACCTCACGGCAGAGATAAGGATGGGTTCCAGTGAAATCTGCCCACTCCAAGTGACCATTTATAACAATTACACAGTCTCCGCTTAAAACATTTTAAGCACATTATTTCCTACAGGGATGTTATAAATTTATATATTATACACCACTGTGATTGGTTTTAATGCCTCCTTCAAATAACATACATTGTATAAGGTGTTGCTAGGCATGGAATAAAAATGAAACAAAAACATTTTTTTTAGCTTCTCATTTTTTTTAGTTGTGCTGATATTTCAATTATTAAGGTCAGGAGAGCTCTTCAAAGTTGCATAGTTTCTAAAAAATGGTAAATTTTGGAGGAAAATGGGTGGAAATATAGGAAAATTACACTTTTTTAATAACTGAGCAACTTTGAAGAGCTCTCCTAACCTGAATAATTGGAATATGGAGAAGATTCGAAAAACCTTCTCAGGAAATACTCGGCCTTGGAGTCCCTGGGTTTGCTATACTCTTGGGGGAGATTGTAGGGTATCTAAGCTGCAGATAATATATGGCTATGTCCCACCACTGTGATGCAATTCTGAAAAAGAAACTGCAGGAAATAGGTGAATTCCATAAAGAACTGACAGAACAGTTATTCCTGCACAAGTAAAAAAGATAAATCTTAAATATTCTCTGTGGGGCTGCAAATAAAATTCGCAGATTTAACTCTGTCGGTCAGAAACCTTCATTTCTTGAACAGATAACAGCCAATTGCAGCCTAATAGAGGGTACTTAGGACTTTTTTTACTTGAAAAATGTGCATGAATACTGCACGAATATCAGTCAGAAGCCTCCAAGTCAGAAACTTCCTGGTCAGGTTGTCAGTTGCTTATGAAATTCTGCATATTTCTGGCCGGTAACCTTCATAATTCAGACTCCCTGAGGGTTTGATAGATTGTGAAAATTTATTATTGATTGTTTATCAATTCATTGCGTTGGTGCACAAAGAGGTTTTTGTTTCCTTTTATGAATCGTCCTCAAGATGACTTTTGTGTTTAACTGTGCAAAGTTTAATTTACCCAAAGGTTTTTTACAAACTTAAGGTAACCCCCCCCGCCTCCCACAGACCCCTAGAGTGGTTTGGCGTGGGGAAAGTGAGGAATCGGGGGGTGAGAAGGGTAAATGAACATCTCAACTGCAAAGAGGTTTGTCGAAGTGGTTTTCATTGGACATACAGACAGCAGTGATCCCCATAGAGAACATGAATGATCATAACGAATTTATTACAAAACAAACTCTCTCTCCATGAATGCATTTATTTTCTTCTTCTCAAGCAGGAACATTTACAGCTCCTTGCTTTAACTTCCATTAATTGTTGTGCATTGAATAACACCTGTCTGAAACTTTGAAAGCAGATATCCAATTTTTTATACATATAATCTCAATCTGTTATGCACAGGTACTTTCTTACATGTAGGTAGAGGCAGAGGCAGTATATTTGGGATGTTAGATCTACGTTCTTCATATCACAGCCTTCTTTTATAAGGTGGAAGGTTGAACAGGTCAAGGTGATATGGTAAAACCAAGTCACACATGGTACTTTAGTGCATTGTAGTACAGTGACAATAATTACTTATTGTAGAATATTACTTGGGTACATAGACACTACTCTTTCAATTTTATTAGGGACTCACAGAATGCATGTCATAGTGAGATAAGCAAGCTGGCAGGTGGACGACCCAAGGTATGCAGACGTCTCTAGGTTAGGCTACACTCTCAGCCCCAATTGTAAATTGGCTATAAACACCACTGTACTGGGTAGGGTCATTAGATTTGTACTGACAGCAGCTCCTACTGTTTTCCAAAAATAAAAGCAACGTGCTGTAAACAGTGTACCCTACTATGATTCTAGTGATAACAGAACCAGTGTTCATGAGTGCATTTCTTAACAGTGCTAATTAGCGTTGTTAAGAAATGCCCCCCAGGTGACTTTCTCCCCTGGTGCAAAAGTCATTGGCAGGTCTGGGGACGTTTAACTCTGTAAGGCTGACATAATACCCCCAGGTCCATGCCCCTATGTCATTATTATATATAGCGATGCAGAAATTAAATAGTGGTGGCATAATGCAGGGGAACATTCAATATGGACCTACCCATCAGAGGTGGATTCATGCAGTTGAATCAACCTGCCCCTTGCAAGGGTTGTATTACATTAGCGCAATGTGTTGGCATCATTTGGATAATAAAGGTATGTTTACATATAAATGGTGAAGCTTTATGATACAGAGCAACGGTGTATGGGTGCGCACGTAAAGGTGAGCTTTGGGGCAATGCCCACAGAATAATCAATGTAGAGCAACTATATCTGCCATGATTGAGTTTGACATAGCTGTATCTCATGCATATGGTTCATATCTGGAGGTTATGCATAGGTTGCAGTTTATTAGGTCATAATCCTCATGCATACCTCATGCTTTATTCAGTCAGTGATTATACATCTTGAATGAAAAAAAAATAAAAAAAGTTGTCATTTGATGTGATGCTCGCCATACATTCATAAGTCCCCTTTGATGTTTGCTGGTGTATCTAAACCAAAAATCTAGATTGGAATTATTATATTAACCTGATTAGCATGCAGATACAACAGCTTTGAAAGAGTATCATATGAACCAGATGTACAATGATTATTCACTGCATGGTGTCTTCTACCTTTTAACCTGCCTAACATTAAAGAACAGTCCCAGTATGAAATTAGAAATTGTGAATAATTGTAAATGTCACAGGACCTTTTCACAGTGCGCGTCACAAATGATTCTTAGATAAAATGTGACTACAGTAACGCTATGACTGCTCTTATCTCAGTCCTGTCGTGGATATTTATATCATATTCATATTGAGTTGTACTATTTATTTGTATGGGGAGCCATAGATCACTATTGACAGGCATAGTAATCTGCTGCGAGGACAAGTAATAAAATCATAACACATGATATCAGGGAAGGAAGATGACCGTACATAGAATAAATGTTAATCTCTGCAAGGTATCAAGTGTTCCAATGGCCAAACCCCCCGCCTCCTGTGTTGAGATCCCGCCTAATCAACATACCCACTTAGAATATGTATGCATGTCCCTGGGATACCCAAATACACTGAACGTTAAGTCACATACTACTTCAAAAAAGCAATTGTTACAGCAACAAGTTTCTTTTAGGGCTTAATAGATTGTAAACATTTTCTTTTCTTTATCTTACAATTTCAATGAACTCCCAAAATGCTTCTCTGAATTCATTTCCTTTCTGAATTATATAGGCTGTGCATAGGGGGGTCTTTTTTTTTATTGAATTGCCCTCAAAATTTTGTATTTCAATGTGAATCATGTTTAACTGTATGGTGTTTACTTCAACTGGTGTTTTTTTTACAGACTCTGAATGATTAAACATCTCCCCTGCATAGAGTTTTGCCAGAATAGTTTTATTTGTGCATTAAGGCAGACATTGACTACCAAAGTAAAAAGATGAATGTTTATAATTGTCTTACAACAAAACAAAATGCCTCTCCATAATTGCATTTATTTGCAGAGTATTCTCTTCAACAAGAAACAGTTTCAGCTTGGGGGTGCGGTGTTTTGATTTGCCGCATTTGGTACATTGTTGTGCATTGACTGATACTTGAAATCCTTGAAATCTTTGAAAGTAAATATCCTATGGCAAGATACAATATTGCTTACCATGATGTTGTGGTTGTTCAGGTAAATTTCTAGAATTATATATATACCTACTGTTAGATCATGAATGTAATGCTTGAGTAAACATGTATTGCAAAAGAAAATTTAAACAGTATACTTTGTATAATCATCTATCTTGAATAAGCTCCGTTTTTTTCTCCCCAAATTATACTATTACAGTAATATTCAACTGGGACTAACATTATGTTCTGATGATGCTACATTGACAGAAAAACCAATGAAGCATATTTTTTTAAATCATCTGCGCCTTTAAACATAAACATGCACTGAAGTTGTTATGAACGCCATAATGGAGATGATCTTGATCAGTCAACTGTTTTTTTCTCATAATTGCTGAAGGGCGGAGGTGCAGGGGTACGGATCAAGGTGGTATAGGTCTCACACAAGTATCTATCACCATCTTCCCTCATGATGAAGTGCAAACAGTGGGTGTCTTGCAGGCAACTAAAAGAGACAAAACAGGAGGCTGGCCAATCATCTTTCATCGATTATGTTACACTGGGACTGGTCTAAACAGTACATTTTGAATGACGCAGTTATGTACCTCTAGATGCTTTTCCAACACTTACTCGAGGAAGAATTATAGAACCCATGGGTAAATTATTCTATATATCCTTGAGGCTTTTTAGGAAAGGGTATGAAAAGAAAAACTGCAAATTTAAGGCCATACATCTATGACTATTGCAAAACCAGACCATGCATCTATGGCCATGGCAAAACCAGATGTATTTGGCACAATTCTTACCCCATACAATGCATCAGATAGGCCTGCCGATTTCCTCTATGATAATGCTTCATTTCCATGGGGTTGGTTCCCCTGCGTAAGTCAGGTCCATTTTCTGCCAAACCGCCAATTTTTTCTAGACATTGATTTTGCCATATAAAGATCGGTCATATTAGCAGAAAATATACCCAACCAATACAGTAGCACCAGCACTCATGTCAGAATCTTTTTATTTGATATGCGAAAATGCCATCAAAATACACCATTATGATAATACAATTATGTTTCCTATTAAGCTAAGCACCTACCTAGAAGCGCATTTAACCACCGACCGTACTGTCTGTGTAGTGAAGGCACTGACGGACGGATCTTCTCCCACTCCTCCCTGTACCAGGGTGAAGAAAGCCTGGGTCTCATCTACAGCTGTTTTCATAAATGAATTTTGAACATAAAGAAATCAATGAAAAAAGATCTCAGGCAAAGGTTAATTGGATTCAGACTGGTTCAGAGTATAATATTATAAGCCAAGTGACTAGATGTGGCGCAATTTGCTCTATCCGTTTCTATTCATTAGATGTATGGGGAGTTGGTACGCTCGATACCCTACCCTATGGAGGTGTGACTGGAGAGCCATCAACACCTCTGTACAATAGGGGCAATAATGTGACGAGCTCAGGAGGCCATGTCTTAAGATACTACGACAACACACTGCCACTACGATTTGAGACTGCCAGGTTATCGTAGGTACTGCCCTACGACTGCTCAGTACGATTAGCAGTCGTAGTGATGGAGTATCACACCCTACTAGTGTGTGATACTGTAATGGCAATATTGTAAGACTTATCACTACGATTTGAAGGACAGCAGTCGTAGTGTGTTAAGAAATGGCCTCCTGGTAATACAGTGTAAGGAAATTACCCACAATGTCTGAGCTAACTAGTGAAGTTTAGACTTACAGTCAGGAGTAGATGATGCTGGAGCTACATGTGGTGATGCTGTTGGCACCTGCACTACTGGATAGGCAATCAAACATATTGTAGACAGAGTTCTATTTAGGTTCATGCACTTTAATTGAAATAAATGAACTAAGCTACGATTATTTTTACATTAATTCTATTCATTACACATACTCAGGTTATTTTTATGATACAACCCCATCAGTCTTGTCAAGAAATGATGAGAATTCCCGCACAGGTGTGATACAAACATCAGTCCCTATCTATTATAATACCAAGATAAAGCATCTGCAATTAATACTGTCATATTTAAACCATACATTTTTTAGTTATAAGTCATGACCAAGGAATGCTATCTAAAAATGGGTATCAATATGACTCTTTTCAACCAGCCCTGGAGGGTATTGCCATAAAGGAAATGAGAACCAAAAAATAAAATGTACCGGTTTTTGTATTGCTAAAAGATTCTCTACAGAGTCGTTTGGATGAAACATGCCCGTTTCTTACTATACTCAAAATGTGTTTTCCACACATTCTAGTGCAAAACTATCTGCCAACACTATGAAAACGAGTTGGGCAATGCATGTTTTCGACGGTTCTCTTTGAAAATATTTATGAGGTTCTTCCTCGTTATCTTTTCGCTAGACCCTCCTGATCATACAATGCTATGAAATTGCCCTCAAAGCAGTGCCTGAGATAAAATTCCATATTTGAGAAGTGTTATCTTAAGGTTTCAACCTACCGGCAGGGGGAGAAGGTAGCACATCCTCAGACACTGGAAAGGCAAGCAAGTGATCTTTACACCAGGTTTTATATGGAGTCCTACAGTTTGATCGAGACTTCTAAATTAACTTACCTGTATTTTCACATTCATTCTATTTATTATGCACACTTCCGTAATACTCCATATATATATATATATATATATATATATATATATATATATATATATATATATATATATGCAGCCTTTTTCCCAAGGGTAACCAGGATGTCTGCAGAGCACATTTTGACCACAACCCCTCACATTTTATCCATATGGACATTTTGTGCCCCGTGCACAAAAGGAAGCATTACAAACCCCCAGTGGTGCTTTATGATTTATCCTTCTATGATATATGACCCTGGAGGGTGTTGCTCCTATTGTAAAAAGAACTGTGAGTGTGTGCCCTCTTTTCTAAACAGGTCATGCACTGCTTCACCTAAGTACTTGCACTCACAACATTAGTCTGAAAAGTAATCTGCCTTGTTTAAAATAGAGAGAACTGCACTACCAGGTACCTACTCATGTCACACACTCCATAGTATATTATACTGACTGCCTTCTCCCAACTAGGTACCTACTCAAATCCCCCTTTTTTAGTACCATACTTGAATGACCACTTGTGAGCAACAAAAAGGACAAGTTATAGCTACATGAAAAGAAAGGACTGGAAATGAGGGCATTTTTAGCTAGCTCTTCCTTTTACTATAGGAGCAACACCCTCCTGGGTTTGCCCTATAGGTCTTTTTCTCCTAAACAGCCAACTGCTAAAGAAAGAACTTACTTAAGGAGAAAGGGTAGGTCACCCCTATTATTCCTTTTCAAAAATAGAAAAAAAAACTTACCTATCCAGAATCAAGACCGAGATCTATGATAGAGTATCTGCTTTCACTTATACGTGATGTCATAACCCATATGAGATATTTCATAGGATCTTGATTTGCCTTCATGCAATGGACAACACTATTGCTCCTGTAGGTTCTTGTCAAAAATATATCTACCATAGTACCCCGTACATAAGGCACACTCCACATATGAGATGCACCCAGAATATGTGGGTAGGATGAAATAATCAAAGATGACATAACTTCTCTTCTTATCAATGTATTCTTAAAGTTTAAAAATGTATAAGCTTCTTACAGCCTCCCTCTCGTGGATACTACTGGGCGGGAGCGGGGGGGGGGGGGCTGGGGAGATTCTAGAGAAAATAATACCCCCAACTCTATGGTACACCAGAGGTATAGCCTTGCATTTGATATGCGCTTAAGATTACATATAGTCATATAGATTACTTTAATGATAACACTATGCTAAGAATAATTGACGAACAGTGTACTTACCTGGAATGGAGGAAAGCTCTGTGGTGGAAATATGGCAGAACAGAAGGTAGCAAATGAATAGAACCACCTTCATGTCACCTACACCCATAGCACACATCTGTTTCTTTGGGGAGGTAAAATGCTTCTCCTTGGTGCATATGTGTTCTCTGACCATGCATGGGGTCTTTAACCCATTAAGGCTGACTGAAGAACTCATGGTGAATTACTCGTCTTCATGGAATGGTGCTGACACAGTACTTCTTTTTAAGTTACTGATTGGCACTGCCTCCGTGTATCATGCGAATCCTTCAGACGTGTATCAATCCTGTAGGACTATCATCAGACACCAGAGTACATGTATACAGTTTGGGACCTTTTTACCAAAGCTCCATTCATGCATCATCCCAATAGATGGCTTCAGTTGATTATTTCTTCATGCTGTTTTTAAAGGGTGGTGGCCCTATATTAGCACATGAAGACTCCTGCTGTGATATTGATGTGAAACAACCTAAATCCAGCTGTCAATATAGCAGAAAAAACATGCGGTGCTAGCCTCTGCTTAGTGTAAGTGAACATGTCTTTAATACTGTAAGGACAACAGCGCCATCCAGCCCTCAAGGGTTCAAAAAATGTGTGTTGGAGAAAAGAGTTCTGGTAGTATTCACCTCGTCCTACCCTTGCAAAAGCTCCAAGGGTGTAAAATCAACATCATTATTGTTGGCTTGGTGCATTCATGAATGAAGCCTGTGTAAGTTACTCACCAGAGCTGCATTAATGCATCTTATAACACGGTTAGAGAGTTTTCAGTGCCGAAAATGGATAATATGAGTTCAAATATCTCGCGATAAAAGCACCCAAAATTCACGGCGTATGGACAGCGGGGCGGACATCTTGAAACCTACCTAGACGCTAAAGTAAATTCTCCATTTTTGCAGCCTATGTACCAAATATAGCGAAATGCTTTGAACATAACATAGTTGAAACCATATTCTACCATCTGTTGACTAGATTCCTTGATATTATGGCAGTATTTGATATAAAAAATTATTAAACTTTCCAATCGAGCGACTTGCCGTGCATGTTCGCCATTCTGTCAACACTACAGGTGCCGCCGCCTGGTGTGTACAGAATGGATTATATTTTAGACTGGTGCAGCTCTGTCTCAACGTGTTCGCAGTAGTAGGCCTATGAGAGTGGGACTTTGAGGAGCTCGCCAGCTTAACCATATGACAACATGAAACCAAGGGCCTTCTTGTCAACTCGCATAAGAAATCAATGGATTATCTCATTTTTAAAAGTAAATACTTAGAATTAATAGTGGAAACAGTGTTATAAGGGCAATATATAATGAATAGACTTGCACTCGTTGGCTTCAGGGGTTTAATATAAGCATTCGCCTACGGCTCACGCTTATATCACCCCCTGAAGCCAACTCGTGCAAGTCTATTCATTATATATTACTTCCATGGCGAGTGAAGGTCATTACTCACTGGCAGTCTTTAGAGGGTTAAGGATTGTTTGCTATAATATGAATATATTGATAACAGGACCAGTGTCTGGGTGCCTTATCCCACTAAGTATACATCAGCCACTGGTAGGTCTGGGAGGTTTAACCCTCTAAGGACAGCGTAATGCCTCCAAGTAAATGCTGAAGTCTGTATTGGTGCATCACGATGATTCTTAGGGAATATCCAACCATGTATGGTTGGCATGATGCAGGGGGATATCCAATGTTGACTTACCCATCAGAGTTTCATATGTGAAGCTTAATGACCAAGAATCACTATGCATTTATCAAAGCGCACTGCGAGAAGTGAAAATCTTACCGAAATAATGGTGAAATCTTTGTTGAATGTTGGTGAATACTTTATTGACCATATTATTCATACGAAATTGTACTTTTTACGAGATGTCCCAACGTTGCCAGCAATACATCATTATTTTCATAGAGATTCCTTTTACCACAGGATAGACTGTACTGCTTCATTGAAGAAACTGCAGTGCTTCACTGCAATGCAACTATGGTGGTTCATTGTTCAGTTTTACGAGGATCCTTGATAGATTTAACTGTTATTTATGATAGTGTATTAAGCCATCTTCATTTGGAATATCAAGGATTATTTATATACAGTGTACTTGTTTTGTGGTACAGTTTTGGAATATATGTATGCCCATGTAAAGCTGTGCTTTGGAGAATGATTACTCAATGATCATTCTAGAGCAAATATATATCTGTTATAATCTAGTTTGATATACGCTTTCTTTCTTACATGATGCTTTATAAAAACAGAGGCAGTCTTTGAGGAGCAGGAGGTTAATTCAAAAGGTCCTGAGATCACTAGCCTTGCGATCTTAGCAACTTTTCTGCCTTATTCAATTAGGCGATTTTAAGGTGAGACTGCCTTGCCTTTTTACAGCAAGCACTAAGATTGCAGTGATCTTAGCCTCAGTCTTGCTATGCTATTCCAAGCAGAACACACTGTGCTCAGGGGCAAGAGGCCCATAGTGAAAGAATAGCAGTGGAAACACTCCTTCTCACAAGAATGATTACACAAGCGTTCCTTTTCCCTATATGAGCTATTTAGAGTATAGGGTCTGGTTGACCTCGTACAGTATTCAAGTGCACTTCATGCCTGAGTAGCCTGAAGAGCCCTCAAGGACCGGGTGGTTTTAGTGCTGGAAAAGGAATTGTGAAGGAATCACATGACTTGCTATTCCTGACTGGCCTACAACCACTGCATTAGATAGGGTAGACTGGCTAGATATTATGAGATGTGCCTACACCAAGATCGCAGGAGTAGTGATCTCAGGTCCTTTTGAATTTACTTTCAGAGCTCTCATGCACAACTCATTTTGCAAATCATTGTACATTTTGAAGGAAAAAATATGGAAGGAAGATGTCAGCAGAGGTACTGCTTACCGTAGGTCCGTTTAGTGTTTGCTGTTTTTCTTTTCTAGATTCAACAACAAGCTTACGGACTTAATTATCTGTCTGTTTTCTCTTGAAGTTTCACTCAGTCACCTTATTGGAACCAGCTTTGAAACTGTAGATTAGTTTAATTCAACCAAACTTTGAAAGAATTAAAAGAGAAGTTTACCAAGATGATTTTCCATGACTATAAGTACAATAATTGATTGAGAAAGAGAAAATATGAACAGTTAATAAATGAGTTATAACAATACAAAATCTCTCTCCATGAATGCGTTTATTTGCAGAGTATTCACCTTAACCAGGACGATTTGCATAGCTGCACTGAATCAGAACCGTTAACCATGAAATCATATTTGGTTGGCTAAATTGAACAAAATCAGATCAACTCTGCCCTGTGATAGTGAAGGTTATTCTAGTGGCATCATATACTATATAAAATTTTCTTTTGCAATGTACATAATACATCATGCACATTACAAATAAAAAACAGTATTTTGAGAAAAAATACCCATCATGTATTTTTTTTATCCTTGTACACAAGGAATACTCCCCTAGGAGAATAGTATCACAATCTGACGATTGTACGATTGTATGCTGATCCTTAAAGATTAAGAGGGAAAATTCCAGTTTTATTTTACTTCTGCCTATCGATTCACCAAATTCAGAATAGGTATTCTCTTGTAGTTGTTGGTGGGTGGAGGTGCAGGGGTACGGAGCAGGGTGGTGTAGGTCTCACACAGGTATTTATTGCCATCTTCATTCACGATGAAGTGCACACTTAGTTCAATCTCATTTTTACATTTATTTTCATAATTCAATCTTGGCGAAGATAACTTTACAAATTTAGAAGAAGTCCAGATGAAAGTGGCATATAATTATATCCAAATTGACAAGTTACGATTTCCACAGAATACCCTGAAATAAGCATCCTGTGTTTGAGTAGTATCTGAATGAAGTGTTTCGTCAACCACAACACCTTCTGACTTGCTATACCCGAATCAATACTTAAATTGAGTTGCAATTTTGCACAGCAAATCTATCAGTGCATTTTTGATTGCTGCATGGCTGCGAAATCGACTCACTTAGACATTTGCTGGTATATATTGATGTGAAAGAGCACAGCACAAACCCAGCTGTCAATATTATGTAGGTACAACGTGCTGGTAAGGGTGTGTGTAAATCTGTGGTCAGCATCACTGAACACGTCTTTAATAATACTGTGAGGAAATAAATTACCTTATACAGTTTGCTATTTTCTTTGCCTGCTGCCTTAAATCAGCACTTCAGGTATATATGCATGCATCTTATTAACTCCACGGGATACATGTGCTTTACCAGCGGGCTGCAATGGTGCGCAGATGGAATAGTGGAAGGCATTTGTCAAGATGGTATGACTAGACACTTCAAATCGTAGTGGGATTTCTCACCTTAATGCCATTACAGCCCTGCTTCCAGTGATCTTTAATTATGTACACTGAAACCTGTTTCATAAGCATTCTTTATTTAAGATTAATCTTTTCACTCTAAGAGTGACCACTTAAGATCAGTCATTTAGGTATGACTGCAAGTGTTTCAGAACAAGCTGTCACTCCTATTGGAACATAAGACTGCTCCTATAGAAACAGCTGTCAATTAGACATAGGAGCAGTAATCAAGATCAGTTGTAAGGTCACTCACAGGCCAATTATCCAACTAGTAAGATCAATCACCTAGGTACAGAATATGTCTTTACTTCATAATTCCATGATAGAAAATGGTATTAAAAGGGGGAAATTCCATTTGATATATGCCTTACTTCATGCATTCAAAAATATTGTGGGATTTCACGTGTTGATAAGGTTTTTCACATTTATGTGTACCCTCAACCTTCCACATAAATCAGCTACTATATGTTGGTCATAAGGCACTCTTACATTGACCCTTTACAAGTAAGTTTCACTCCCCATTTAGTTTTGAAACACTTCCCCATAGCCTCAGAAGCCTAAGATCAATCTTAGGATGACCATAGGAGTGATCTTGCTCGTACACCAATCTTACTCGTACATGGTGGTTGTGAAACAGGTTTCAGAGACCTGTTTCATAAGCATTCTTTATTTAAGATTGATCTTTCCACTCTATGAGTGACCACTTAAGATCAGTCATTTGGGAATGACTACTAGTGTTTCAGAACAAGCTGTCACTCATATTGGAACTTAAGACTGGTCCTTTAGAAACAGCTGTCAAGAAGACATAGGGGCAGTAATCAAGATCAGTTGTAAGATCACTCATAGGCCAATTATCCAGCTAGTAAGATCAATCACCCAGGGCCCTGTTTCTATACTTTTCAAAAAAGAATGGCACCATCCATGTCCACTAATGCAAAGCTAAAAGTGCAGATAGAGCAAAACCAGCTTTCTGTTTCTTAACTTGAGTTCTACTCTCCTGTTCTATTGGCTAGAACTGGATAGGACAACTTGAGAAACGCTAATGCAATGGTGCCATCCACCTCTAGTGCACCTCTCACTGATATATCGTTAGAGCCTTCTGCCTATTTATTTGTGTGTTATATCATATGTTTAAATCAATTGAAATATGTGGATACTGTTTTATAGTGGGTTATGGAAGGCACCATTTGCATTAGTGTTTCTTAAGTTGCTCTCTCCAAAATGGCTCAGTTCGAGTTCTAGCTGAGTTCATTTTAGGCAACTGCCTAGACCCAAATGAATAGAGCAGGATGTGCCACTGTTTCTAAACCTTAGGATATAACTCAAACTCAGTCTTATCTGCTCCAATGATGAAAGCAAAATGATTGCTTTTCAAACACCTTTGCCACCAACCCTTATAGGTGGTCAGCAAACCATTAAATAAGAGAAATACACACAAAAACCTGGATGATTCCTTTGATGATAGATTAGCTGAAATTCAAGGATTTTGATGGCACCATTGCATGAGTGTTTCTAAAGTTGTCCTATCCAGCTCTAGCCAATAGAGCATTAGAACAGAACTAAAGTTAAGAAACAGAAGCATGTTTTTGCTGGGTCTGCACTATTAGCTTTGCATTAGTAAACATGGATGGTGCCATTCAGGTATACAATCAGGGCCATGATGGCAGCAAGGTCAGTTGGAAAACAACAGATTTACTTCTGTCAATGGAACTGATGGGACTCAGTTTGAGTTCTATCCAAAACTTTAGAAACAGTGGCACTTCTTGCTCTATTCATTTGGATTTAGGTAGTTGGCTAACACAGACTTAGATAGAACTCAAACTGAGCTATTTTGGATAAAGCAACTTAGGAAACACTAATGCAAATGGTGCCATCCAAACCAACTATAGAAACAGGGCCCTGGTGCAGAACATGCCTCTACTTTGTTATTTCACAATAGAAAAGGTATTATAAAAGGGTATTTTATTTTGATATATTCCTGACATCATGGATTTAAAAGATATGTGGGATTCCACTAATTTATATGATTTTTCCCATTTATGTGTACCCTTAACCTTCCACATAAATCAGCTACTTTCTGTTGGTCATATGTCACTCTTACATTGACTCTTTGCTAGTAAGCTTCAATCCCCATTTCCTTTTGAAACACATCCTACTAAGAGTGAGCTATGGAGATATGACCAATGAATCCAATGATTGATCTTAACACCACCTTACGAGTATCTTGCTCTTATGTCTATGTCACTAGTATATGGCCCTTGTGAAACAGGTCTCAGAGGTCTATTTGACAATGACCCTCCCCCCCATTTGGAGTATGGAGTATTGAACGATCACACATTCTACAAATTGTTAACATACAATATGTTTATTGAGAAATGATAACAGAAAAGTATATTTATGATATCAAAATCCTTTGTCACAAACAAGCTGCAGGTGGATCTTGTCCCTTTTAAGGTTTTAACATGCCGCCTTTTCACACAGACGAAAACAGATTTGTCAGGGATCACAGATAGGTGGAAACTGACTCACTTGGATCGCCTGGCAATCACTAATAAGAATTATTAAGAAATCTGGTTTCATTTTCATTCCTTACAACATTACTAGCTGGGATAGGGAATGGGGCAGATGATCTCAGGGTATGCCTAAATGTTTTCTGCTTGAAGATGATGAATTTTGGCTATTCCTTCTAAAAATGGCGGGAAAGTCTGAGGACACAGAGGTCTGGGATTGTATTTAGCCAGTTGACCGAGTACCTCATCCGGATTGACAGGTCCTTGAATCATTGACAACTCTGCGTCTCTTGACAGCCCCCACGTGTAAGACGAACCGCCCATGCGTCGTACTTACGTCGTCTGCGCGCGCAGCGACCGCCTCAAAGTGGCTTCCGGTGAATATATCATGAGTCGGGTCCTTAGAAATGTCCTGCTGTTGGCGTCCTTTCGGTCAAGGTTGATGTGTAGGCCAGCCGCCAGAGGGCACCCCTAACAGACGCCACCATGTTGCCGGTCTGGCCGCTGAGAGGATGTCGCAAATAGTTCTCGCAAAAAGGGCGACGACATTAGGTTGTCGTAAAAAGGACGGAACTTGAGGGCCGGATGTGTTGAAGGGGAGACTATGTATATAGAGTACGATGTTAACACTTTGGAACAAAAAAAAAACAACAAAAAAAATAAAACTACGGCGACAACACAGGAGAAGAAAACAGCAAACAAAAGGTACGGGTATGGGGTATATTAGACAGAGTAAGGGGGTATGCATCAAAGCCCGAAGGCTCTAGGTTGACATGGTTACAATAAAACACCTTTTTCACTTTACAGTGCTTCCGATGACGAAGTGGTTTCTTAGATGTGTAGAGTTTATAGCTACTTTACATAATTAAAGCTCAGGTGTACGGTATGACTTCCTTCCGAAAGCACTAATTTATATCCGGCTTCTAAACAAGGATCACATATAAAGAATAATACCTGAATACATTGTCAAGCTCACAAATAGCGGGCGAAACCGTCCAATACATGCATTAGAATAAGTCTCTCTGTTTGTATGTAGATTTTGGGTTGCATCAATCCCTGTCGGTCTGATTCTCTGTCTATCTGAGCAATGCCCTTCTGCTGTATCGAGAAACGTATACAGGTACTCAGCACACCAAGTAAAGAGAGGACGGATGGAAAAGGACAATCTCTCTGGTTAAATTATAATGGCAATGGGAAAGAGCACTCTAAGACTTTCTCTAAGACTTTCTGCCTCTGCCTCTTTCGGTCTACGTTTAGCTGCCTCTGACTGTCTGTTTGCGTCTCTGTCACTGTCCCTGTCTGTCAGTCTATCTATCCCCCTCCCTCTTTTTACTCTCTCTCTCTCTCTCTCTCTCTCTGTCACTCTCTCTCTCTCCTTCTCTCTTCCTCTAACATAAACATGGTTGTAGGATGGTGATTTTCACACGGAGAAGTACTGTAAAGTTCGTCTGATGGCAGATACCTCATTAAAGACAGATTACTGTAAGAAAACCAGCCATTCTAGCCAACAGTGAAAGGCCACTCCTCTGACTGCCTTGAATCTGCACCTGACCTTGACTGTTCATTTTACATTACAAATGGTGGGATGTGGGCACACAGTGAGAGGAGGGGAGCTGGAGGGTGCCTATTGAACCCTCTGTGCCCCCTTAACCCCCAAAGGGAGCCTTGTGCAGGAGTGCATCATGCCCACAGTTGATGCTATGATGCACCAATGGAGTGGAATGCTTGTGAGTCTACTCCCCAGCACTTTATTGGAGCATCATTCTGACCCTCTGGGACTGTGTCAACCCTTTAGGCTTGGCATGATCCCTGAATGTAGCCCTGGCGAGGTAATCACCAGGACTACGTTTATTCATCACGTCGGCCGATGGTTAAGCACCCTTTGAAGGGTTAACTTAAGGGCCGTGCATGGAGAGGAGAATAGGCCCTCAGTGGGGTACATGGACCCTGCCCTTACACCTTGTCCCTGAAGACATCCTAAACAGGTTGAACTCCTGCAGCACAATAACATCAAAGGGGGGTATCAATGAGTTAAGCTGGTCGGCGGCACGTTTTGAACATTGGAGTCCTGTATTGAGGATGTGTTAGAATGGGGATGTCCTCCCCTGTAATGTGACTATGTATAAAGTCGGGTTTTAAGGGTGGATATTTGTACATGACTATCGTAGTACTTGAGATTTTAAGCAGCCATGAATTAATATCAACTAAGTATGATGCACCTTTCGATGTTTTTCCTTTAGTCCATTTTTGGTGCTGTTTGCTAATTTGAATAGAAATGTGTTATATTTCAATCCCCAGGGCTTGCACTTGGGATGTGTCCTGTTTGGAGTCCCTTGACATTCCAAATACATAATGCAACAGGAAGGCATTTCTTAATGGTACGACTGTACGATGGTACGACTGAGCACATCCACTACGATTTGAAAATCTCAAAATTAGAGTGGGTGATCGTAGGCAATGCACTACGACTACTCTGTATGATCAGGACTTAAAGCAGTAATTACATAGGGTTTGCTAGGGCAGTTGTACCAGTGTGATCATTAGTGACAATGGGATGCAAGGTTGTCATGGCATTAGTTTGATGGGGCCTAGTCGTACCATCTTGAGAATTGCCCCCAAGCACGTAAGCAAGTAATTGATATTCCATTTTCTATTGGATTAATCAGATATTGTACCTAATACCATTTACCAACTAATATTGAAATATCAACCTACAGATATTTGCACATTCTGTTATGGCTCTTCATAAGACAATACCACAGGGTCCATTTAGACATTTCGTGATGTACTTTCTACCTCCCTCTTCTATGGGGCATGGAATCTTTTATCTTGAGGGGAATCCATATGGATAAATCTTGAGGAGGTAGAGACCCCAGCAGTCAATTTCAAAATAGTGGTAAATGCCTATCCATTTTGAAGGAATCTCCAAAATACCCATTTCCTATTTTTACAGTTCTTTCTCAGTTTTATTTTCAAATTCGCAAGTTATACATCTCGGACCAGTGTTTTCTTGTTGTATTTTTTTAAACAATTTAGCTCACTCCCTATCAAATATGTATTAGACTTGATAATTAAAGGTCCTGCACGTTAGGACATCTTTATGTTCATTAACCACATCCGACATAATAAAACTGTCTCATTGTCCCCTCACCCAGGTGAAGTACTTTGCTCCCAAACGTACAAACTCATTAAACTCTCCTCTCTCTTTGTACAAACAGTTCAAATAAAAAAATAATGTAGCCATGATTGGAGATTAAACATTTTATTTCTCCAAAATATTTTGATAAATGTAAATGTAAAGCGCTGCAGCAATGGACAAAGTTATTAATAGAAACAGTGATATCATATATGAAATACGACTTATCAAAAGGTGGACGAGGTTTCTTAAATCGACTTTAGCTGAAATAATTTGCTTTCTAACCGACAATGTTAAGTGCGATATGATGCTTAGATAAAAACGAAACGGAGACTGCATGCAGATAGGACATAAATGCTAGGCAAAAGAGGCCTTTGTAAGACCCCTCAATGAGGTTTGTTTAGATAATCGATTCGCATACTTTTCAAATATATGTCTACATATTGCATTTTGATAAGAAGCACCAAGAAAACAAAACGCCGTGTCTGAACTGTGAATCTAACGCAACAAACTCTGGCAAATATGAAATCTTTTACACATATGTGAATAATCGTTTTTTTTTTTTTGTTAAGGAATGCACAGTTTGATAAGTTTGAGATTTTAGTTATTGATAATAAATGATATGCCTTGTTAGATAAGAAGCAATTCAAATTATCGTAATACTCTGTTTACTCTAGGTGGGGTTGGAAAGGGGTGGGGTTGGGATAAGCTATCACATCGGCATGGGAAGTGGGGCATGTCATCCCACCCCTCCAATTTCAAACCTAAAATGTCAACCCTTCAGTGGTAAAAAAAGAACCCAGGCTCCCCATCCACCTAGAGACTGCTTCCTATCATATCATAATTAAGTTTGGGAATAGAGATGATAAATATGAGGACATTGCCCCCTCTATCACCCTCTACATAAGCACCTTCTATTTCTTCATCACCCCCCCCCACCCATGCATCTCTAGGCGTTTACTAATGATTAGGGTTATTCTCGATGAGCCTAGGCCCCATCCAAAATAATACATGGTCGTCGTTAGGGTCGCTGACATGAAACTAATTAGAAAATTGATTGGTGGCCGAGACAGCCTTACGAGAGGGGGACCTCAGTGAGGTCTATCCCGTGCTGGTGTCAAGCAGGCTGGGGAGGGCCTCCTCGCCCTACCAGGCTCTGCATAATGTACACAGGTGCCAAAGCCTTCCATAATAATGACCTCATTCGTTATAGAGCGTCTACTTTGGCCCCTTGCTGAAAAGCTGAAGCAAGAAGCCCCTCTTGCCATAAGCTTTAACAAGCAAATGCTTTACACCCATGCTGGGGCTGCTGTGAGGGCTGGGCTCTTGTGTATGCTAGTCACGCCAGTGTTGACTGAGGATTCACAGTAGATGAAGTAAATTATGTGATGCCTCCCCTACCCCCCAGCTCTGAGCAGCTCCTATAGCTCACTACAACAAGAAAGGGGGACTATTCAGAGAAATTATTAATGAAGCTTTTTTCACTTTTCTAAGATTAACCTATGTGGATAATGCTAATTTTCTGGCAGGCTTGCCAGGTAATGTATATCATTTGAAGTGTAATTTCTTTGAAATATGTTATTTGCATGTGTGGGTACCACAGGCAACGTTATAACCCAAATGAAGCTAACACAATTATTCATTAAAATGTCACCCTTTTTTGCTGAACAGGTCTATAGGCCCCCACCGTGGCTTCATCGTGACACAGGTGGGATCCACGTTCTACCCACTCAACCAATGTATCAGACACCAACCACCACTGATTGGCCTCAATTCATTATGTCCTATCTGCTTCGAAGTGACCCTATGTTTCATCCTTTCCATCCTTTTTTTTTTTACTCTCCCAAAGCAAAGCACAAATCAGTTGAATGAGTTGTGTATAGCGCCTCTATGTAGGTACACTGCAAAAATGGTGTTTAGATTTTAAACATGTTTAGGTCTAAACATGTTTAAAACCTAAACGTATATGTCAGTTAGGTGTCTCATCGACTACACATTTTGGAAATGAACACTTTAATTCTAAATACCTAAACATATTTGTTAAACATGTTTAGAGTTTAAACAGTTAAATTCTAGGTGTTTAGATTTAAACGTTTATATGTTTAGATACTTGGATGTCAAATCCACACCAGGTAGCAGCACTATGTTTGAATGGACTGTCTGCACACATTTATATGCAATTGTTGTGACCAATGTCCCCAAAACCCTTGTTCATCATAGTGTCATTTCATTGAAAATCATGGAAATAGAAACAGCAATAGAAAATTGACTAAATCTAACTTGCACAACCATCATTACCATAACACAATCAAAAAGATCCATGACTGACACCTAATTCATGTTATTTTGTAAAGGATAAAGCAATGCCCTCCCTACCAAACTGTTGTACTTTCTCAAGTTTCATTCTAATGCAGTGTGTACATATATGTAAATAGCTGCAGCTGACATCTTGGGAGACTTTGCCGTGTAAATACCTGCTGATGTCCTCCAGTAAAACTTTAATGAGAAAACTAACAAAAGATATTTCTTTATTCTTTTTAATGCATGCATGTCTGCAAACCCTAAAGTCCCACCAAATCACTTAGACATCTAAACACCAAAAATTTTAAAAATTTTAAACCTAAACACCAAGATCTCTAAACACTTGAGCTAAGCACATTATTTGGCTAAACATGTTTAGGAAATTAATGTGATTACAAAAACGTTGCAAGAATATGTTTAGAATTGTGTTTAGGATCTAAACACCATGTTTGCACTATAGTGCCCTATGTAGAGTGTGAACTCTTCCTATAAAAGAAAAAAAAACCAGCAACATTTGAACCCGGTGAATGACCCAAAAGCACTGGCTATTCATTTACAATTTATTCCATACATATCAGCGTATGAGTTACTCTACTGAGCAGCTCGACTTTATGCAGTGCTTGTAATTAGCCTAATATTCTCATGGAACTAATTATATGAACACAGGATCTTTTATACCCTAAACCGTAAAGAGCTGCCTAATGCTATAGAGCACTATACCCCTTGTTTCTTTTTTTATCCTGTTGTTGTGTTGATGTGGCCACTGCGAGTAACTCACCAGGGCTGCATTAATGCATAATGCCAGCCCTATAGTCTGTTGATGTACATCTGATATTTTGACCTGCCTTGACCACTTTGGCGAGTTTATCGCCAGATCGTTCCCGATACATCGTGACGATCAGTATAAATATGAGAGTGGCAATCTCGTGCCGCCTTAAAGGATTAACGGTCAACCATCATCACCAGATCACCGGAAGCGGTTGAGAAAAGAACTTTATCAACTACATCTGCTGCGTCTACACTATAAGGCTTATAATGCCTGGTCGTTTTCTTCTATATCCACCATAGGCCTTAGCTAAGATATGCCATAGGGCAAGGGGAATTATTTTCCTCTGTGGCCAATGTAAGAACAATACACGTGGTAATTAAGGAATTAGCGGCACAATCAGAGCCTGACCCAGGGATAAGGATGATCCAATGGGAGCAGGCTGCAAGCTGCTGTGGAATACATCGATTTCTTATTAGCGTTTTCACAGCTCTTGGTCTAAGTAAAGCCAGTAATATTATCCCTTCCATCAATGATGCTTCCACTAAAGGCTTTTTAATGGAAAGGATTACGACAAGGAAGAGTAGGTGCTGGTGGATTTACTTAGACAGTACTTTGTTTGGGGTTGGGGTAAATGAATTGTCTAAACACAAGGGGGTGTTAATATACGTGTATGTAGTATTTTTCTTATTGTATATTAATTTCGATCATAGGAGCTTAACCATATAAGGGCTGATGATGTTTTAATGCACCATGCCCTTTGGGTGGCATCATGCATGAATGCAGCACTGGCGAGTTACTCTGCAGTGCTGCATTCATGAAGAAGGAAGCCAACTTATGAACATGCATCTCACCATGAAATGATTTATTTGAAACTCAAAAAGCCAAAAATCATATTGATCAACACCAGGAGGGCATTTGTCAATACTGTGAATTAACAGAATATTCCCTCTAGCCTAGGTAATACAGATAAGACCAGCCCGTGCTCAAATCCCAAAACCACATAGGTTACTTTCAGCAACAGCAGCTTAAAGACACACCCCCAATGCAATGTTTCCATCCCGTGTAGTCCAATTATATGTTGAGATAACATTTTTTCAGGCACCCAGTATTGAACACTGAGCAAAGCACGCCATAGCTGGTAAGCATTATTACTACTATCAACACATTTTGCTCAGTTACCCTTGTGAATCGCGTGCAATATCGTCCTTGCCCATATTAAATTTTCTGAAACCAACCAAAATGGCGGTAGTTGGCATCACGAGCGCCCCAAGCGGCCTTTATTAGAGTGACAATATTGACATCACGACACAATTTAGTTAGAGAGGCCTGCTCATGTCCAATCCCTCCCTATCAGGTTCTCCTGGTAAAAGAAGTCCTGTCAGCAGTTCTGGTATTTTAATATCCAATACAAAGATGCTGAAAGCCTTTATTGGGCCTGCTCCTTCGGCTTATGAGGCACGCTGCGGGATTTGGAGCTTGATAGTTCATTAGATGTGCGTGTTGTGTTTGCGAGGTGTCGTGTCCATGTCAGTCCAAGTCATTGGACCTTGATTGATCATAAAACCCTAATTATCTCGTCGTTAGGGTTTCTGGAGGTCATAGGTCATGGAAACAATGCCTGAAGACAATGACTGCAGGCCTGTGCATGCGTGGTAGTGACATGCGCAGGGGAAGGGTGCCATCCATAAATGACGTCATCCAAAATTTGACCTTTTTAGACCCCCATCCCCCTCGTCATATTTTTGGCCAATTTTGCAATGCTAAAGCTATATGGAAAATCAATTCCGTCGTGCGGGGCCTGTCTTCCCCTCCCCCCTCAAGCATGACGTCATTTGTGGATGGCCCCAAGGTCTGAGGTGGTGTTTGGGAGGGGAAGGAGAGAGGATGAGTTAGCATTGGCCTGTATACGTGCTAGGTCCTCATTGATTTCGACGATTGATTGATTGATTTGTGTTTTACAGCACTTTAGCAGCACTAAGTGGCTATCCCGTGCTTCACAGGTTGATAATTTAACAGAGGAATGTGTCAGTGCCCGCGCATATGTGCACCACACACATCCTGAGGGGATAGGGAAGAGGAGATATAGACCCTTTTAAGTGGGCTAGGGAAGCCCGTGATTTCGACGAGGCCATTAACCAAGAGCGGTGCTTATTCAAGACTAAGATTATAGTGATTGTTCAGATTTCAATCCGCTTGTACCCATGTGGTTATTTCAGATTTCAATCCCCTTGTACCCATGTGGTTATTTCAGATTTCAATCCCCTTGTACCCATGTGGTTATTCATGCTTATTCTGAGATCAGTGGGGTGTTTCAGAAGCCGGACATGATAATGAACATTAAATATCTGTTTCTAAAACTGTTAGATTCTAAACTTACAACTGCAACCATTATCATCTCTCACTAGTCATATAGTTATAGACACAGTAAGGTAATGGTAATGCTTTAGAAACACATGCAGGTATAAGCCTAAAATCACTATTAAAACTGTTATCATATCTCCTTATGACCAGTTGTAAACATTACCTGCATCTGAAACACCCCACTGGCGTTTTTATACCGGCTAATACGGAAAGCTTTTAAGGACAGCATGATGGGCCATGCCTATTCTTAGGCATGAGGGGTTGAGTTTGACTTTTGCATATATTCTATTGACAAGCAATATCACACAAGTTTACAAGCTTTTCTGGTCAGTCAAAACCAAGATAAGAAAGCAACAGGTTTATGCAGCAATACAGAATCGGCAAATGAAGCTCGTGCACAGGATCCACTGCACGATATTGCAGGCAACTAAACAAAATCCTGAAATGAGTGGGATATTTCATTTGACAATGATGAAATCACTTTTTTGACATTCTTACATAAATAAGAATCGCCTGATTTCAGTAACTGTTTTTCTGCACTAATATGTGACCAGGACAATTTGGTATTTTGCTGAGAGTATAAGAGGAAAATAAAGATCCAGCGATTTAACAATAAAAAGATAACATGACAGTGTCTTGAGAAGATTTCCTGACCATTCTCAGCTTATATCATAGGACGAAAGTACTTTATAAACTACTTTACCATAAACAGAGCACACAATGACAATATGGCCTTCATGATGATTTAGATGAACGGTATCAAAGCCTAAGGTACTTCCCTTTGAGTATTCCCTTTTATGGTTGTTTGTAATGCAAGTGAAACACAAACAAATTTGGGTGTGTCCAACCATATCCATGGTCTGCCTTTAATTGATGAGCAATATGATCACGTTCACCTTTGGTGATGTACGTCGACCCGTACCTGAAGGATGGACTGAAGGCAGATGTACCATCATGATGAACCAACGCAGTACAGGTGAATAACTCGCTGTGGATATGAGAGTAGAATCAAGGCCTTAGGGATAATTTAATATTAGAAAAGGCTGCAAATGCTGAATTTAGTCACTATGCTGTCTTTCAGGGGCTAAGTGTTAAATTATAGTCACAAAACAACTTCTATTAATACGTCAATAATTTTTCTTTTAAAAATAGAGATATTGTATGCAAGACCAATGGGGAGAAATAATGATTATGTGAATTAAATCATTTTCAAAGAAGGAAATTATGATTGCTGAATATGTAAACAGACCCAACGGTAAGAACATTGTTCGTTATTCTGAATGATTAATAAACCTATTAGGCTTTGTAATGGCAGGATGGATCAATAGAGAACACGGGTACATCTTGGAAGCTAAGCCATTCCTGGCGCAGCTTGATATCGACTGAACAATGGTCTTACTTCAGAGGGTAAAAATAGGTTAATGCCATTTTCAACGGGAACTGATATCTTTGAGAATTTAAAGGTACATCAAGAATCCTCGTTATCTCTGACCCATCCTCTCAATGAAGTCATTGCAAATGAATGACGAATAACAACACCTTCTATAGAATTGATATTTTAGAAATATCCGCAAAGCTATTTCCAGTGTTATCTACATCTGCCTATCGTCAGTGCAAAGGACAACAGCATGATAATATGACAGAATCCTAGCTAGAACAGGGATATTTATGGAGACAAAACATGAAGTTACTACATTATGTCTATTACATACAAATTAGCCAAAATTGAAAGTTGAGTACTGAGTTGGGTAATGCAGTTACCCTAGTACTTGTTATTATAAACAAACCGATTTACGCTGGTATTGAAAAAACTAAGAGCTCTCCACCCTACTGTTCAGGACAATGTTAGCCTACAGTTATTATTAGTTCAGATGATTGTGCATGTTGTACACCACATAAAAAATGCAGCCTCCCTCAAATAAGTAGGGATATTGTATACTCTGGAGGCTGTTGCACATAGGCTAAAGAGAGCCCAAAGTAAGTACTATCTGTCATTAAAATGCCATGCTCTGCTTTACCATTCAACTTGTACTCACCACATAATATTGAAAAGCTACCTAACTTGTGTTAAAATAGTGTATATTGCACAAGTCATCTTAGCTGTTGTGCAAAATGTCAATGGGAACATCGACCACCCCAGGCCCCTCCACATTTGGCCTCGTCACACAGCAGTAAAGACTACTAGGTGAACGTCCTGCTATCATAGGAGGTTAGGGATCCCCCTATTACCTTATTAACACTATATTTGTTCCAGTTTGGCGGTGGTGGACATCGTTCAGTCATTGTCAGCAGGAGCTTGCCCAGTAAACAAGAGTAGCTGCTGGGGAGCAGCTCTGAGCAGCTTGGTGTAGGTAGCTACAGGTCATTGCATCAAGAAATGGTGATTTCTCAAAGAGGTTTCTGATAAGGTTTTGCACCCTTCTGAGGTGTGACTCCCAAGAACACAAATATTACAATCTAATTTTGCAACTACATACATACACATGTTATAGAAGGCAATTGTATTGTGAATGACCTGGAGGATATTTAAAATTAGTGATAAATTAAATGATTGTTTTGAAATTTATAACGTCTTGAAAGGTCTATATACAAATATATGTATATCTCTATAGACATTGAGTCTACTGTTACAAACAATCTGCTAAAACTTATTTCTTGCAACTCACTATCTGGAGACTCTCACCTCTGTACCTCCATCCGGGACCTCCATGAGTGTTCAGAAAAGCTTCACGTTATTATGAAAGAGACCAGGAAGATATTTAAAAACAGTGATAGATTTACACAATTTTGAAACAGTCCCAGTGCTCACAAGCCCATGGAGACACTTTTCGGTCACTAATTTTCAGATTTATGTGGATTTTTCAATTGTCCCAAATAACATACCTGCCCACACAATTTAGAGCCAAGGTGGCCGAACTTCGGTGTTTTACTACACCTTTCCCAAAAATTTATTGTTTCCATCTTAATTCCGAGATGAAGAAACTTAAGAGTGCGATTGTTTTGTTTTTTTCTTGGAGTAAGGGTCTATAGGAGCAGCTCGTGCAGGTAGGCTGTTAGCAGTGACCACGCCTCCTTCCTCTCATCCCGGTCTCCTCCCCTTCTTGGACCCCCACAACGAGCAGCTCACATGCCCAGAAACACTTACTTGCTCACCCAGGGCCATCAAATAAGGCTATCAACACTTTAAGGGCCGCTGGTGCAGAATTTCATCATGCCCATTGGTCGTCATGATGCACCAATGAAGTGCTGGCGAGACTGCTTGCCAACGCTTCATTGGAGCATCATGCCAACCCTAGGGGGTTAATACATACACTCCCAGAGGGTCGGCATTATGCTCCAATGAAGTGCTGGCGAGCAGTCTCACCAGCACTTCATTGGTGCATCATGATGACCAATAGGCATGATGCACTTAAAGGGTTAATGAGTGACCAGTGCTGGGCATCAACCTGCCATGAGGAAAAAAGAGATGGAGTAGAAGAGGAGCTGCCGGGGGTCCAGGGTGGAGGGCAGCTCCAATGCCTCTCACACCTTTCAAATAAAAATTAATGGATGGGGTTTAAAGACTGACCCGGTCATAACATTGCTGCCCCAATGTGCGTCATGCGCATGCGTGGCTACTGACTCAGCGGAAACTCACACGCAGAGATGCATGTCGGGAATGGTGTGGTGAGTGGATGAGTAGTTAAGTGGTACGTGGTGGTCTGGGTGGGAAGGGGCCGATGTGGGAAGAATACAAAATACATGGCTGGACGAAATGCACTTTTGATTACTGGCCGGACGAAGAAAGGGCACAGGAAAGGGATGGCGTTGTAGGTAGTAGATTGAGTATTTAAACCTTTTATTAGAACCCCACAGGACTTTCATGTGCCCTTTGGTCACCATATGGATGGATGTAGCCCTATCTATTAATTTGGTAGAGCTATATATTCGTGCATCATGATATTATGGTTAGCCAAAAAAGGTTAGTCAAAAGACCACACTGAAAATAAAGTTTTCTACTAAGGTGATCACTATTGATGAGTTAATGTCCTCTTTCCCTATTGATGACCTAAGGTATTCATTATGATCAGCCAACAGCTGCCCAAGGTCATCACTTTGATGATATTTTTCTACCACCAGGGGGCCCTAGTATACAATAATATGATATGTAATGTTTACTATGTGAGCTATTTTGAATGTGTATCTATAATACTCTTGATCATCAGTGTCTATAGGATGAATGATGTGAAAAATGTCATCACAAGGGAATGTTAATTGATCGAAAAGGTCATTTAGTCCAAATTTTTAAAGACAAAATCATTTTTAATAATTGACACCTCTTTTGCCACTCAAACCATAATCATAACCATGGGGATAAGCTAATATTCCTTATACAAACAACTACATGTATGCCTCACCAAGGCATCATAAGTCAGCTGTAAGTGCCCTCAATGGCTGCTTGGATGTGGCAAGGGAAGGGGATAGTTATGTAAATTTATGCAAAGATCTTAAATAATGACAACGTAATCATTCACAAACTCCTATCTAATCAGTTCAGACAAGTACTCTGTAGTGATCACCCAGGGTGATCACATGTGATCACCTAAAAGATCATGGGGTACTCCCCCTCGGGACCATCAATAAGATGATCAAAGGTGATCACTAGAGAGTACCTTTTTAAGCCTTATCTTTTCAGTGCAGTGATTTCCTCTGCGGGACTGTATTCACTCACCGGGCCAAGAAAAGATCATGTTTTATACAACCCTAAATGAGGTATATGGCTAAAGGTATGCAAAAGAGAGAGACAGAGAGACAGACATACAGAGACAGAGAGACAGACAGAGACAGACAGACAGACACAGACAGTGTCAGAGAGAGAGACAGAGACAGAGAGACAGAGAGACAGATATATATATATATATATATATATATAGAGAGAGAGAGAGAGAGAGAGAGAGAGAGAGAGAGAGAGAGAGAGAGACAGACAGACAGACAGACAGAGACAGAGAGAGGGAAAGGGAAAGGGAGAGAAACAGACAGACAGAAAGACAGAGTGGCAGGGTCAGAGAGACAGAGACAGAGACAGTAAGAGGAATGCACAGGAGGAATGTATGAAATACGAAAGACAGACAGGCAGATAGACAGTCAGAGAGCGTTGTAGGATAACAAGAGGACATGTGTGTAAAGAATAGGATATTACAATAAGAGATGTTTTAAAACAAAGCAGCTGACATCTGAGTCATTCCCAAAGTCTCCATGACGGATGGATGGATGGCATGACACCTTCCCTCCACACTGAAAAAAGTCTTCCTGACAAAATGACATGTATATCCATGTCAACTTGATTTGACACATAGAGCACATGTCATTGGGACATGGCACATATGTCATCATGACAACTGTCTTCATTACGCATGTCAAGTGGAGTTGACGAACCAAATGTGAGAGTGTCAACCTCATTCAACATGCCTTTCACGCATGTCATGTGGGAGACAATTGTGACCTGTGCAGTATGTGTCAAAGCGATCAATCTTCTTTTCTCTGTGCAGGTGAGCACCAGGAAGCCCCTTCCTTACATCGTAATACGTCGTGTATAAGGCGCATCTTGTGTGTATTTTAAGGTACACCATGAGTTTGAGTAAATGGTATAAGCAGTGGCTGCTTTAGACGGGGCATACCTGTCAGTACTTCACAATTTATTTGCTTCTTTTGGACCCCAAACCTGCTCAAAAACAGAGGTTGAGACCTACCCTTTTGGGCTCTGCCACATGCTTTTCCAATTACTGGATCCACCACTGGCAAAGCGTATATGACAGTTGAATTAGTTCAGTGCCACCCCCTCTGTTCCATAGTAAGAACCCCTCACATATAAGGCGCTCCATGATGTCAGGCAGAGTCTATACCATTGTGCGGGTCATCCTCACTTATGAGCCGCGCCTTATGTGCGAGGTAATACGGTAGGTCCCAGATGGTGCCACCTACAGTCCTAATGGACGGAACATGTCCTACCATGTTTTACCCTTCCTGGTGGTACCCACGTACAAATGTGCATGTGTCTCTCTCACTGTTTCAACTGGTGCCAACTCATACCTGAAAAAAGTGAAAATGAAAACTCACAAAGAAGACTGTTAGATAAGGAAGGGTGAGAGGAGGGGGGGGGGGGTGGCAATCCAAACCCAACACGTGTCAGGGCCCATGTTTATCTCATTAAAACTCAGGGGATTGCTTTGAGTTGTTGGGTGGCCATCTAGCTGATGGGGAAACTGAATGAGTGCTGGAGGCGGGGGGTACCTAACTCTTAAAGGGCCGCTGATGCAGGGGTGCATTATGCCCATTGGTCGTCATGATGAAGTGGGTCTGCTCACCAGCACATCATTGGTGCATCATGCTGACCCTCGGGGACTGTATCAACCCTGCAGGGTCAGCATGGTGCATGAAGGAAGTCCGATAGTGGAGCGTGGGCTGCATTTAAAGGCTATATTCATGGATCATGACGTATACATGATGCATTAATGCATTAGTCGGCCTTAAATGAGTTTAACATGAGGGGCGATGGGAAGTGGTGACGGGTACCCCTGGTAGAATGACAGACCTTGGGGGAGGAGACCCATGATGGGTGGGGGAAGGGGGTAGGGGAAGGGACTACCCCTAGGGGTGACTGATCCAACTGGGGTAAACCTACAGGTGCCTCTGAGTCTGTTCCACCAAAGATAGGTGAGTAATAGGATGAATAGTCGCCATTCTATTGTCATGGATACATGGTAATAGTAATGATAATTGAATGGAGTAGCATTCACAGATGAATCCTAGGAACTGCTTAATATTTCAGTGGTTGTACTAATTCAAATCTGACAGCAGGATAATGAATTGGACCACACTGAAATATATCCTGACAAAAGAGGTGTATTGTGGTAAATTGGCAAGGCAGTATGCAGATGTCTAGAGCGTATTTTAGAATAGGTCTAATCCATATAATGATAAAATGGCCTACTGAAATATGAAGTGAATCAGGGGGGAACTGCCGTTGGCTAAGCAGTGGGAGGTTTATAAAATCACTATTTACCCCCTATCACCTGAATAGAAGGGAGAAATACTGGTCCTAAAACAAGTGCCTAACATTTTTTTTACATGTTTATTTGGTGATAATAAATAGTTACATTCATTTAAATATCACTATCAAAGCATGACCTTTTTTTGATTATATATGTAAAGTACTCAAAAATAAATTGCGACAAATCTATTATGACCAGTGTCTTAGACGCATATTTACAAGAGCCAATAAACACGGGACTGACTCTGACTTCAAGAAACCCAAAAACATGGTAGCCACAGTAGTGTTTGAACATTTCATATCACCCATTAATGTTAAAAAAAATGTGATACTTATATATAGTAAGGCAGACATAAGAAAACATGGAACATGGAGTATAGACATACAAAATATATTGTCAGTACTGTATTATAGTCCATGGATGGTGCAGTATCTAGACCTATCCAGACATCAATTGTAACCTTTTTTTAATCCCTCACGAAAATTGGGGATTTTCTTTAATTCAGCTTTAAACTTGACCTTGGTAGTTGCCCTATGTATATTTGCAGGCAGTACATTCCACAGAATCACACCCCTATAATATGGTGACATTTTATAATGCCTAGCTATTTTCCTTGGTAAGGGAAATACAATATTGTCAGTTGATCTAGTATTATATCTCTGATCAACATGATCATCATTGATTAATTTCGATCTCTTATGCATCATGGACAGCAACAGGAAGTCAAATTGTCTTTCTAACAATTCGACCTTACAGATTTCATGTAATTCTTTGACATGATATTTAACAACATTACATTTCAAACACATGCGTAAAGCTCTATTTTGCAACCTTTATAATTGTTTCATACCTTCTTCATTAAAATTGCTTGTTATATAGCAACATCACTCCAATATAGGCCTAATTGTCTTAGTATAGATTAATGTAGCATAATCATGGGTCAAACATTTTCTCAGCTTAGCTAATCTAAATAACTTATTACATACATTCTTCTTGGGAATTTTTAATTTAAAGGCCCCTGTCTAAATGAACACCCAAGTAGTGAAAGAAATCCACAGTTCTTACACTAACATTGCAAAAATCTACAATAGGCTTGGGCAAAAACAAAAGTACTTCATCATAGTACTGTTTTCAATGCTATAGTAATGATAGGTTAGAGGATGATGTCATTCTTGAAGGTTAGGGTGCTGCAGGTCTATTAAAAAAACTCGCAATATCAGCAGGGGAAGACAACCAATTAAGAAATTCGTCAATTATTATACTTCATGGAAATGATAGAATTACAGCTTTTGGAACACTCTATTTCATTCACATTATTCATTAATTTAATCAATATCCTTTAGGGCTTTAAAGGCTGTAAGTGATGTGCATTTTCCTCAAATAATTCTAGAAATATCGTTCTAGAAGGATCGTTTCTAAATTCATCGTTCAATTCCAGATGGGTCCTTACTTTTTATGAATCGCCCTGCAAGGCTCATTTTTTCCCGTCTTGTATGACAAGAATTTGCAGATAACATGATATTTTCTCTGCTGGTAGCATTAGCCATGTGTTGTACTGAACTCTTGCATGAGAGAGACCCTGCCCAGTGAACAACAAACGTTTAGTGAACATTCATGAACGTCAGTTTAAGGCTAAAATGTGAACGTTAGCTTTTAACATTTTCCAACATCAAGGATATATTCAGCAAACGTTCGCAAATTTCTATTATAAGGCTCTAAACAAACATTTGTTTATAATGTTTTGTAACATTAAAAAATATTCAACAACCGATTGTTCATGTTCATGTTTATAACATAGGAAAACATTCAACAAACTTTTGAAGAATGTTTTCCAACATTTTTACACATTAGTGTCATACACATCATCCCACTAGGTGGCAGGTCGATTTGTGGGGAGATTTCTGCTACACATCCCAAGCTTTAAAGTTGCCTTACTTATGAATATTATCATATATGTGATATATTTAATGCATCCTTGTATAGTTATTCTAATCTTATACCACGATTTCGGCACTTCCGGTGGTTTTATATCCGATATATACGTGGTATATTCTGCATATACCACCCTTGTGCATTTTTGAAATTTTTGGTATATACTTTTTCGAGGGAGACGCTGGCGGACATAGAAATTTAGTCTCGGCATTGTTTCAAGGTGAAAAATCGTCCCAACTCGTATGAGGATTGAACCCCGGCCGCAGTGGTGGTAGGCGAAGGCCTTAGCCATAGCGCCACACTGAACGGTGATGAAAATCAATGCGAAAATAAATAAGTTCTAACCTGAGGTCCTAGTCCTATGCTTTCATTCAGTTTTCGTCTTGATTCCAAGCTTGTCATGTTATGATATTAAAATCCCAAGAAGTATTCGATCCATAGATGAGGAATGTGTGCTAATTTTCTCCATTTTCTTCGATATAAATAAGAATCCATTGATTTCTCCATCGTACGCCCGTGGCCGCTCTGCGTGAAGCCATTGTTTTTGTTCCTTGCCGGGAGAGGTACCGCCGTGTTCACTCACTTTTCGTATTGAATCCAACCATGACACGTCTTCAAATTAATACATACATATCCTTAGACATTCTAGATGAGTACTCCATGCTTGATATGTCCGATTTATTCGAAATAAATAAGAATCCATTGATTTTCCAAAACGGTCCGAAATTTTCAGCGTCTTCCTTGTTCGGCGAGCGGATGACCTATATCTACATCTGGGCCACTGACACACTTTCGCCGGACAAGGAGGCGGGTGGGAATGGCTGGACCGCGACTCGCGTACGTTGGGAAATCAATGGATTCTCCTTTATTTTGAATTTATTGGACATAATAAGTATGGAGGGATCATCTAGACTATCTAAGGATATGTATGTTTAAATTTGAAAACTTGTCATGGTTGGATTCCATACGAAAAATAAGTTTGAACACGGCGGTACCTGTTCCGGCAAGGAACAAAAACAATGGCTTCGCGCAGAGTGGCCACGGGCCGTGTCGCTAGCACTTCCAAAATGTCTTCGCCTGGCTATATTCTTTGGATATCAGGTAAGAAATTGCTACAAAATGGAGGAAATGGTGGTATAAACCTATTAGGTCATGGATGTTGGAGCCCACGGGGAGTCTATGCTGGATATACCCGAGCCGCGGAGCGGCGAGGGTATATCCAGCATAGACTCCCCTAGGGCTCCAACATCCATGATCTATTAGCTTAATAAGTAGGGTTTGATAAAATCTGACTGATGTAAATATATTTTATTGGATTAATGATATGTTCATGATGTAGACACCTATTTGATATTGCTAGAAAATAGATATATCTCCTCTGCTGTTAGTGTCACTTTGTTCTGGTCCTAGAGTTCACATACTCATGGATAACAAGTAAAAGTGCTTAATTAGAAGTATTACATTCATGTATACTTTTATGTGTAGACTAATTATGTTTTGTCAAACACTTGCACTATTGTAGCAGAAAAGGTTTGAATATATCTAAAAAGAATACCCCAACACCTACAAATGAACATTAAAAAATGTCAGAATGGGTCAACTTATTAGCGTTAAAAAACGTTCATGTAAAACGTTCACAAACTTACACATGACGTTCAAAAACGTCAGAAAAACGTCTTTTTGTTCACTGGGTGGTGGCCATATGACTAATCTCCATCATGGACCATAAACATGCAAACAGAAAGGAAGAATGACATTTCAAGGAAATATTGTAAATATATGTACCATACACTAAAAAATGATTTGATCAAAACATGATATAAATACAGGTTTTCCAATTAGATTATTAATGAATTTTGTCAAATTACCCTCGGGAAGTAATTTCTTAAGGGTACTGCTTTCACACACAGCACTAGAACTGAAAATTACAAAGCCATTGCTATGGCAATGTAGGTATACGACCTTGAGAGAGCAGTCGTAGTATGGTCAGAAATAACCTACTGGCTAATTTCCATTCAGGGTTAGGCCTACTATATACAACTATCACATTATCCTCTTCAGGTATAGATCTTATAAACCGGGAAGGCGCGTATATGAAGATCAATTTAAAACCGACCCTCCTGTTTTTTTTAACCTTAGATTCCTCCTAGAAGGAAGACGTAACATCATGAGTTAGGATGCCACCCACGCCTGTCAGACTCTCTGACGGAAATTTACAATACTTTATCCATGTATTCATTTTCTTCAGTAGTATATAGGGGTAAACTCAGCGCATAGCTACAGCTACTGAAATCTGTTTGACCTTCTTACGAACCGGAAGTGACCTAGTTTTGAAACCGGAAGTGCCCATGACCATGTGACCTACTTTCTCTAGCTCTTATATGCAAAACATGACCTACTGTAAATTCTCTTGTATAAGCTGCGGAGAATCCAAATCAAAATTAGGCTTATAGGATTGACCCAAAGTCAGGGTGTGGCTTATATGAGGGGTTTTTACACCATAGAGCAGTACTAAACTGTCAATTTTCAAACCTGTCTCATAGTCTCTTTTCAAACTCAGGGTGTGCCTTATACCAGGGAGGAGGCTTATATGAGAGAATTTACAGTAGGTTTCTCTTTGCACATGCGCAGAGATAGATTTATTTTAAAATGGCGGACAGCTGACAACTTTTGACATACATTCTTATCAACTTTGCACATGTGCAGAGATAGGTTATATTCAAAATGGCGGACAAATGTTAGGGAGCGTTCAATATTAACAACAGGGGGATGGTTAGGTAGGTAGGTAGGAGTAGGGTAGGTAGTGTAGGTAGGGGGTGTGCATGTGTTATACTCATGTGTGTGCAGCCCTCCCCCCCAAAAAAATACTTAAGGGGTTCCCCCAACCAAATAGCCTACCCTACCTTGCCCTACCTTACCCTACCCTACCTACCTATCTGCCTACCTACCTACCCACCCCCTGTTGTTAATTAGATTGCTCCCTAACATTTGTTTGCCATTTTGTCCATGGACTTTTTAAGACCAACTTCTTTCCCCCAGTCAGTGAAATGGAAGGGGGCTTGCTACCCTTCTTGATTATCATCCCCTTGCTGACTCATGCATGAGGTGAGCTCCTCAAAGTTGCTGCTGCTGCTGTCGATGCGCACTGGACACTGAGTGATTCACTTGCACAACTCCTTCCACTCCATTACATACACATACACTACCCTCTTTCATCCCAGAACACCTGTGTTTGTCTATGGTGCGCTTACCCTTAAGTTTACTCACAGCATCACAGCTGCTCATTGCTGACTGCTCAGCTGCTTGTTGTCCCCCTTTCCCTCCCACCTGTTTGTTTTGTATGTTCATCCCCGCCCCTTGTCTGTAACACATGGCACACCAGGGATTGCATCACTTATTGCTATCTATGTTAAGTGGGTGGGGTAGGTAGGTAGGGTGGGGTAAAGTAGGGAAGGACACCCATCCAGTATGACCTGTTGTTAATAATGAACGATTCCTAACATTTGTCCGCCATTTTGGATTTAGTGAGTCAGTGGGGCGTGTGAGAGTGCACCCCTGCACATGGGTTTTACACCTTTTCCCTGTCCTCCACCTTAGAGAGGGGAGGGCTGCAGTTAGGTTGTGTTACTTATTTAAACTCAATCAAAGAGTTGATGTCCCTTACTCCCTGCTTCCTCTTTTACTCACCCTACCCTATTTTACCTACCTACTTTAGTCTAGTTTACCATTAAATCTTAGTTAGGGCCTTTTCAGTATGTATTACTCCCACTTAAACTGACCACTGAGTTGCCACTGTGAGCATTGATGGTGCAAGGTTCACTCACTGCTCAGCTGATCATGACTCCTGCTTCACTACCTTTGAGCTTATACACTTCTCACAAAAAAGAAACGGAGACATAAGGGGTGGTGTAGAATAAGGTAAGCTGTTTTAACTGTTGCGGTACTGTGTTGAACATCATCCTTCAGACACATTTATTCCTCCCAATTTAAATTTTAGAGAGTGTTTCCTTCAAAACAACACTGCACCGTTGATAAAGAACGGCAAACACTCCTTTTGTCCATCCATGGAAAAAAAAACTGATCATAAAAAGTAAAAATTGGCAGCATGTTGAAAACTAGTAGTTTATACCCAACCCTGTTTGCATGTTACACCACTGCCATTGCAATCTGTCCTCCAGGATCAAAAGACAAATGTGGATTTTATCCTTACCTCTAGTCCCACTCATTGTAAAGTTCTCCCACCATAACCCCCCACAACAACAACAACCACTGGACACTGGTCTGTGCTAGTATAATAAACATGCAGTTTACATGTTACCAGCTGTTCAAGACCATCTGTGCTACATGCTCCAAAGATTATCATGTTGAAAATCAGCATGGTGGAAATTCCTTCAAGATCAAGCAAAGTTAGCTCCATTACACCTATAGCTTCCTAGCTGCTCACTTAAATTGGGATTAATTTATAAACCTACTTCGCCAGCTACACATCTAGGAACACGGTATAAACACCCAAAAAGTGTAACATAAAACTGATATATACACACCACAATGTCTCCTATAGGACCCAGCAATCAAGTGGAAATTTCCCATTTTCCAAATTAACACACACACACCTTCAACTTAGGTATTCTTTCTACAAAATGAAAGAAATTTACCTAAATTTCCACTTTTTACACACAAGATTTTCCTTTTTTCAGCAGAAATGCTATAATAGTTTTACAAAAATATCTAAATCTTATAGAATTTCCACTTTTCACACACAAGATTTCACCTTGGAACACTGGTTTAACCTATGTATTCTTTTCATAAAACAAAAGAAATGCAACATGCTATGGAAATGTTACAAAATTTCCGTAAAATTTTCACAAATTTACCAAAATGTTATGGAAATTTCACAAAAAATGACACTTTTACACACAACTTTTCACTGTGTGCAACTCATAGCACAAGACTGGAGGACAGAGCCCTGACGTAAACACAGCTAAAAGGGTACCGGAAAAGGCTATTCCTCCCAGTCAACAACAACTTCCTCAGGACAGATGGACTTCCCCATGGCAGACAGGATGAGGTTGATCGCCATCCCATTCTAAGGATGATATGGACACAACACCTCCAATACACTGACAGAGCATGTGACATAATGTTAGCCTCCATAGGGAAATCCACTAAATCCGCCTACGAAACAGCAGCTAAGAAATGGACCAATTACGCAAACGAAAATGACATTGATTTAATAAAACCATCCCTAAAACAAAGTATTGAATTCCTAGTACATGTGTTCAGTACAAATGTGGGATACAGTACCCTCAATACCAATCGGTCTTTCTTGTCATGTTTTATCTAGCTCGAAGGCACCCAGAAATCTTTAGGTTCCTTAAAGGGGTAAGAGTAGAAAGACCCCTGGGAGAAGCATATGCTGGTCAGACTTGCATGGGACCATTTGGGGTCCCATGCAAGTCTGACCAGCTGGGGTTAGATAGCAGACCTGACACTGGATAAACGGACCAGCAGGACCATAGTATTGTTCTTATTGGTAACAGGCCAGAGACTACAAGGACTCTATGTTTTGCTTAGAAAAGATATCACCTTTGGGGATAATACTGTGTGCATCAAGTATTCTCAAAACTGAAATCAAACGATCCTAAGACAAACCTTAGGTTTGATAAATTTAAGGATGAGAGACTGTTTGTCTATACACACCTATGGGTATACATGAACGAAGATGAAACACAGTCAGCATATCCTCAGGTATTTGGTACCATCAAACAACCAGTGAAAAAGTCCTGAGACCACCTCCAGGTTGATAAGGCTTACAGAGGCATTGACTGACTTTGGTTGCTTTAGCTCGAGACATGTAACAACAAGTGCTGCAGCAAGACAAAACATCCCTATTAATGACATCATGGCGTCTGAGGGGTGGAGTAGAAAACACACCTTCGCCACGACCCCTGGCGGGGGACAGATTGCCCGAAGGCAGAAATTTCATACCATAAGAAGGGAGCAAGCCCCTTTCAATTTCACTGACTAGGGAAAGAAGTTGGTCTTAAAAAGTCCATGGATTTACTGCGAAAGCTAGACCTGGATTCTGAGCAGGTCTTGACTATGCTCTTGCCTGCTGATGTAGCAGCCCTGGACATAACTTTAGGACAGGATGCATCATGCCCATTGGTCATCATGATGAAGTGAGTCTGCTCACCAGTCATGCCGACCCTCCTGGACTGTATCGACTCTGTTGGGTCATCATTGTGCATGAAGGTAGCCCTGTAGTGCAGAGTGGGCTGAATCCATAGGCTATATTCATGGGTCATGAAGACCAATAGGTATACATGATGCATTAATGCATTAGTCAGACTTAAGGATTTTAACATGAGAGTCGATGGGAAGTGATGAAGGGTGCCTTTGGCAGAATGACAGACTTTGGGTGAGAGGATCCATGGGAGATAGAGGTTGGGGGGGGTGGTAAGGGACTGCCCCTGGGGGTGACTGGTCCAACAGAGGTAAGCCTACAGGTGCCTCCGAGTCTGTTCCACTATAGATAGGTGAGTAATAGTATGACTAGTTGCTGCTCTAATGTCATGGATACCTGGTAATAATTGGTAATGATAATTGAATGGAGCAGTATTCACACATGAATCCTAGGAACTGCTTAAAATAACATAATGATAAAAATATGAAGAAATATGAAGATGAAGGGGAACTGCTGAGGGCAAAGCAGGGGAAGGTTTGCTATATCACTGTTTTTTAAACTTCACTTGAATAGAATGGAGGATCACTGATCTTAACACACATGCCAACAGTAGGCTTAGGCAAAAACATAAATATGTAATAGTAGGCCTACGGTGCTCTAGTAATGATAGGTTAGAGGCTAATGTCATTTTCTCAAGGTTAGGATGAGGTGCACCTTTTTTTTCTTCTTGTATGACAAGAATTGGCAGATAACATGATATTTTTTTTCCAGCTGGTAGCATTAGCCATGTGTTGTACTCAATTATTGCGTGAGAGGGAACCTGATGGCCATATGACTAATCTCTAGTCACAGCCTCCATTATGGACCATAAACATGCAACCTTAGAGAAAGAATGACATTTCAAGGAAATAGTGTACATGCATTTACCATACACTAAACACGATTTGATCAAAACACATTATCAATACAGTTTATCAGAATGAATTATCAATATATTTTATCAAATTACCCCTTAAGAGGTCATTCCTTAGGGTAGGCTACTACGATCACACACAACAATAGGACTGCAAATTACAAAAGCTATTCCTATGGACAATTTAGGTACAACCTTAAGGGTGCAGTAATATGAAAAGAAATTCCCCACTGGCTAACATCTATTCAGGGTTACTATTATGACTATCACATTACCCGCTTCAGGTAAAGACCTAATAATCATGGAAGGAGCGTGTATCAAGTTGTTATTTTTATGACCGACCCTCCTGCACTCAAACATCATATAAGGTGCTGTCTGCCTTTTTGAACCTTAGATTCCTCCCAGAAGGGTATCCGTCACATCATGAATAAGGAAGCCGCCCACGCCTGTCAGACCCTCTAACAGAGGTTCACAAAACATTATCCATGTATTCTTACTCTTCCTTATGTATTCTTTGTCATAGACTGTCACTGAGAAAAATACTGCTCCGCAGCCATATTACGTTAAAATGGAAGAAAAGGAACCAGGTATTTCATGCACTGAAATGTTTTGACTTACATCGTGGCAAAACTGGTAACTGACAAACCGTAGTGCACAAGATTCGCCTTTGGGCACTTTATTGAAAGTATGTGTAATAGTCATATAGGATGTACACTAGGATAGTCTAGGCCGGTGCATATTCAAACCCCCAGCGTTAAAATAGGAGGGTCTTGGAAATAAATAAAGGAGAACCATAAATTAAAACGTGCAAGTTGTATTGTCATATATATGTATTAACCCACTTAGTTACCCACAGTTGTTACATCCTAGAGTGTGCATGTTTCATGTAAATATCCTGATTTTTAATGCGTCATATATTCCAAAACTGTTTGACAATACAGTACAATTAGTTTAGCCCTTCAGGGGTACTCAGTTCTCTTTGAACTATTGTACACATAATCTTCCTCTTCCTCTTCTCTGTTGGCAAGAGCCTCCTCAGTGCTCAGGAGCGTGTTGCTCCTATGGTAAAAAGAGCTGTCAGTAGGTACCCTCTTTTCAAAAGAAGTCACACTCTGCTTTATCATTCAACGTGCACTCACCACATTAGTCTAAAAAGTCACCTGCCTTGTTTTAAACAGAGAGAGCTGCATTATCAGGTACCTACTCATGTCACACACTCTATAGTATATTAGACTGACTGACTTCTCCTAACTAGGTACCTACTCTAATCCCCCTTTTTTAGCACCGTACTTGAATGTCCACTTGTAAGCAACGAAAGGGACAAGTTATAGCTACATGAAAAGAAAGGACTGAAAACGAGGGTATTTTGAGCGAGCTCTTCCTTTAACTATAGCAGCAACACCCTCCTGGTACACATAGACATGACGGCCCACTGCACAACTCCCCACAATTTGTTCACACTACGTACACATGTCTCACCAGTCTTGGTGTGACTACTGCCTTACGGGAAAACACGGCTAAACCACCCTGAACGGAGGTTAACCCGGGACCACGCCACACTTTCCTTTAATAATCTTTCAATGGTGGGAGCAAGGCGGACAAAGCTAGGGCAGCCTTAGCAGGGTGTTTGCAGGTTCATGGAGTGCTTGTCTTTGTACTTTAATGACTGCATGGTTCAGGTCTACACGCCCCTTAGACACCATTGCAGTACATTGGCGCCCCATGATGACTGTTTTGAGCTGTGTATAATCTAGAGAAACGGCATGATGCATGGATGAAGCGCTGGCGAGTTACTCACCAGAGCTGCTTTTATGTATCATAACGACCAATGACATGATGCACAATTGCATTTATAATCGGCACTAAAGGGTTAACCAGTCTGGACGTAATTTCTGGCGCATGGCATTGTTCACGCTTGCCACCTTTTTACCCCGGGGGTCCTCAAACTGGGGACCTGCTGCTGAGGTGCACCAGGGACAGAAAAGTAGACGGTTAGAAGGGGGTAACTGCACTGGTGTCACACAATTGGACAAAGAGATACATTATCATCTCACATGGCCTAATCGAGGTGTAATCCTATCACGATCTGGCCCCATCTGGTTGATTTATGTTGCTAATAACCAGTTTGAGGTTTCAACTGTTAGCAGCACTTTCACGCCTGAGATGCCATTGTTGCTCTTTCGACCTCTCATCATTCCCTTTGACAGATTGTTGCATCTTTTCTTGTCAATAGGTCGGAGTAATGTTAGGTTTCCTGTTATGACCTAGCGGTAATACTGCATGTAGAAAGCATAGCGAGGCTATGCTTCTTACGAAGAACAAGAAAGAGGTAAATTTAAAAATTATAGGGAAGAACAAAATAAAAAGAAAACAATTGATTTGCTCATATATTATTGATATTTGATTTTCTTTAAATGATATAAAGAAACAAGATGGGACAGTTATATATACACACCAATATACACATATATTTATGTGATTATACTAATGCTCCTCACAGCCAGTGATTTAGCTCCTGTCTAAATACCCTGCAATTGTATATATTGGTTAGATTTCTCTCCTTCAACCTTTTATCCATGCGCATTTTGTACATACAACTATCAGCTAAACCGCATAACAGAGTAAGCTGTGGGATCCCTTAAGAATGTATGAGATACAATTTCCACTAGAGGCAAGAGACTGATCATCTCACCCATTACCTCAAATCCACCAGCCTTACTGTTGACAGAATGATCAGTTTATAGCTCGTGAGGTCACACAAGTGTCGACATAAACTGTTATTGGTTTGGCATAATCTTCCCATCCATGGGTGGTCTCCCCCCCCCCTGGGTTCTGTGTAAATAATGGTGAACTCCTCGTAAAATACTAGCTGCGTGTACAAATGGATATTGTCATTAATTTGAAAGTATTACCCTCATGCGACACTCATATTTGACTTCAGGTCATTGGGTCAACACCTCGCGTGTTAGCATGATCCAAACGAGATTTCAAGAATATGATCATACAAACAGCTTAGACGTAATTAGGGAGTGTACTATAGAGCCTTTTATATAAAAGTGAATTTAGAGGAGAGAGCAAGAGGGACAAGGGAAAGGATTCAGGGAGAGAGAGAGAGAGAGAGAGAGAGAGAGAGAGAGAGAGAGAGCCATACAGACAGACATACAGACAGACAGAGGCAGACAGATACAGAGAGAGTGGGGAGAGGGAGGCACTGAGGCAGACAGACAGACATAGACAGACATAGAGGGGAACAGAGACAAAGATAGAGACAAAGGCAACAGACAGAGAAGGTGGTGAACGTGGGAGGAGTGGGCATGAAAAGGGATAGGATGAGCACTGCTTTTACATCCAACCTGAGACGTCACCGTCTCACCTTTCACACTTAATGTAAAGATAAACTGATATCTTCCCTCACCTTCGGACATGAACAGCCACCCACGTCCACCCCTTATCCATCCATCCTCCTCCAGCACGTCACATGTCACCCTATTAAGGTATCCACCCACATCTGGTACTATTAATACACCTTACATCCATCTGGTACACTAGATCTGATGTCCTCCATATCTATAGATAAACCATTCACAGGCCGATATTGTATTAGAGCCCATTGGTTACCATGATGTATGGAGTGACTCGCCAGGGCTTCATTCAGGGAAAATGCTCATCCTATGGGGTTGATACACTTCCACTGGGTCGGTATGACTTGCTGGTGAGCAGACTTCATGATGCATCATGCCGACTAAAGGGCATGATGCACACCTGCATTACCAGCCTTTAAAGGATTATAAGGCATCAACCCACACCTGATACCGATATAAACAGTGGATAGTGTACAACTGGTTCGATCCACTTATACCCCCTACATTCAATGACCACCTATCACACTCACCTGCACCACCCCTACAGGCATGTACCTGAATGCTCAATTTCCCTCACTATCATTCTAGTATTAACCCTTAATAGGAGGCACAACCAACACTATTTCTAGACATTTATGATTTCAATCGTGCATGGCACTCGAAATGACCAAGTTAAAGGGGTCCAATATTATAAATATTGTCGCTTTAACCTCAAGATAAGATCCTCGATTGTGAGTGCCAATTTGGGGTCGGGGGTATTGTACAACTGGTCAAAGGATACTGTGTTATACCGACTGGATGATTTTTTGTTATTTCAAATGGATGGAAAAGAGTGAACTATTTAAAACTATAATGGAAATAGAACAATTGCAGACATCTGTACTCAAGCCCTGTACTATGTTTTATGTATTAAGATATAGAGGCTTCATATTCTGTGATTGCAGTGGTATTTTTATGACCATTGAGCCATTTGGTGAGCAGTAATTCTTAGTTTATTTTGAAATATACCCGTGGGTAGCTGCATGGGAAGACAAAGGGACATGAATCTAGGGCCATTTTGTGGTCCTCAAAGGGTTAAATGTAGCTTCAGGTGTTGATCCCTGACACGTAGCCTTCACATTAACTTCATCCAACCAGTGGACCAGGACAGAATTAATGCATTCCTAATTGTAAAAACGTCCATCAGTCGATGTGTCCCACCCAGCCCGCATCCCACTGTACTGACTGATTACCATATCAAGTGGCGCTGGGGCCCTGAGGGGTAGGGTTGGGAGGAGGGGTAGGGGGGCTGTCTGTCCCATGGTGTTTACAGATTACTGTAATGCTTCGGATATAAGGTGCACATCAAATATATGGCTCACCCTGAGTTGAATCGCATCTGGCGCATCTGGGCCTTGATTTTGATAATTTTCGTACTATATATTGAAAAGATCCTGCCTATAAGGAGCACCCTGAGTTCAATCACAATTTGCAGCCTATAAGGCTCTCAGTTTGGGCCACTCTCTTGTGTCCGCAGCATCATATTCCCAGGTGGCGGGATCCTTAGTGAGGATGTAATTACTTGATCTGGTACCAGAGATATATACGCCAACATTGATCAGCGAGCATGCTCGGAACCAATTATCATGTAACGCACCCTAAAAAGTCCGCAGTGAATGAAGGGAATTATCACATTGGTTACTAATGCATCCGTCTACTGTACATCCCTATACGATGCAGTCCAATTCTCAATTTGAATGTTAATAGTTACTTAAATTTTCTGTGACCTGATACAGCTATCAGTACACGGGAGGCCTTTACAGTAGTGGGTGGGGCTGCAGGGGATCTCTGTGATTAGGTTTTCTGATAACTGCCTACATTTCACACCACTGCAGCAGACTGAGGGATCTGCAGATACCATGACGCCTGGACTGACACTTCTACACTGGATCCCAGAGCCACACAGCTCAGGGTGATTAGATTGGTAATAAGTGGAATGACTAGTGGTCAGTTTGATGGACAGTTGTGATCAGTGGGGCTCCCTGACTAGCCCCTGTCCACGCATTGTTAATGAGTTTGAATATCTAGTCCTTTAAATGCTGCATATAATGCATGTCATGACGCATGGATGCAGCCCTGGTAAGGAACTCACCAGAGCTGCATTTATGCATCATGTTGGCATTGCGAGTCTGAGGCACACCGAAAGGGTCAATATGGTGCACCAGTGCAGTGCTGCTGGTCTGGGTATACTTTAATGAATAAATGCTAAATCTACCAGGTATGCTCAAAAACTGAACAGTTAACCTTCATAGGTGTGATTCAGTGAAGGAGTGTAGTTTTCACAATGAATCCTCAGATGAGAGTATAGACAAGCACTGTGTTTGGTAGAATTCTTGAAAGCAACACTGTCGGAGGGGGAAGCCTTTTGCAGTAGAGTGCTTCTACCTTTGGAAAGCAGTGGTAGTTGCTGTCAACACAATGACCAAACAGTGAGCTGCCCTGTACCCACTACAGTGGGCTTTATTTGGGGCAAAGAGTGTATGCCCCAAACTTGACAGAAAATTATTGGTAATTTGACGTAATTCTTTCTACAGTATAGAAGTACTGCATTGATGCATTATCATGATCTTTTAACCCTTAAAGGTCTACAGGTGAGTGACCAGAGGTTGTGACCAGGTGAGTGGGGTGTGTCAGGTAGGGTGAGTCACCTTTAGTCAGGTACCTATTAGCCCCAACCCACACCTGTTCTCTCACCTGTCGTCGACTCACCCATGTTGCTCACCTGAATACCTGATTGACCCACCTAGGGGTACAAACACAAAATGCCTATACAACTCCCCCTTTAATAGGCATGAGCAACTGAATACTGTATGGACCACTGAGTCACATAATTTGAATTTTCCTGCTTTTTTTTAAAAAAAAATCCTTCCCCTCTTGCAAAGTTGACGAGCATGAAAAGCTTACTTTTCTGACACCCTTCTGGTCGATAGAATATTTTCAATCTCAAACTCATTAGATATCAGCTCAAAGCTCATGGATCATGACCAGTTTCTTTGCTCTTACACTTTCAATGCTTACATAATTAGTACATATCTTTGTTATGAATGAAGAATAGAGCTAGAGTGTTTGATAAACATACTCATTACTAATAACTTAACTAAACATGTAAAAAGATTTATGCGATAGCTCGCAGACACTAATAGGATAGCAGAAATAATTGGTAGGCAAGGACTGGTTGACCCAGTTGTTACAAACAAAACTGCAAAAAGGAAATAAAGACTCACAAAATTGAAATTGAAATAAACCATCTCCCCTCTAGGTGAGTCAATTAGTTGGTCTATCAGTCTTCCTGTCTCTCTAATATACTCTTTGTGCCCTCCCGAATCAACAACCTTTGGCGATGTTCTGCGTCTTATTTTACTGAAGTATGCCAAAGGATTATATCATAGACCTCACTTTAACAGACTTGCATACATCCATTTCCGTTGTTCTTCTCCTGCACTGAAGGCACTAAACTTTGGTGTATTGCATGTATCTAATATGACAAATCATCACGTATGAACCGTCTGTTCTCCCTCTGCCGTCTAATCAATAAGCAGTACAAATCCATCCATCATAGACTCCTATGTAATTGCACTTGTATGGTGTAATGTACACCTCATCATAACACCACTTCAATGGTTGTTAGGGATATACTTGTACCTACTGCTTGCTGGCACTATGTATTAATGGGGTTGGGTGGTGCTCAGACTGAGTTGTGACAGCAAAGATCAAAGAGATGATCTTACAAATGGCTGTATAGGAGACAAGAGACTAAATCCATAGTACCAATCTGCCACATAATGTATACTCATATATATATATATATATATATATATATATATATATATATATATATATATATATATATATATATATATACTCACAAAGGGCTCCTAGTGATACACGCCTTGCTTGTACCTGATAAAATGGGTGTCTGAATTGGGTAAAGAAGCTGATTACATTAAGAAAAATGAACTCGAGTGACAGCATATATGCAGAAGGATATTGCTGTAATGCTAAAAGGTGTACTTGCTAACAGCTAAATTCCTCAAGTTCGACTGGGCTAAACAGCTACGTATCTACAAGCCACTCATTAGCGTGGAAAGCCACCCAGCTATTTTTTTTCTAAAAATAAGAGAGAAACTATTTGCCAATGATTGCTCATAATTCCCTTCTCTGGCACCCTGCTTCCTGCCCACTCTTAGGCAAAAGAAGAAAAAGATATCAAGAGAGAAAAGAAAAATAAGGTACCATCTATAGGTGACATACTTTCCCATTTCAGCAAGGTCCTCAAAGGTTCCATTACACAAAATGATTACTAAAATACAAGACAACTGCAAACGCCTAGCCACATCATCAGCGGTTTCCGGCAGATGACTCCCCCCCACCCTCTCTCCCCCATCATTACCACCCACTACTAACGCCTATGATGTATAGCTGAGTCCTCATTGCTAATAGCAATAGGGAAAAAATAAACCAGAGTCATTTTCCTTGGCTAAGGGAGGAGAGGAAATGAAACTGCCATTACAGCAGGAGTCTGGTTATTGATCATAGCTAGTGTGGGACCCAGACGGCCTGCAGGGAAACCTAATGTTATACAAACTTCTCATTATAATGCCATTTGCTGCTGGGTTTCTTACAAGTGTGGTTTAGCATGGCATCACTAGTATTATGCTGTGTGAGTGATACTGCTATTCTGCAATGATAAATATATCACTGGCACGTGCTTGAATTTTGCTTTTGAATTATATATATGCAGGACTTATATTTCGTACTAAATTATTCACGGTCATGCTATGGTATTTTCCACACGATCTATTTCTACATAGGGACTGCACTTTTAAGTCTTGCATTTTCCTTCCATTGTCATACATCATGAACACTCTCTCTCTCTACTTTTGCCACTTTCCAGACCTACTACTTAATGGAAGTCTTTGTCTTCTCATCTCTTCCCTATGTTCCACATAATTTACCGAGAACCCATCTTTCCTCATCCGAACTTTCCATATATTGCTCATTGAGATCCCTTGACTTACTTATAGCAACTTTCCGTATACTACTTACTGAGAACCCTTCACTTACCCACCCCGTTTTCCATATACTACTAGCTGGTCATGGGAACCCTTCACTTACCCACCCCGTTTTCCATATACTACTAGCTGGTCATGGGAACCCTTCACTTACCCACCCAAGCTTTCCATATACTACTAGCTGGTCATGGCAACACTTCACTTACAAACCCAAGCTTTTCATAAACTACTAGCTGGTCATGGCAACCCTTCACTTACCCACCCAAGCTTTTCATATAGTACTAGCTGGTCATGGGAACACTTCATTTACCCACCCCGTTTTCCATGTTCTACTAGCTGGTCATGGGAACCCTTCACTTACCCACCCAAGCTTTCCATATACTACTAGCTGGTCATGGCAACACTTCACTTACAAACCCAAGCTTTTCATAAACTACTAGCTGGTCATGGGAACCCTTCACTTACCCACCCAAGCTTTCCATATACTACTAGCTGGTCATGGCAACCCTTCACTTACCCACCCCCGTTTTCCATATTCTACTAGCTGGTCATGGGAACCCTTCACTTACCCACCCAAGCTTTCCATATACTACTAGCTGGTCATGGGAACCCTTCACTTACCCACCCAAGCTTTCCATATACTACTAGCTGGTCATGGACACTCTTCTCCTCCCCATCCCAACGTTTCATATACTACAGTAAAACTCAGTTCATAAGCCGACCTCAGTCATAAGCCGGGGGCAGACTTTGGGAAAATGTTATAAGCCGATTTTAGGGCCAAATATTCATCATTTCCCCTTTAAACTATAGTAATAAAATCCCGGTCATAAGCCAGGGGTGGACTTTGGTAATAAATTAGAAGCCGATTTTTGACCAAAAATAGCAAAAACGATCAGCTTATGACCGGGGTTTTTGCAGTAATTACAGAGAACTCTTCACTTATCCATCCCAACTTTCCATTTACAACTTACGGAGAACCATTCACTTACCCATCCTGACTTTCCAAGTTGGTGGTCCATTAGGTTAAGGTGACCATTATTTTTGAAGCAGCCATTCCAAACATAATGTTATCGATTTTAATGAGTATTCAACCATTTTCCTGAGAGCTAGAGGGAAAATCTTCATTTTTTTTTAAAAGATGGTTAAATTTCACCAGCCTATAACTCAAAAGGTTTTTAGATAGCGATGCTCATTCTTGACATCATTACACTTATAATTATATTGTTTCAGTTGGCAAACCTAATTGGGAGTTTCTGTGATGTATGTATTGGAAATAAATAATATATCACTGATTAAAACTATCAGATGGACACAAAAAAACACAAATTGTCGCCACACAGCCGTAAAATCGAACTAAGAGGGGTAACTGTGTATAATTAGACATGGCTCCTTCAATATAATAAATTAAGACTGGCTTAAGTAAAGTTCAGCTATTCTGCTATATTTGGGGGCTCCCCAGGTGGACATGTACGTCACCAGAAGATCTGGCCCATACACACTCACTGAGAATCCCTCATATGTTCATTTCTGAAGCTATAATGCCGTTCATGCCAAAGGCCACAAGTTTAAATGTATATATATATATATATATATATATATATATATATATATATATATATATATATATATATATATATATATATATATATATGCAGCTCTGCAGCTCGGCTCACCATTCTACTTGATTCCTATAATTTTATACCTGGTAATTCCAGAACGTTACCTAACAATCAAAAGTTAACCTGCGCTCTAGATATTTGCAAGTAGAGGTTGTTTATCATCCTACACGTTGCAATTAAGAGTGGGAGGTTCTGGGAAGTGTTTACAATGAAGTCGTCAGCAATGTATCCCTGTGAGATTATCTGTAACCGAATAGACAATTCAGTAACCACCCCATATATAGCAGTACAGTCAACACGCTTAACTCTTTAAGGGCCGTTCAATTCCTTAGGGAATATGCTTATTTTCATTTAACCATGATGCATGTATGCAGTACAGCTCACCAGGGCTGCATCCATGCATGATCCTGACCCTTTTGGTTGTGTATCATCCCCATGGGGTCAACATGATTCATGGATGCATCCCTGGTGAGTACACTAAACAGGAATGCATTTCCGCATCAGGACAACCAATGGGCATATTAGACTATGTGGAATGCAAAGAATGCACTTCCACAGCATTACAATTGGGACACATGGTTTCCTACACTAATTCTAAGTACGGAGACAGATGTTTAGATGACGATTGTGAAAGACTGTGTCTATGTGTTAACCTTTTAAAGGCAATTGCCAATTGGTCATGATGAAGTATGAATGCCATGTTGGCAATTAACTTTGCTGGACTTCATTCATGCATCATGCCACCCTGGAGGGTTGATACACTCCGGGAGGGTCATCATGATGCAAGAATGAAGTGCTGCTGAGTTCAGTGGTGCATATTGCCAACCGATAGACATGATGCACTCCGGCATTAACGAACCTTAAAGGGTTCAATATATGGAGCCATACATTGATTAACTATCGACAACAAGGCCACAGGTGGCCATTTTATCTTGGATGCGCACGAATAGGACACCAGGACCCATTTCCTGCTAGTTGGTGACCTTGTGGATCCCATGACCTTGAGGTGGGTTTATAACCTTAGGCATTGGTACTTGGGGTCAGTTGAACTTGGTGATAAGCCAAGGGGGACGATGACCTTGGGGATAAATCAGACCATTTTATGACTAGTGGAGATAGCTTCTCATTATAACACTTGAGTGCACTGAGAGAGGATTGGACGATCTGGTTTGGTGGTTTGGTTAAGGTCAGTGGGTAATGGCAGCCATCAAAAAGAAAAACCAATTCACAAATAACTCTGTGCACATGGACCTAATTCACAGGACTGTCTCATGGACCATGATTCCCTGATTGCCTTGGCACTATCCTGGTTACGTGTTCATAGCCACCCTAAATAGTTATGACAGAGGGAAGCTACAAAATATGATGCATGAGGTTTGTTAGTCTTAGGACTTTGGTGTAAGTATGTCTTTCTTTTAACAATATTCATCACCCTACATCTCAGTATATAGAAATACTCTGTGACAGACTTTGAATAGCAGTATTAAAGCATACTTTAAACATACGTTTTATCATTTATTTTTGTTTATACCATGGTTATCACTTTGTTGAACGATTTTACGAAGCCGAGAGTGGAAAAAGAAGTTTGAATAGTATGTGTTAAATGAACCCATTTTGATACATTGGCATATGGTCTGAAGTCATTCTGCCTGTAGCGCACACTCCTTCCCAGCAGTCCTTCTATGAACATGCCTCTTGGGCACACACCGACATAACATTTTACATCCAGACAGTACGGTCCACTTGCAGAGGAAGACGCTCTGTTTTGAATCAAATCGGTGCTGTCATCATTGGAATATGTCTAATTTGAGTTTAATATCATATCTCATCATGGATTCTATATGAGCAGGACTTAAATATCTATTGATATGTTCAAGGATTATGTGAGAATAAGTCTATAAATGCTTTAAAGGAGGAAAGTTCTTCATGGCACACCCGGCTTGGCAAACATACAAATCCAAAATGGCAGAGGGACGGACCCATCGACTCGCAACAAATAACATTGGATTTCATGGCTTTAAATATCATATCGGCCTCATGCTTCTTATCTGACGATATAATCACCTTGTGAACCCATAATGGTTAACTATGCCCTTATTATGATTTATTCCTTTCTCTCTCTCTCTCTCTCTCTCTCTCTCTCTCTCTCTCTCTCTCTTTTGTGTACAATGCTTTTCCCTAATTACAGAAACTGAGAGAAGTGTAAAACCGTACTACTCTTACAGGAATGCAGTGTTTTGCGTCAATGTGGCGGTAGTTTCATGCGATATTGACGCAAAACTGCTAAGACATTCATGCTGAACGCAGCATTCCTGCAATGACAGGCAGAAAGGATACCCCAAACCTGTGCCGCCTGTGACACTGGTGCACCATGCTGCCTAGTGGAGCTCGGGCATAAGATATACAGTCTCAAAGGGCTACACTAGGTGGCATGAGGCAATAGCGTTACATGCGGCTCCCCAAAATTCATTGTTCTAGGCAACAGAGGTGCGTCAATGGTGCGATCTTGGTGCGAAATTGCCGCTACATTCACCCAAAACTGATGCGTTATGTAAAAGAATGAGAAGCCTAGCAAAAGGGTAAACCAATGTGCTTCACACAGGAAGGCTGCCACCCTGTTCCGCCTAGTGGAGCTTGGGCATTAGTAGCACTGGACCCCTCTATAACTATAAAGGACGATGAACCTGTAGGCGTCACCACACGATGGCGTCCGTGCAGTAATTGCAGGCTGGGAATGGTCTGAGCAGCTCGGGGAGTGGTTCACCTGAGCAGGTCATGAGCAGCTACTTCTACAGTAGGACCAAGAAAAATGAAATAAAGGGGGTGTGCTTCAGGTTACCCGACCTAGGCTAGCAGAATAATTGGCAATCATTTCTCATTTTCCTTAACTTTTGAAATAAATTACTGATTTTAAGCATTTTCTTTTCTGGGGGGGTGAGTCAATTGAAGTAACATTGAGTCGTTGCCATGTATTACGAGTCACATCAGAAAAGTCCAGAAGCTCATATTTGGGTAAACCTGAGGCCCATGTGGAGAAAAATTGTAAATACAGATCTAGCTAGACTTTTGCACCATGTAACCTACAAAATACCTTATGTTTTTCATTTGGAAAATTTGGTGTAAGAGGACACTTCATCTACTGCCCACTAACTGCCGGATAGACATGAAAGCCATCTCTGTATGGAGAATCCTGTCACTTAATTGGGAAGAATGCACAGCTGTATTAATTCATAGGGCTTTAGGTGTTAGCACCCGAAACCAACCACCAGTGACCACAGAACATATTTGAGTTACCTGCTGATGATATTGTACTGTATCTGTAAATATCAACCTGGTAGGAGGTTCTTTCTAAAATGAAACATTCTCACATAATTGTGTTGACAAAAAGGTTTTCTTATCCTGCCCTTCCATAAAATCCACATCATTTTCACCAACCATGTGTACCATAAGGAAAATTTAGTCTTTTTGGAAGGCACTAAAACTAATGTGACATAAGTGCACTCCAGTGTATAACCTTTATCTGAGTAGGCATATCTCTCATTTTCTGTTAGTAAGAGTCTGCTACGTATAGCCTGTGGGCAGCGTGTGGTCTATACATATACGGGTATGGTCCTAGTCGGCAACGCCCTGTGCAGCTTTATTTTACTGGCATTTCTTATGTAAGTCATGTCACATGCATCAAGATTTATTCTTAAAGCCTGATGTTTTTTTAACCATCATGCAGGATTTATGAAAAAAGAACACTAGCCTTGAATGGGTTAGCATAATTGGCAACTCATGGCAGTTACCCTTGGCATCAAATGTGCCCTGTACTCGAGGAATCTATGAGAACTTGTATACGGATTTTACATAATCGAGTCACTGATAGGATGCATTGGCCATTCAATACCTCCATATACAGTGATATAGCATAAAAAACGTTCACACACAGTGACAAAAATAGCTGGTAGTGACATTAAATGTCCCAGATTATGAACAGCATTCATAATATTGCAATTATCTTTACCCCCTGCTGTCTGGTTGACATTGTGAAATATTAAAAGTATCCAAGGCTGTGACAAAATCACAGGTGTCATTTTGAATATGACTTAACAGGCCTAGTCATTGTTGGAGAAAGAATGAATGTTTAGCTATGCATTATGCATGATAGCTTTTGCTGATCCTAATCAGCGGCATGACAAGTCAATGTAGGTCTAGCTTCAACCCTATCTGGGCTACATAGTGTCTTAATGTTTAGGCCTATCGTTCTTCATGATACATGAATTAAACCCTGGGTTATAACTAACCACAACTGCACCCTTAAGCTGCACCTTTAAACCCTGGGTCCACTATGTGTAATTAGACTGCTCGTGAGACCTGACTGATGCCTTCAAAGTGTTAAGTACAGCAAATGAGCACCACTGCCAGTGAATACATGACTCAGTGAGAATCATAAGACCCATGTCTGCAAGAATGTTCTCATGCCCTAGTGTTAAAGTCAGAATATCTTTTAAAAAAGGACAGATCTTAAAATTTGTTGTTAAAATAGTACTTTCCTTGCGGCTTAATTTTATTATTCCCACCATTAATTGCCCAAGGTGCCCCAAGATGAAGTGTGAAACCATAACATTTAACGCTTAACATTCGCTGTTCATGACACCTGAGTGCAATCTGTCAGCTAGTCTGCACTCTTTTAGTAGTTTACTATACACCAAAAGGAAATCAGGAAATCAGACACACCTGATTTATCATTTTAATAGATATGAATGCAGGGCATAGCTTCTCCTTCTCTTGGAGGAGGATTACTTCAAATAATCGCTAGATATTTACACACAGGGTCTAAAATGTTAGATGATCATCAATGAGAAACCCCTAAATTGGCACTATGTTAGCAGATATGCTCACCTTAACATACTACATGGTGTCATTGGTGTGAGTAGGCAGTATCCCCATCTGTCAATACTGCCATCAGTTGTTATTACCTGCTGTCAGTGGGACAATCACATGCTGTCACATACTGTCATTGCCATAACCAAGCACTGTCAAAACTTGGCATTAACGCACTGAGACAATGACATTTCATGTCAAAGTTTGCAATAATGCCTAATAAAATTCCAAGTAAAATGTATACACTGTCACATTTATTAATTTTTAAATCAAAACGGGTTCAACATTTTCTTTATTGTTTAGGCCTTTCTTATACATAACCTCACTCTGTAGATGATAAAGCAAATGGCAGAAATGGACAACAAAGGCCCTGTGGCCTTGGATTACAACTTAATCTCAGACCTTAGCTCCAAACGTAATTAAAAGGTCGAGGTATGCTTTATCTGCTTCCTGCTATCTGTAGTGAACATGGAATGTACAAACTATCTTGAAATAAACAGGAATCTACTAACAGGTGACAGGTCTTATACCTGTGCATCAAAACAGTTGAATTTAATGTCATATCCTATAACTACATTTGTTGGTACCACTTGAGTCAGTTGACTCAAAACCCTTGATGCAAATCTTCAGCACAGAACCTAGGCAATCTATAACCAATACACATCCGTCAAGTAGATAATGTCAGTGAGAAATGCCAAAGCCTTTCAATGCTTACCATACCCATTGCTCAACCACTCTTTTGCTACACAAAAACCACCACCTCAGCCCACCCCAGCATACCCCGACCCCTTCTACCCAACCCAGCCTCTCTTGTCCCTGCGCTCTCCCCATGGGGCCCTTAGATAGGGTCCGACATGCATCATATGCAAATCAAAGCTACTACCAATGTTATTCTAAGCGCCCAGGAGGAGATGTCCTTCTTTACTTCCATCAATATACAGATGCCCTCAGCCCCTTACCCCCTACAAACCCTGGATGACAATTCATAAGTTATAGAATTGGCAGAGATAGTTTTACTATTAAAACGATCAGCCTGGTAAAAAAGTAATAGTTGATCATTTCCATACTATACACGACATGTTCTGGCAGAACTTAATATGATTTTTTTTTCAGATTAGAATTTAATCACTTTGCCAGAAGAAAAGATGATAAATATGACTTCTTCTACCCAAAATTTTTTGTCAGTAATACCTGCGTTCAAATTGAACAATGATTAGAAAATTATCCATGTTAAGGCACCAGTAAAAGACATACTCTGCACAAAGTATAATTTTAAACATAAAACATTCAACTTATTCTGATCTTTTCAATGAAATGAATTTCAAGTTATGAATCGACCCCTGGGGTCATCATCCCTGTCTTATGCGACAAAGTGTATGTGCATAGGAGGTTGAGGGGGGGGGGGGTTGCATGGGCCTGTGCCCCTCTCAGCAGAAGGTCCCCTGAGAACGATGGTTTTCACAAGTACATAGCCAGTGGCGGTCTGAGGGCAGTGGGCGTGAAATTTGCGATAAGCCACGGCTACACGATGGAGGCTGGAGGCATGGTGTATAATTTTGGAGGGAATAATCAATATGGAGTCATATCTGGGAGCCTCTGAGGGGGCCAGAACCTCTGAAGAAACTATAGGGCTATGGGGGTGGAGCTCTTGTGTAAACTCTTTAAGGGCCACTGATACCCCATTATTAATACATTATGCTGACTGATGTATGAAAGCAGCCCTGGCATGTAACTCAGCAGGCCTCCAGTCAAGCATAATGACGACCCTACCAGGATTTATACAGACCCGGAGGGTCAGCATGATGCTCCTATGAAGTTCTGGCGAGTAGGCTCGCCACCACTTCATTTGTGCAGCAAGCCGGTCAATGGGAATGATGCACTCATGCATTCTGGGCCCTTAAAGGGTTAAAGCCACCTTGCCTGTACATAGCATACTGAATGGGAGCGTGGTCATCGGCTCACACAAGGGGTTCTTGGAAGGGTTGGCTGAGCATGAAAGGTGTGCGTTCACGAGCATCTCACATTGACAGGCCTTGAGTTGTTTGCTCACTTATCATTATGTAACACCCCCATCCAACCCCACACTGCCCAACATGCACTGTAGCAGAGGGTGTTTCCCAAACAAAGGAAGTCACTTTTGTTAGAGCAGCGAGGAAGTGACTACCTTTGTGACAGTCACATCTCTCATGTGTTTCCAAAAGTTGATTTCTATGAAAGTCTAATGGAAAGTGGGTTCTAAGTAATTGACCTTGCAGTAGGACATTGAAATGGCAAGGATGCTGTTGTAAAAAAAATATCCGCTCTTCCCCACCCTGAGAATCAACTTCCCCAGAGAATTGGTTCCTACTGGAGAATTACACCCCGACTCTGGACCACCCCTATACCACTCCTCTGACCGATTCCCTTTTTGCAACACAAAAGGGAATCAATTCCCTGAGGTGAGTGAGTTCTGTTTTGGGAATAGCACCTCCGACAGAATCATTCCAAATCTTTTCGCAATGGCCTCCTGAGGTGTGAATTGGCAAGGAAGTGAGTGAGTAGAGCACTTTTCACAACACAGCCTGATTCATAGAAAAGTGAACACTTTTTCAGTCTAGGTTGGTAAATGCTTTTAAGGGCTAATGAGTGTTGCAGGTGATATCTCCTGTGAAATCCACGTTTCAAGCTTTTAGAAAAAGCCTCCAGAGTAGAGCACTTTTCACAACACAGCCTGATTCATAGAAAAGTGAACACTTTTTCAGTCTAGGTTGGTAAATGCTTTTAAGGGCTAATGAGTGTTGCAGGTGATATCTCCTGTGAAATCCACGTTTCAAGCTTTTAGAAAAAGCCTCCAGAGAGTTGCTGTTGACAAGCAGGCTGCAGTGCTAAATGGAGGTTGGTTCAGGAAAGGGTGTGTAGACAGCTAGAAGGGGAAGGGGAAGCATGGGTGCCACATGCCCTTCCGTTGCTAAGGGGGATGACGGGATGAGGGAGGTGGGAGGGGGTATGGGTGACTTTATTTTTAGAGTCTGATGTTTACAGTACATCTAGTAAGTATTATTGGATTTCTATTTTGGTTAGTCTACTGGAACTATACTATGTTCGCATTATGGCACTGATTTGGGAAGATGTTTGGAGTCATGAATGATTAGGTAAGAATGTGCCAAAAGGTATAGGTATGCATCCACTGTATACCAGTAAATCCTTTTATAGGTGTAGGGGCCGGCATCGTGGTATATATATTAGTGCCGTTCATCCGAGAGACGTGTTCGTGTGGTACTCGTCCCTTCTATGCCAGCTAGGTGTCGCTTTGCTATACCTCGTTGGTACAAGAGGGGGCAGCACCATGCCTCGCGTCCAGCTTCTACTAAGAAGCCGGACGAGCGGCAGAAGGTGACTGGACCTAGTCCAGTCCAGACGTGTAGCTCAACCTGTAGACTAGAGTGGAATAAAGTCCTACCCGAGAGGTAGGGGTTTCTGGGGCTTTGCCCAACCCGAACTACTCGCGTTGTGTTGGTATTTCTAGTGGTAAGCGAGCCAAAGAGCCACCCAACATATAAGTCAATACGAACCATTACACTGGTGCCGTGACCAGTTGGTTCGGGGGTGGTGCGCGGCCACATTGGCCGAAAGCCTCGGGAAACCCGAAGCGGATCCCCCCAGCCCTGGGCTAGAGGGATTCGAAGAGGATGACTTTGCATCCCAGCATCTGTTGTTAGACTGGAAACCCAGTCAACAACAAATGTACAATCCGGCGGGTGTCCGAACTGTTTTCTCGACACCTGGTCTGATAGACGGTGCCACGGGTGATGGTATCGTAAACTTGTATCCGGGTACACCCCAAATGGGAATACCGGATACGGGATTGTTCAAGGGAATAGTAAAACCCCCAATTTTAGACCTGAGTGATTGGTCCCAAGCTATAACTAGTAGACGCCAGCTGTGTCCTACTGCACCAGCAGGCTCGGCTAGTAACTTGGGTATGCCAGTGGCACAAAGCCCTGGAAAACGTACTGCGACCCCCCGAGAAGCAGTACCAGTGGGTGCAAACGAGGTACCCCCGTTAATGACATCGTCGGACCATGACAGCGACGATGGCAAAGCCATAAGGGACGCAATAGTCCGAAGCGGGAATGCGAAGAATAAGCCTAGGGGTACTGGACTGAAAAGCTCGGAAAGGCATCACCTAGGCCGATCGCTAGACGAAGGCTTGTCTGACTCCATGTTTAATCCTGGAGGCAGTCGCAGGTCTATATACGGACGTCGGATGGGCCCCGGGTATAAAACTACCCCGGCCTATTTGAAAGCCAAAGAACAGGTAGAGTTACAAGCTAAGCGGCAACATGAACAATTCATGGCGGCCCAATTAAAAATAGAAGAGGAAACTAAGTCTCGAAAATCGGAAAATTACGTTCCAATGAGCAAGAGGCGATTCTAAAAGAATCTGACCTAAAGTATCGTCTAACTTCGGCAACCCATCGGTTGGAAAGGAAAGAAAGAGACGAACTCGAGAAAGAGAAAAGATTGGCCGAGTTGGAACTCGAAGAAGCCAATAGACTCAGAGCAATAGAAAAGGCTAGAGCCGAGGAAGTTGCTAAGGCCCGGGATGTAAACAAATTACAATCCGAGTTGCATGCTATGGAGGAGAAGCTAAAGAAACTTCAACTCCGAAAGGCAGAGACAGAGGCCAAAATGGTCTTGGAACAAGCCGAGATAAGGAAGGAGACCAATGAGTACCAAAGGTCTCAGAAAGAAAAAGGTGAAAAGTACCGCTTATTAAAGGATACTTTTAAGCGAGAGGCTTTAGCCGCCCAAGAAGAACGGAACCGAGCTGTGTCGGAAAATGAAAAGATTCGATCCGAAATCTTAGCAGAAAACGCACAGCTGAGGGAGGAACAGCGAAACCTGACCACAGATCTAGCTACCCTCACAATAAATAAGTCTGCCATGGAGAGTTATTTACAGGAGCAGGAGCAGGCGAATGCCCCTCCGGCGAGTAAGGACACAAACCCGAACTCGACTTTCGTTAAACAGGGTGACCCAGTCTCCTGTTCTACGCCAAAGCATCCGTCGTATAATCCTTTTGTCAATGATAATGCGACACGGAATGTAGATCAAGGGGGAGTTTATATCAGAACCCAAGATAAACATGGCCGAACTAGTAGAGTCCGGATAAGTGAAGTCCCCATAGTCCACAATTTGGACCCGGACTATGTACCACGGGAAGCCTCTGACAGTAGCGCAGAGACTAACGGATTCCACATACATGTGGATCCGAGTGACAGTGCGGGGTTGGGAGCTGGTAATGACAGCAACCAACCCAATCCACCTAACGATGGCAGTCATCCGACGGGTAACCAGCCTTCAGGCGGCGGTTATCAAAACGCACAAGGAGGGGGTGGTACCCCGGGTGCCACAGGCTACGGTGGTACCTCGGGTCCCGGCCCTAGCCAGGGTGGTGCGTGTTATACGAACCACAGTGGGCCACAATGGACGTATACGCAGCCACCACCACCACCACCTCCACCGGGCAATACGAGCTTCGGTGGTATAGGGGGCAACCGAACCTTAAATGAAACAAAGGCGGTTGAATAGAGCAAACAGCAATGCACTAGATTGATGTATGCTCACAATTCTGCCCGAAGGGTAGCCGTTATACCAAAAGAATATGACGGTACTCGACCATGGAAAGAGTGGTTTGAAGACTTCATCGACGTGATGAATTGTAATGGGTGGACCCCATACGAGGCCAAGCCACATCTGGTAAGATGTTTGAAGGGCGGCCCGGGTCGCATGGCTGTAGAGCAATGGCGGACCTGGTATGGTCTCGTTGGAAGTTTTGAGCAGCTGGTAGAATCTGCTAGTGGACTGTTATGCAACATGGTCAAGGAGGACCCGATGGTCCGTTTCAAGAAACGTACACAGAAGCCTAACGAAGCTTTCCGAGCATACGGTATGGAGCTCCATGCCCTGCTAAGCAAGGCCAGACCCGGTACTGAAAACCAGGACTGGTATATGGACGATTTGATTACACAATTCGTCAAGGGTCTGAGAGACCGAGATGAGCAGGTTGCTGCCAGGGACGCCTGGAAAGAAGGCGTAACGCTTCACGACATATTTAATGGTATAGATATGGCCGTGAAGAAGCGAACGATGTTAGCCGGGGACATACCGAATGCCAGCCGCTCGGCTCCCCTGGTATCAGTAGTCCAGCAGTCTGAGGCGCAAGTCCCCTCAGATGATTTCGAATTGATTGAAGTCGAACAGGAGGACGGAACCTTCTGTTCGGTTCAATTAAGGAAGAACTCTACGGGCAGGAAGTACATTCCAAGAAAAAATTTCAATAAGCCAAGGGACTCTAGACCACCACCCGAGGTCAAGAGTGACCCGAAGGCCAGTGAGAAGGCATCCAAACCTTTAGTAAGCGCCGATAAAGTGAAGGGTCAGTCCCCGGACATGACCAAACTTATGGAGGACATGTGTAAGAAAATTACAGATGCCATCCAAGCCAGTCGGCAGAGACCCCGTGTGGATCGCCGAACTGTAAAGTGTTTCAGGTGCCAGCGCATGGGACACTATTCATCTGAATGTACCGCTGCTAAACCGGTAATGGCTGCCTTCTATGAAGCCGAAGACAACGGCGAAGGAAGGGAGAACACTACGGATCCCACTGACGTGGAAAACTAGTGGGGGTTGTATCAACGGCATCTGATACGACCCCAAGGAAGAACGAATGCCAAAATGCTACCGGGGGTGACCCGGTGGAAGATTTCGAATCAATCACACCTGGAGGCCGGGTGGCCGGGGGTGCGCACCCCTGCACCTTGGCCGGGGCCGGGGACCCTAGTGTTTGTATGTATGAGAGTGAACGTATGGAGGCGAGTGGCCACACTAGGGGAGAGGAAGGATGGATCAAAGAGTTGATCCGAGTGTGTGGGACACGCCTTCCCCCAAGTCATCCGTGTCTGGAATTCCTGAGAGGACTCGGATTGAATCTTGGTGATTCGGGAGACTTTCGCCAGTTTACCAGTAACCCCTCACCCCTAGGGGGGAGACGGTGGTATGTACCCATACTTGTGGAAGGCCGGGTAGGAGAATTCTTAGTGGATACTGGAGCAAGCCACTCATGTGTGTCCAAAAGGTTTTTCGACTCGGTGGCCAGCAGCCATGAGAACCTCAAAACGGGGGTAAATGCTTGCACGGCCGACGGAAGCAGCATGCGCACATTTGGTAAGACGTTTATGCCTATCCGTATAGGAGGTAAAGAATTTGTTCTTTCGCCAACTATAGCAGAGGTTAGTGATGACGGGATCCTCGGACTGGATTTTGCAAGCTTATACGGGGCCGTCTTGGACCCGAGGGACGGTATGATGAGTATACGGAACCCGTATGGCTTGCATGTCCAATGCGTATTGAGACAGGTGTCTTCGGTCGCATCAGTGATACATACGGTGAAGATCCCACCGGGTACCACTTGCGATGTCCTTTGTGGCGGGTCCATGGCTCAAAGGAATGAAACTGGAGTCTATGAACCCGATACGGTGTACTTGTCGAGCATCGGGTTAGACTCAGTGGATACATTAGTGGCTAATGCAGCTTGGTCTGTATTACCCATGACTAACCGAAGTGGTTCAGTAGTCTATCTGAGGCGAGGCGACTGTATTGGGAGGATGAGCTCGGTAGAGCATGTCGCCGAGGCCAAATTCAATAAACCACTGAATCCTGTTAGTAAGCATCCTTTGGATGAAGAATTCCAAAAGCTGATTGATCAGTCTGATTTAGAAAATACGGAGGATACGGAGTGCCTGGCGAAACTCCTACAGAAGTACGAGAGTGCTTTCGGTAGGGAGGGAGGACCGGTGGGTAGATCCGATAAGGTGTTGCACACCATAGACGTGGGCAACGAGAAACCTTTTAAAATTCTGTATCGTAGACTTCCTCTAAAGAAGAAGTTAATTTGCGAAAAAGAAATACAAAAACAGTTAGACCTAGGGGTAATCGTGCCCAGCTCGAGTCCCTGGTCTAGCCCTGTTTGTATGACCACTAAGAAAGACGGTACAATCCGCTTTTGTGTTGACTATCGGAAATTGAACGGTATGACAAAGAAGAACTCGTATCCTTTACCAAGGATAGACGAGACTTTAGATAGCTTGGGCGGGAACCAATGGTTCTGTACCTTGGATTTACAGTCCGGGTATTGGCAAATACCGATGCACCCCGATGACAAGGAGAAGACAGCATTCTCCAGTCATATGGGGCTATTCGAGTATAATGTCTTACCCTTCGGATTGTGTAACGCCCCCGCTACATTCGAGGCTATGATGGAATCCTTACTGAGTGATCTTTTGTGGAAGAAATGCCTGGTTTACTTGGATGACGTGGTCGTGTTCGGCAAGTCGTTCGAGCAATGCCTGGCAAATCTGCAATTAGTCCTCGACTGGATACTATCAAACGGTCTTAAACTTAAACCCAAGAAATGTAATTTGTTTAAGAAAACCATTACATACTTGGGAAGGATCATTACTCCTAACAGAGTGAGTGCGGATCCGGAAAAATTGGAAGCTGTAGAAAATTGGGAAAGACCTACGAGTGCTAAGGAGGTGAGATCATTTTTAGGATTCTGTTCCTATTATCGTGATTTCATACCAAATTACTCTCGTGTGAGCTTCCCCATGCAGTGTTTAGCTCACTGGACTCCGGGTAGGGCACGGGACCCATTCCCATGGACCAGCGAGCAAGAAGAATCTTTTAATAAAATAAAAGATTTCTTTAGGAATACACCCGTGTTGAAATATCCCACTCCCGAGGGACATTTCATCTTAGACACCGATGCGAGCAATGATGCAATAGGGGCAGCTCTCTCTCAGGTCCAAGGGGGAGTCGAAGTGCCAATAGCATTTGCTAGCAACACGTTAAGCAAGACACAGCGAAATTATTGTACCACCAAGCGAGAACTCCTCGCTGTGGTGGTGTATACGAAGAAGTTCAAGCATTTCCTTTGGGGAAGTGACTTTACCTTAAGAACCGACCATTCGTCTCTTAGGTGGCTCCTTAATTTTAAGGACGCCGAGGGGATGATAGGACGATGGTTAGCTCACCTATCCGAATTCGGATTAGAGCACAACCAAATAGAGCACCGACCCGGTACTAAACATATCAATGCGGATGCCTTGTCGAGACGACCCATCCGAAGGTGCCAAAATGCCACTTGTGATGACTGCGGGGCCCACAATGCTGTGGTAGCCCGGTTGGTATTTAATCATACCACCCCCCGTATCCCCTGGGAGGAGGCTGTGTGTAGCTATCTCGATTGGTCCCCGGAGACCATCAAGAAGTTCCAACAGTCGGATCCCACCACTGCGCGCATAATGGAATACCTACGGTCAGGTATTAAACCGGCAAGGCCACTAGTATCCCTAGAGGATAGGGAGGCAAGGCGGTTGCTAGCCCAATGGACCGAGCTAGAGATCCGAGACGGCATACTGTGCAGGTGGAAGACAACTCCCACCAATGGTAGGCTGTTGCAAATAGTGATACCCACCCCGATGAGGAGGGATATCATGTTTTATTGCCATGGCCATCAAACGAGTGGCCATTTCGGTAAGAAAAGGTCAATAGAGCGCCTACAAAGGCGTTACTACTGGCCCGGTATGAGAGGCGACCTGCTTCGGTGGATCGCCACTTGCCCGGATTGCTGTAAAAACAAGCCGGGACCCGGCCTGGGTAAGCAACCCCTATCCCAGGAATTGTTTGGTATCAGATTCGCTCGAGTGGCGATAGATATCATCAGTGGATTTAAAACGACGCCCCGAGACAATACTTGTATGATGGTCGTAACCGACTATTATACTAAGTACACTCGGGTGTTCCCCCTTCCTAACCACAAAGCCGCCACGTGTGCGGAAGCATTTGTGAAAGGCTGGGTGCTACATTTGGGTGTTCCCCTTATGATGCACAGCGACCAAGGAAGGGAGTTCGAGTCGGAGCTATGGCAGGGAATGTGCCATTACCTAGCCATTTGTAAGACCCGAACAAACCCATACCGACCACAGTCGGATGGGCAGGTAGAGCGTTTCAACAGAACCCTCATACAAGTGCTAAAGCCCCTGGTCAATACCCACCAGGACGACTGGGATGAACAGTGTGAGTTTGTGGTACATGCCTACAACAACACTGTCCATTCATCCACTAATTGTACTCCCAACCTGCTAGTGTTCGGCGAGGACATCATAATGCCCGCCGACTTAGTGTATGGAGTGGTTGGTATAGACCCGGAGGCGCCCTGCACTGTGTTGTTTGTGGAGTCATTAAGGGACAGGTTCAAACAGGCATACGAGGCCGTTCGTAAAGAACTGCTGAAGAGTGCGAAGTGGCAGAAGGTGGGTTATGACACCAATGCTAAACGAATTCGTTTTAATGTAGGGGACAAAGTCCTAAGGTATTATGAGCCGCTGGAGAAGCTGAAGCTCGTAACGCCTTGGGAAGGTCCGTTTAAAATAATTCGTGTTATCTCCGAGTCCACGGTGATGATGGAGGACTGCCTAACCGGTAGGAAATGGAAGACAAATGTCGGAAAACTTCGGCCCTGGAAGGGACGCGAAGAGGCGGAGAGGGAGTTCGGCTACAAACCACCTGTATCTGTCCCTAGTGGACCGAGTGTGGTAGTACCGACGAAACGCCCTAGAGGCCGGCCGAGAAAGACGCCGGGAGACGAAGGTATGGTGAAAAAGAAGACGAAGGCCAGGAAACGACCTAATCGTAAGAAAAGGAAAAATGTCTCGCTGAGTGAAGGCATTACGTATGGGAAGGTGCCCGCTGTGGCTAAGCGGAATCCAGAGAGGGCCGTACGTAAAGCCGGGAAAAATAAGAGGCTAACCGAAGGCGTTAGACGCAGTCCCCGGTTGAGGTCTGCCGTAACCTAACTCAGTACACAACGAGCTGCTGCGTGTTGTCCGCCATAGGCGGGTAACATACGTTCCACGGCTGGAGATGCCGAACGTGCCCTCCCCGGGGAGCTGTATCCTGTGAGCGGCGGTCGGATTAACCGGTACATTCGCTTTGAAGCGTTGTATACACCGCCAAACTCCAGCAGATAGCACTCGGGTGGTAGGCCGCGTCTCGCATGTCGAGTCGAATGTTAGTTCGGATCTAGTTCCTAGGGAAAGGTTGGAACTAGGTCACCGGATAGCCACGGCGGGATCTCGCGAGGCGAGATGCGTGACGTCATACTGGTCATAACTAGAGCGGACTCGTGGTGGTTAGACGCCACCCGTTTTTGCTCTAGTTATTGTTGGCGGTTTACAGGCCCCTAGCTGTCGGTTAGCTTGCCTAACATACTACTTTTTGTTGGACGAATCCTTCGGGAGGAGTCCAACACAGACTCCAATTCATTTGGAAGTCGCCCTCAGTGCCATGGCACAGGGGACGATTGACGCCGCGCGTCAAACTGCCAACGTTCTGTTGGAGCTAGACGAGGACCCGAAGGTCCCGTCTCGGGTCGAGGAATCTATGGATTCTTCGACAGAGGAGGCCGCCCGGACGCTCTCGGCTATGGCCGAGGCCACCGACCGGGAGAGGATGCCACCTCCACCACCACCACGCCCGGAGCGCTCGTCTGCAGCAGCCGCTTTGGGTAGCAAAGTGGATGTCCTAGACATTCCAATGTATCCTCCGGGATTCAAGACTCGGATCGAACGTATGGCACACGTCGATCGCGAGGCCGGTGTTGTGTACACCTCCTGGGGGACCTACATCCCCATGCACGCCTCCATGTTCGGATGTGGACCATTGGCGGCGGAGCAGGGTGTGCCCGAGCCCATACCAGATGATTTCAAGACTCTGGTAATGGACTCGTGCAGTGACGAGCTGGCTGACAACATGCCAGTTTCTTGGCTTCGCAACTATCTGAAGTTAGCGGAGAATATGGCGGTCAACGAAAGTCTGGCCCGAGCCGTGTTGATCTCTGAGGGCATCACCCGAAAGGCCTCAGAGTTAAGGGAGTCCGAATCCGACATGGATACAGACTCCACAGTCACCTTATCGTCGGTGGAAACCGACCGGGTCAAGCGATTGACCCGTAAACCTGCGCCTAAGGGTCCTCTCACTGAGAGCGATCTGGAGGCTGACGATGTCCGCATCGCGGTCGAGAGGTCCACAACCGAGACCGACCCAGCTGCCGACATCCCGGAGGCACCTGGCGAGATCTCGGAAGAGGACATCTCACGCCAGCAGGCTGCTGTGGAGGCAAAGCGAGCCGAGCTTGCCAAGCAGCAGAAGGAGCTCACCGCAGCTCGCCTGGTCCACCGCAAACAGCAGGCCCAACAAAAAGCCAAGGTCTCTTCCGACTCTGACTCCCCGGTCAGCGGAAGGAGGAGCCCTCGTACAGCGGGCAGGAATCCACGGGAGTCGGATTCCAGTCCTGAGATGCCGGTGCAGCCCACCAAGGTGCAGCGCCGGAAGAAAAAGAACGGAGCGAAAGCGTCTCCTGCAGAACCCACACCCCCCACCAAGCCGAGGGGTAAGGGTCAGCCGAAGACGCCCGCCTCCACCACCACAACCTCAACCACCACAGTAGCCACCTCGGCTGCAGCTTCCACTGCCAGCACCAGCGGAAAAGGTGCCAAATCCTCTGCCAAGGCTTCGGCTGGTACCACCACCACCAGCCGAGCGAGCCGTAGGGGAGCTGGTATCTACACGGACAGTGAGGATAGCGACAGCGATCCAGAACTGCCCGAGTCGGCCAAATCTGATTTGGAGTCCGTGACAACGTGGGAAGAGATGACCACGGATGTCCCGAAAGACGACAATCAGAAATGGATGTGGAAGAATGCAGCCGAGGGGTTCAAAGAACGGACTCCTCGCTGCTTCGCGGACTGTGCCTACGACACGGTCCACTACATGTGTCCAAGCGCCGTCAATAAGGACGGTGATAGCGATGACGAGGAGTGGATGAAATCCGGCCCCTCAGATACTCCTGTAGGTAAATTCTACCTCATTTGGATTGATCAGCTGAAATCCAAATTGGGGTCGATTTACAGCTACGAGGCCCGGACGAAAGTTCAGTGGGCAATGACCCAATGGGGACCAACCGGCAGCCGCCGACGGTGCCCATTCGAGTCATGCCAGCTGGCTCTCACGGGTGAGAAGATGTTCGAGACGAAGCCTCGCTTCGCTCGCCACATAGTTGAACATCACATGCACCACAAGCCTGTGATGATGTGTGTGCTTGGGGACCGCCCTAGCAAACATTGTGATGGCTCGTTCAGCACTCACCGGCGCCGAGACATGGCTCTGCACTTGCAGAAGGCCCATGGCATCGGCCTGGAGAAAACCAGGAAACGAGCCATCAAGTGCTTCAACGAGCTCCTAGCTAACTGGGCCTCGTTGAGCATTAAAGACGTTAAGGAGCAGGCATTCGAGACCGGATTCTGCTCATGGAAGAGCGGCAACTTGTTGACCTTCTTCCAAATCAACTTCTCGTCCACGAAATTCGGGATGCCCAGTGAGGTGCACCTGAAGGTAAAGAAATGGCGAGGAGATGATAAGCGGGAGAAGGCCAAAGCCCGCTCGAAGGGTCCTAACGGAGGCACAGCCACGGCTACCAGTGCTTCCAAAAGGACCCGAGCAGACCGGTCCGTGAGCCCCTCGGGTGGCAAGGACCAGCCAAGACCAGCTAACCCAGCTGATCGTCGCGAGTCGGGACAACAAGTCTCGGCTCTGGATATGCCCAGCAACCAGGCCCGTAGGTCGGGTAGCCAGGCATCCACACCGGCGACTCCAGCCACCACCTCTTCACCTGCACCCGCGGAACAACGCCCGGGCGAAGCCACTGGCAGCCAGGATGGTGGGGGCGAACTCTTCGCTCCCCCATCCGGGTATTCTTCCTGGTGGGCCGGAGAGGGATCCTCCGGCAAGCGCCCCACGTATAGCGAGTACGCGGCGAAGTTCCCCGCCGTGGGACCAGCTGGACCCGAGTCGCAGGTCCTTACCTCCCTGGGCCGGGCCAAACCCCGTGGTAGAGGCCGTGGTGGGCTGGAGTCCACCCGAGCTTCCCCGGGTGGTGGCCGAGGCCGGGGCGGTTTAACGGTTGAGGGCCCGTCTGCTCCTCCAGCAGGTACTCCGCCTGCCCCAGTGGAAGCCACCGCGCCTCCACCAGTCATAGTTCCACCAATGGGCCATCGGGTACCCCTGTTGGAACTAATTTCGGATACGCTGTCAGGTCTTCAGGATCCGAACACGTTTGTCGACCACCGAGATGTCCAAACGGTTCACATCCAGAACGAACTGATGGCAGAGTGGCAGGCATTGCACCGCCAGAAGTCAGTCGACTACTGGCGGGCGATGACTGAAGCCACCCTCAATCTGGTATACGAAGTCCAGAAGAGGGAGGAAGACAAGATCAGGCAGCTGGAGAAGGACAGAGTCCAGGAGGCTCTCGAATCCTGCCGGCGTCAGCAGAAGGAAGCCGAAAAGCTTAAGGAGTTTCACGAAGCTGAAAACACCAGATATATCCATAGGTTTAAGGAGGCTGACCTCAAGTTTTTCCTGGCTTTCGGGAAACATCTGGAGGAGTGGGACGGCTTACCGTCGTCCCTTATCTTTATACCAGATGCCCCACCGGTCCCGGCTACTCCACCGGTTCCGGCCACTCCACCGGTCCCGGCTGCTCCGCCAGTTCCGGCAGCTCTCCTGCTCCCGCCCCCTACTGTCACCCGGACTGTTCCAACTGCCACGGTCGCTGCACCAGCATCCGAGGCAATGGACAGTCCATCCGCGGTGATGAGGGCCTTGAGCCTGGGGAGCGATACGCCCAGCGAGGCTTCCGCGGCGCTCTCTACGAGCAGCTGTAGCAGCTCGGCCCCATCTGCCTCAGTGGAGTCGGCTGAGAAGATGGACACGGATCCAGAAGATCTTTAAGTGTCCATCTGACGGTGTCACCTTTGTACCCGAGGGTAAAAGCATCCAATATGCCAGAGGCACTGTTCCTTACGCTGGACTCCTGATATCTGGAACGTAACCTGCAGCGAAGATGGACGCTAAACCCGACACACCAAAAAGGATTACCACACCCACCCGGGGCTCCATCTTCCCATCTTCATCAGGGCACATCACAACAGCAACGTGGCTTGCCACCACACATATGTCGCCGGATGGAGCTGCAGAAACCAGTCGTTCCAGATTCGCCGGAAGTCCGGTATATTGTAAGGGTGATCCTGCTACCCTGGTAGGACACCTACATTTATCAGTATTACTATTATTTTTGTATAAATATATTTTTATACCATATATATATTCTTGTAATTAAAACAAACAAATTTTTCTCGGGTTATCTACCCCACCTCGGGTCGGTTAGTTAATACTGTAAAATTTTATTCATATCACTTGATTACTCGTCTACCACTTTTTAATACGTCTTGTTTACAATAATAACACTACTGTAACACTGTTACTACATATCACCATGGGTCGATGGTGCATAAGGCGCCACTTCCCATTCGTTATTATTTAATTATCATTACTTCGGGTTATATGCTACGATGCCTCACTATGTACATATAAATTATAATGCCCCTTAGTGTTCTATATTCAATACGAACTGTATATATATATAGACTTACCTATTTGTGTATAACACTACTGTATAAATTTAACAATAGTTATTTATTAATTACACCCAACCCTAGGTAATGTCTAGTGGGGGTGGTGTAGGGGCCGGCATCGTGGTATATATATTAGTGCCGTTCATCCGAGAGACGTGTTCGTGTGGTACTCGTCCCTTCTATGCCAGCTAGGTGTCGCTTTGCTATACCTCGTTGGTACAAGAGGGGGCAGCACCATGCCTCGCGTCCAGCTTCTACTAAGAAGCCGGACGAGCGGCAGAAGGTGACTGGACCTAGTCCAGTCCAGACGTGTAGCTCAACCTGTAGACTAGAGTGGAATAAAGTCCTACCCGAGAGGTAGGGGTTTCTGGGGCTTTGCCCAACCCGAACTACTCGCGTTGTGTTGGTATTTCTAGTGGTAAGCGAGCCAAAGAGCCACCCAACATATAAGTCAATACGAACCATTACATAGGCATTGTCAAACAGTAGTTGCCATACCATTCTGATGAACACCGACAATAAGGTAAGTTATTTGAATTTGTATTCATGAAATACCCGTGAGTGAGATATGAATTGCTTATATGGAAATGAGTCCCTTTTAATACACATATAAATTATAAAGGTCTTCCTTGATGGATGCACAGTTGTGTTCAGACCTAAGGTTGATTCAAACTTGATCAACACACCCAACAAAATTATCCCGGTCGCTATCAGTTCTCCCACAAATAGGAGGCAGCACTGACCACTTATTCCCACCTCTCCCCCCCCCCCATTATGAAACTGATTTCAATGTGCGTTTTTATTTACTCTTTTTTTTTAAAACTAGGATCTGTACCTAGAGGGTATTCACAAATAATTCATATGAATTCAATAATCCTACATGCTTAATGACCTTGTGGGATGGGGGGCAGGAGCAGTCAGTTTGTCACAAGGAATTCCCTATCAATAATTATCTTTAATCTAATAGACAATGGCACATGAATGAGCATACAGACAAGATAGAGGGTATTGTGGTTTGATATGTGTTTGCAAGTGACAATTTGTATAGACAGAAGAAAAAAACTAGACTGAAAGGTATATAAATAAAGCAGTGCAGAGACATAGTATGTTTGGGATATAGGGGATGCTCCAGGGCGGCTACAATTGCTGAAGACATGCCAAGCTAGTAATCTCAGCACAAATACCGTTTATTGGCTGGGATCAATGAGCGATAATAGAGGACATCACCACCTGACGTATTGTCAGTTCTCCAACATAGGAGGCAGCACTGACCACTAGTTCCCACCTCTACCCTCGCCCCATTATGAAATAAATTTCAATGTGTGTTTTATTTATTCTTTTTTTCAAAAACTAAACGAGGATCTGTACCTAGAGGGTATTCACAAATGATTCATATGAATTCATTAAACCTACACACTTAATGACCTTGTGGGATGGGGGCAGGAGCAGTGGACATACTGCCGGTGACAGAAATCAAATGACATCAGTTTGTCACAAGGATTTCCGTATCTATAATTATCTTAAAGCTAATGAGAGTGAGTGAGTAATAGATGTTTTACGCCATTTCGACAGCTATGGTCATATTCATGGGGAGAACTACATTACACAATTTCACAGAGGAAAGTGTCAGTACCCATGCATATGTGCACCACACACATCAGAGGGGGTAGGAAAGATGAGATATAGACCCTTTTAAGTGGGCTAGGGAAGCCCTCTTTAAACTAATAGACAATGGCACATGAATGAGCATACAGAGAAGATAGAGGTTTATTGTGGTATGATAAGTGTTTGCAAGTGGTTATTTGTATAGACAGAAGAAAAATACTAGACTGAAAGGTATATAAAAAAAGCAGTGCAGAAACACAGTATGTTTGGGATATAGGGGAGGCTCCAGGGCGGCTGCAATGGCTGAAGACATGCCAAGCTAGCAATCTCAGCACAAAGACCTTTTATTGGCTGGGATCAATGAGCGATAAAAAAGGACATCACCGCCTGACATATTACATTAAATTGTGGCCGCCACATGGGAAAAAGCTCGCCTGTGAACCATACACCGCCACCTGTTCCCATAATGTTTTCCCCATGAACAATTACTGGCCGAATTACTATGCACAAGTTTCATCCCCCCAGTGTTAACAATGCATGTGTGTAAACCTGCATATGCAATGCTTTAATCTTTTTCCTTTTTATCACGCTGTGGTGGATTGTGCTTAAACCTTTATGATCTGTTTATATACATGTATGATGCATTCAGGTTCATATCCTTGTGTTAGCATGATACAGAATTGACGAGTAACTCGCCTGCAGTGCATTTTCACATCATAGCTTTCCTTTCAAGTCCTTTCAGGTGTTTCAACCCCGAGAGTCATCATCATAATTATGTGGGCGTACTGCTGCTGAGTTAATTACTGAGTTGCTACATTTATGATAACGACCAAAGGGACTGACTCTCCAAGGCTTTAGTATAGGGCAATATTCAACCAGTCAGATAGTTCCCTCCACTCACTGCAGAATCCTTTCGATACCTCACATTTAAAGTGGTGCCTAACATGCTTTATGTCTCTCCAGGTACCAAATCAAGTCATGACTTCCGCACTTGGTGTCCATACTAGGGCCTACACATGCTGACCAAAAGGGGGCATTAATTTAAAACATTGGATGACCCTCAAATGGTTATGCCTGTTGTTATATTGGAACTGGAAGTGCTCATACAGGCAGTTCATGTGTTCTGGAAATCTGTTGGCTGTGGTTTAACCATAATATGGGCGTACCCAGAGGAAGGAAGTAGACACAACTATTAGCATGTTAGTAATCATGCAGGGTTGCATACCATTCCTCCAACCCCCTCCCAGTACACAGAGACACATTCATGGAGCACACCCCGTGTTGATCCAACAGGGCAAAGGAATGAACCCCGCCCCTCACCACGTCTTCCCCATGCATGTTCCCACTCCAAGTCCAGATGAGTCTGATAGTGCCCAAGGTCAGTGAGGTGGGCGTCGATCGCCTGTCCCTGTCCTGGCTACTTCTCCTGCCACACACGCAACGTATGCAGATTGCCCTTATCTGGATGCTGCTATATACATTTAGACAAGGCCCTGGGGAGAGGTAGGAGCAGCTGAGCTTAAGAGAGCATTTGTCTGACTGCTCTGACAGCTATTGAAACCTGTGACGACAGGGACCTATAACCTTTCATTCCAGTGGTTGACAAAAAGCTGTAGACACAAAGATGAGGAAATAATTGGAAAACTTGATCCCTACATTTCATCTAGTCTTAGATATCCTTTTGCCATCTTGACTTGAGCCACAGAAATTCATCTGGCATAATTTACCTTTACTCACCAAGGGAAGGAAGGACAGACAGATAGCGAGATAGATGGATAGATAGGTAAGCAGACAGGCAGATAGATAGAGATATAGATAGAGAGAAATAGAGAGAGAGAGAGAGAGAGAGGGGCGTGTGTTACACATAAGGACCCGCTTTAAGGGGACCAAAGGACCCACGTGGGTCCTTATGTTGAGGGAGTGGGTCCCTATGTTGACAACATAAGGACCCGGGGTCCTTATGTTGCCAAAATGGGTCCCTATGCTGCCGAGATGGGTCCTTGTGTTGATGCAGCTTTTCTCTCTCAAAACTGGGTCCTTTGGCTGCCGGGTCACCGCAGGTAGGGAGGTTTTGGTAGTTGAGAGAGGTTTTTTCAGAACACATAGGGAGGGGGTGAGGGAGGGTTTTAAAGGGTTCAGGAACATAGGGAAAGGGTCCAGGACCATGGGGAAAGGGTCCAGAACAGCAGGGAAAGGGTTCAGGAACATAGGGAAAGGGTTCAGAAACATAGAGAAATGGTCCAGGACCACGAGAAAGGGTCCGGGACCACAAGGAAAGGGTCCAGAACCACAGGGAAAGGGTTCAGGAACATAGGGAAAGCATTCAGAAACATAGGGAAAGGGTTCAGGAACACTGGAAAAGGGTCCAGGAACATAGGGAAAGGGTCCAGGACCAAAGAAAAGGGTCCAGGATCACACGGAAAGGGTCCAAAACCACAGGGAAAGGGTTCAGGACCATACGGGAAGGGTTCAGGAACACTGGGAAAGGGTCCAGGAACATAGAGAAAGGGTTCAGGACCATAGGGAAAGGGTCCAGGACCATAGGGAAAGGGTCCAGGACCATAGGGAAAGGGTTCAGGAACATAGGGAAAGCGTTCAGAAACATAGGGAAAGGGTTCAGGAACACTGGAAAAGGGTCCAGGAACATAGGGAAAGGGTCCAGGACCACGGAAAAGGGACCAGGACCACAGGGAAAGGGTCCAAAACCACAGGGAAAGGGTTCAGGACCATAGGGAAAGGGTTCAGGAACACTGGGAAGGGTCCAGGAACATAGATAAAGGGTTCAGGACCATAGGGAAAGGGTCCAGGACCATAGCGAAAGGGTTCAGGACCACAGGGAAAGGGTTTAGGACCACGGGGAAAGGGTCTAGGACCATGGGGAAAGGGTCCAGAACCACAGGGAAAGGGTTCAGAAACACTGGGGAAGGGTCCAGGAACATAGAGAAAGGGTCCAGGACCACGGGGAAAGGCTTCAGGACCACAGGGAAAGGGTCCAGAACCATGGGGAAAGGGTCCAGGACCACAGGGAAATGGTTCAGAACCATAGGGAAAGGGTTCAGAAACACTGGGGAAGGGTCCAGGAACATAGGGAAAGGGTCCAGGACCGCGGAAAAAGGTCCAGGACCATAGGAAAAGGGGTTAAGGACAAAAGGAAAAGGGTTTAGTCCACGGGGAAAGGGTCCAGGACCACAGGGAAAGGGTCCAGAACCACAGGGAAAAGGGTCCAGAAACACTCGGAAAGGGTCCAGGAAATTAGAGAAGGGGTCCAGGACCACGGGGAAAGGCTTCAGGACCACAGGGAAAGGGTCCAGAACCACAGGGAAAGGGTTAAGCACTGTAGGGAAAGGGTTCAGAGAACACTAGGAAAGGGTCCAGGAACATAGGGAAAGGGTCCAGGACCATGTGGAAAGGGTCCAGAACCACAGGGAAAGGGTTCAGGAACATAGGGAAAGGGTTCAGAAACATAGGGAAATGGTTCAGGAACACTGGGATACGGACCAGGAACATAGGGAATGGGTCCAGGACCACAGGAAAGGGTACAGGACCATAGGGAAAGGGTTCAGGACCACGGGGAAAGGGTTCAGGACCACGGGGAAAGGGTCCAGGACCATGGGGAAAGGGTCCAGAACCACAGGGAAAAGGTTCAGGACCAAAGGGGAATGGTTCAGAAACACTGGGAAAGGGTCCAGGAACATAGAGAATGGGTCCAGGACCACTGGGAAGGGTCCAGGACCACAGGGAAAGGGTCCAGAACCACAGGGAAAGGGTTCAGGACCATAGGGAAAGGGTTCAGGAACACTGGGAAAGGGTCCAGAAACATAGAGAAAGGGTTCAGAAACACTGGGAAAGGGTCCAGGATCTACCTAGACTTTTGTACCATGTAATCTGTAAAACACCTTTATATTTTTCATTTGGAAGATTTGGTGTAAGAGGACACTTTATCTACTGCCCACCTACTGCCGGATAGATATGAATGCTATCTCTGTATGGAGAATCCTGTTACTTAATTGAGAAGAATGCACACCTGTATTAATTCATAGGGCTTTTGGTTTTAGCACCCTAAACCAACCACCAGTGACCACAAAACACATTTGAGTTACCTGCTGGTGATATTGTACTATCTCTGTAAATATCGACCCGGTAGGAGGTTCTTTCTAAAATGAAATATCCTCACATAATTGTGTTGACAAATAGGTTTTCTAATCCTGCCATTTTGCATAAAATCCACATGATTTTTACCAACCATGTGTACCATTTAATTAAATAATAAGGAAAATTTAGTCTTTTTAGAAGGCACTAAAACTAGCATGCCATGAGCTCACTCCAACGTATAACCTATATCTGAGTAGGCATCATGATGCCTACTACAGCGTTATTACAGAAAGGAACCTTAAGCTATTTAAAGGACAACGCCCTTAAGTCTCTCTATAAGCCAGAGGCAGATGTGTAACGATTTAAAGGGCAGGGATAGAGATATGGTACAGATGTTGTTTCTTTTATCTATAGATGTGCATACCTATATGTAGTACCTATGAAATCCCTTTTAAATAAGAGTGTTCCCAGGCAGGTCTACATTTGGATTAAGACAGCCTCACTGTCCAGCAATTCCCTTCATATAGTTGATAGATAATTTTACCGGCATTTCTCATGTAAGTCATGTCACATGCATCAAGATTTATTTTTGAAGCCAGTATGTTTAAAAAAAAAAGAACAGTAGCCTTGAACGTGTTAGCATAATTGCCAACTCATGGCAGTGACCCTTGGCATTACATGTGCCCTGTACACGAGGAATCTATGAGTACTTGTATTCGGATTTTACATAATCGAGTCACTGTTAGGATGCATTGGCCATTCAAACCACTGCATTGAATACCTCCATATACAGTGATATAGCATAAAAAACACAGTGCCAAAAATAGCTGGTAGTGACATTAAATGTCCCAGATTCTGAATAGCATTCATAATATTGCAAGTATCTTCACCCCTTGCTGTCTGGTTGACATTGTGAAATATTAAAAGTGTTCAAGACTGTGACAAAATCACAGGTGTCATTTTGAATATTACTAAACAGGCCTTGTCACTGTTGGAAGACGGATGAATCTTTCACTATGCATTATGCATGATGGCTTTTTGCTGATCCTAATCAGCAGCATGACAAGTCAATGTAGGTCTAGCTTCAACCCTATCTGGGCTAAATAGTGTCTTAATGTTGAGGGCCTATTGTTCTTCATGATACATGAATTAAACCCTCGGTTATAATCACCATGACTGCACCCTTAAGCTGTACCTTTAAGTCCTGGGTCCACTAGGTGTAATTAGTTCTGGCTTCGGCACTGATCTCACCAGTTCGTATTTCTGTGAGACTGCTGAGTATGAAAATATATGATTTTGGGTCATGTACTATGAATAAGCATTTTGGATCCAAGGAATATTGCACAGTGGATGCTAACCACTACATGATCGTGCATCATCCATATTCTGTGAGCTCAGTCCTGGTGCTACATTGCAGCATCATTGCCACACATGAGAGCATTGCTGTTGTTCGCCAAATGAAATGCGGGCCAGACTGCTTGTGAGACCTGACTGATGCCTTCAAAGTGTTAAGTACAGCAAATGAGCACCTTTGCAAGTGAATGCATGACCCATGTCTGCAAGAATGTTCTCATGGCCTAGTGTTAAAGTCAGAATATCTTTTAAAAACGACAGATCTGAAAATTTGTGGTTAAATCATTTCTTTCCTTGCGGCTTAATTTTGTTATTCCCACCATTAATTGCCCATTGCAACATTTTCTTTATCGTTTAGGCCTATCTTATACATAACCTCACTCGGTAGATGATAAAGAAAATGGCACAAATGGACGACAGAGGCCCTGTGGCCTTGGACTCCAAATTAATCTGAGAACTTAGCTCCAACTGTAATCAAGTATGTTTTATCTGCTTCCTGATATAAGTGAACGTGGAATTTACAAATTATCTTGAAATAACACAGGAATCTTCTGACAAGTGACAGGTCTTATATCTGTGCATCAAAACAGTCGAAATCAATGTCATATCCTATAAATACATTTGTTGGCACCACTTGAGTCAACTCAAAACTTTTGATGCAAATCTTGAGCACATAACCTAGCAATCTATAACCAATACACATCCATCAAGTAGATAACGTCAGTGAGAAATGCCTTTTAATGCTTACTATACCCATTGCTCACCCACCCTCTTGCCACACAAAAAAACACCACCTCAGCCCACCCCAGCCTACTCCGACCCCTCCCACCCCACCCAGCCTATCTCGTTCCTGCACCCTCCCCATTAATGGTGTATTAATGTATTATGCTGACTGATGTATGAATGCAGCCTTGGCATGTAACTCGGCAGCCCTGCAGTCAAGCATCATGATCACCCTACCCGGATTTATACAGACCTGGAGGTTCAGCATGATGCTCCTATGAAGTGCTGGCAAGTAGACTCGCCATCACTTCATTGGTGGGCATGATGCACTCATACATTCTGGGCCCTTAAAGGTTTAAAGCCACCTTGCCTGTATATAGCATACTGAATGGGAGCATGGTCATAGGCTCACACAAGGGGTTCTTGGAAGGGTTGGCTGAGCATGAATGGTTTGTGCTCAGGAGCTGCTCACATTTACAGGCATTGAGTTGTTTGCTAACTAATCATTATGTAATACCCCAATCCACCCCCACACTGCTCCACATGCACTGTAGCAGAGGGGTTTTCCCAAACAAAGGAAGTCATTTTGTCAGAGCAGTGAGGAAGTAACTACCTTTGCAACAGTCACATCTCCCATGTGTTTCCAAAGGTTGATTTCTATGAAAGTCTAATAGAAAGTGTTGAGTGGGTTCTAAGGAATCCACCTTGCAGTAGGACATTGAAATGGCAAGGATGCTGTTGTAAAAGAAATTCTCGCTCTTCCCCACCCTGAGAATCAATTTCCCTACTTGAGAATTACACTCTGACTTTGGACCACCCCTAAACCAATCCTCTGACCGATTCCCTCTTTGCAACACACAAGGGAATCAATTCCCTGAGGTGATTGATTGATTGATTTGTGTTTTACAACACTTTAGCGGCAGTAAGTGGCTATCCCGTGCTTCACAGGTTGATAATTTAACAGAGGAATGTGTCAGTGCCCGCGCATATGTGCACCACACACATCCTGAGGGGATAGGAAAGAGGAGATATAGACCCTTTTAAGTGGGCTAGGGAGGCCCGTCCCTGAGGTGAATGAGTTCCGTTTTGGGCATAGCACCTCCGACAGAATCAATTCCAAACCTTTTCACAATGGCCTCCTGAGGTGTGACTTGGCAAGGAAGTGAGTGAGTAGGGCACTTTTCACAACACAGCCTGATTCATAGAAAAGTGAACACTTTTTCAGTCTAGGTTGGTAAATGCTTTTAAGGGCTAATGAGTGTTGCAGGTGATATCTCCTGTGAAATTCACATTTCAAGCTTTTAGAAACAGCCTCAAGAGCAATGAGAGGTGCTGTTGACAAGCAGGCTGCAGTGCCAAATGGAGGTTGGTAGACAGCTAGAAGGGGAAGGAGAAGCATGGGCGCCACATGCCCTTCCCTTGCTAATGGGTATGAAGGGATTAGTTCGGGAGCCAGTCTGGAATCAGTTCGATTACCTGGTGTTGAAAGCAGCACAAGGGTTGGATCCTAGTAATTTATTAGTGCTGATTATGAATCTGAGCTGCGTATCTGGATATCTAGGTCGGAACAAGGTCAAATTAAAGGTCGAAGGTCATAATTTGGTATTCAATATAAAATTCTATTTTGGTTAGTCTACTGGAACTATACTATGCGTTATGGCACTGATTTGCTAAGATGTTTGGAGGAATGAATGATTAGGTAAGAATGTGCCAAAAGTAATAGGTATGCATCCACTGTATACCATTAAATCCCTTTATAGGCCTTGGCACACAGTAGTTGCTAAACCATTCTGATGAAAACCGACAATTAGGTAAGATATTTGAACGTGTATTCATGAAATATCCATGATTGAGGTATGAATTGCTTATATGGAAATGAGTCCCTTTTAATACACATGTAAATTATATAGGGCTTACTTGATGTACGCACAGTTATGTTCAGACCTAAGGTCAATTCAAATTTGATCACACCCAAAAAAATTATCCCGGTTGCTATCAGTTCTCCCACACATAGGAGGCACCACTGACCACTAATCCCCACCTCTACCGCCCCCCCCCCATGAAATTGATTTCAAAGTGTGTTTTATTTGCTTTTTTTCAAAAACTAAACAAGGATCTGTACCTAGAGGGTAGTCACAAATAGTTCATATGAATTCATTAAACCTACATGCTTAATGACCTTGTTGGATGGAGGCAGGAGCAGTGGACATACTTCTGGTGACAGAAATCAACTCACATCAGTTTGTCACAGGGAATTCCTTATCCCTAATTATCTTTAAGCTAATAGACAATGGCATGTGAATGAGCATACAGACAAGATAGAGGGTATTGTGGTTTGATATGTGTTTGCAAGTGGCAATTTGTATAGACAAAAGAAAAATACTAGACTGAAAGGTATATAAATAAATCAGTGCAGAGACATAGTATGTTTGGGATATAGGGGATGCTCCAGGGCAGCTATAATGGCTGGAGACATGCCAAGCTAGTAATCTCAGCACAAATACCATTTATTGGCTGGGATCGATGAGCGATAATAGAGGACATCACCACCTGACATATTGCATTAAATTGCGACTGCTGCGTGGGAAAAAGCTCGCCTGTGAACCATACGCCACCACCTGTTCCCATAATGTTTCTATCCCCACAAACAATTACTATGCATAAGTTTCATCCCCCCACTGTTAACAATGCATGTGTGTAAAACTGCAGGTGCAGTTTTATCAACAACGCTGTGATGGATTGTACATAACCCTTCAAGGTGTGAATCTATCTATATGTAGATGTATCAATGCATTAGGGTTCATATCCTTTTGTCGCCATGATACAGTATTGGCGAGTAACCCGCCAGCAGCATATTTTAACATTATCAAGTCTTTTCAGATGTATCAACCCGAGAGTCATCACCATAATTATGTGGGCATACTGTTGCTGAGTTGCTCACTGAGTTGCTTGATCTATAAATGATAATGACCAAAGGGACTGACTCTTCAAGGCTTTAGTATATGGCAATTATCAACCAGTCAGATAATTCCCTCTATTCACCACAGAATCCTTTTGGTACTCAACATGCTGCAAGATTAAGTACTGAGCTTCCACATACTAATGCCTGCATAGACCTCTGTGCATGCAGACACTTAAAGGGCTAAATGTGCACGTGTGTGTGTTGTTATATTGGAACTGGAAGTGCTCATACAGGCAGTTCATGTGCTGGAAATCTGTCGGTGGTAGTATAACCATAATATGGGCGTACCCAGAGGAAGGATGTAGACACAAGTATTGGCATGTTAGTAAGCATGCAGGGCTGCATGCCACCACCCCCCTTACCCACACCCACACACTCACACCCACACACATGGAGCCCAGACAGTGTTGATCCAACAGGCCAAAGCAATGAACCCCACCCCTCACCACATCCCCCTCCATCTTCTCCCTCCAAGTCCAGATGAGTCTGATAGCACCCAAGGTCAGGGAGGCGGGTGTCGATCGCCTGTCCCTGTCCTGGCTACTTCTTGTGCCACACACGCGACGTATGCAGATTCCCCTCATCTGGAAGCTGCTATCTATGGCAAGACATCACCCTGGGGAGGGTTGGAAGCAGCTGAGCTTAAGGGAGCATTTGTCTGACTGCTCTGACAGCTATTGAGACCGGGAACGACAGGCACCTACAACCTTTCATTTACACTTTACAGTGGTTGAAAAAAAGCTATACAAAGATGAGGAAATAAGCAGAAAGACATGATCCCTGCACATTATCTATAGTCTTGGATATCTTTTTATCATTTTGACTTGAGCCACAGAAATTCCTCTGACATAATTCATTTTAGGTATTTCCCCAACTTGGTGGGGAAAGAGTGAGAGAGAGAGAGAGAGATATGGCGAGAGTGAGGGAATGAAATAGGGCCAGAGAGAGGAGAGATAATGGAGAGGGAAATAGAAATAAAGAAAGAGAGTAGAGTAGGAGAGAGAAAGAGAGAGAGAGAGAGAGAGAGAGAGAGAGACGGAGGGCAGAGAGCAGAGACAGAGAAAAAAAAATGGGGAATATAAAGGCTCCTGGCATGGTGTCAAATAATTGAATCAGATAATAACTAACGTTATGATTGAAGACAGATAAGACCGTACAAGTGTAGATTTGACACTGATTAGACCATGGAAACCCGCCATACATCAACTTGTACATCTTCTGTCTGGATGCTTTGTGAGTTAGCCCTTTAAGGGTCACTAATGCTGGAATGCAGGTCGGCATGATGCACCAATGAAGTGCTAGCTAGATTGCTCACCAGTACTTCATTGGAGCATAATGCCGACCCTCCAGGTGTATCAACCCTGGTTTCAACGGATTAGGTCTACTTCCTATGCTACACTACCACGAAGTGTCAGATTTGACTATGAGCATCCACTAAGGTAACCCATGTGACTGAGGTTCTGACCAATCAGAGGGCAGAAGCCTCATTCTGGTGAGAATGCATCAATAAATAGGTCAACTATGGCTTATATGGTCATGCTGGCCTAGTTGGGTCAACCAAAATGTAAACATGATAGCATTCATCACATGTGGATTTGACAGATTAATTTGGGGCCACTGTAGTGGGCTGTTTACTGTGGTTTCAAACTAAATGTCTCATCAGGCGTGATTGGTAGTTCAAATGGTAGTTCAAATGGATTCAGGTGTATCAACCCTAGAGGGTCGGCATAATACTTGAATGTAGTCCTGGCAAGTTACTCACCAGGGCTGCATTTATGCATCATGAGGACTAATGGGTGTGATGCATCAATACATCAGCGGCCCCTAAAAGGTTCATGGCTGCTAATGCATCAATGCTCAATGTGTCATGCCCATTGTTCGACATGATGCACTCGCTAGGGCTACATTCATTCATCACTGGTTGATACTGTCCCAAAGAGTCGGCATGATGAACCAAGGGCTTGCTAGCAGTGTCGCCAGTGATTCATCATGACGACCAATGGGCATATGATAATACAATTCTGGATTAGCGACCACCCCTTTAAGGGTTAAGAGGGGAGGGGCTGGAAGAGGACATCACGTGTAGACCGATCCTTATCTACTGCCATACGCATCCATCATGCCTTTCTTGCTGATCTATGGAGTAGTGGCCAGACAGTTGAAAAAAAATGGATAAATATCAAAAACCTCTATGTCTGGAATTCTACAGCGCGACACTGGCTTTTAGGGTCAATGTTATTCTTAAGGCAGTTGGCAAAAATGGTATCTATTAGGTAAGCCGTTGAATTTCTCATACAACAACTTCAAGATGCAGCTTTGGGGCTGTAGCGAAAATGGAATTGCGTTGTGAATCTTTAACTTATGTATAGCTCATTTTCAGCATGTCTTCTTCTTGCACTGATGTGAAAATTCAAAAACAAAATTACTTTCGAAAGATTGAGTCAAAATAGGGTAAAAGCACCCTGAGTCGGACAGATACCTAAAGTCAGACTCCCTTGGGGTGGAATTACATCATTTCACCTATGATATTTCACCTATGATATGAGTTGAGTATGAAAAATGACATATCATTCTGTGGACTGAATGCAGCATGTTAAATACAGTCTACCCATTCCATGCTTCACAACTTTACAAACCTAGGGTGTTTTTGTTGTATTCTGACAGTGGAAAATGGCAAGTGAATGGGGAAATTGGTTTGACTAGAGATACTCTCATGTCTAAATTTTTGTGTGCATGATAATCTTACAACTGGCAATTGGAAGATGTACATTTTTGCAAGTGATCTGGCCCTAGGCACATCAATTGATCACTTATATCACATTGTGTGAGTTATTTTTATATCACCATCAAATGATACCAACAGTCAGACACCTATTACATCTTACTTGGGACACTTTATATTGTGTGCTATCAGCTCTTACAATGAAATACATTGTCACAGAGAGAATTCTATATATCATCATGATAGCCAGAGCCATAGAGATTTATCATCATTTATTGCAGTTAACTTATCATCTGTCACCTCAATTCTATCTGTAGCGCATGTCTACCTTGGAAGTCATGTTCAGTTAAGCAAAACAAACTGCCCAGCAGCAGATAAATAAAAATATACATCCTGGTGTGCCCTGGATAGCAATATTGTAATATGTTTAATTCTGTTTCATTATGTCACATGCTTTTACAACACATTTCAAATACATTTATCCATTGTGTCTATATCAATGGGCAAAGGTACTGTCTGACTCTAGGGTCACTATTCATATGAGCTGTCCGACTTAAGGTGCAATTAGACCTTTTGAATGAAACATATCATTTTACAGTTCATTTACTAATACATATTCGGCAGCACTGTCAAATCCCTTCATGCATAACAGCAGTCAATTAGCATGTTTTCACTGGTGCAACTAACTTTAGAATTCACTAACTTTAGAGGTTCCAGATTCAAAGAGCAAATATTATCACATCTTGTGTGGTCAGGAGCGTCCAAAATGGGTGCCCTTACCCGACTGCAGCGGGTCAAAAACATAGTGTGTGGAGATGTCACTGGGAACTGCAGAGGACGCATACAATCTATAACAGTAGGTTATACTGTCTTGTGTATACCTTTTGTACAAAACATTGCTTTGGTTATAACACATTAAGGGCCGCTGATGCATTAATGAATTATGCCTATTAGTTGTCATGATAAACAAATGCAGCCCTGGTGAGTAACTCACCAGTGCTACAATCATGCATCATGGCAGCCCTACGTGGCTGATACATTCCCAGAGGGTTGGCATGATTGGCATTATGCACTCCTCCTTCAGCGGCCCTTAAAGGGTAAACCTTGTGTCTACATGATGACCCCAACTGCAATGAAGTAATAAGTTCAATTGGAAAGCATAGAGTCCTCTCCATATGAAAATCAGATTAAATGAATAGTTGTAGAATTACTGCTAAAGTTTCTGATTGAACACAATAACCAACCACAGTTAAAGCCAGTAAACATCCCCAACCTCTTAGCCTCAGGTTTAAGTCCTTTACGGGCCGCTGATGCAGGAGTGTATCAAGCCCATTGGTCGTCATGCTGGACTATCAAGAGGAACATCATGCCAACCCTCAGGGAGTATATGGCCAGCATGATGCACGAGTGTAGACAGGAATATAATCGCGCATCATGGCAACCATTAGTCATAATGCATGCATCAATGCATTAGTGGCCCTTAACTCTCTAAGGGCCGCTGATGCATTATTGAATCATACCCATTGGTCGTCAAAATGCATCAATGCAGCCCTGCCGAGTAACTCGCCAGAGCCACATTCAAGCCCCATGCCGACCCCACAGGGTTGATACTCTCCCGGAGGGTCGGCATGATGCTACAATGAAATGCCTGAAAGCAAATCCGACTTTTAGTGAGCAAGTCTGCTCACTCGCCAGCACTTTGGTGCATCATGCCGACCATGGTACAGTCCTGCATCAGTGGTTTTAAAGGGTTAAAGAGTGAGTGGAAGTGAAAAATAACACCTTGTATTATGTTCCCAGTACAGATGTCCCATGGATGCAGGAGGAAGAATGGACTCGTGGATATAATTACTTGGAGGCTGGGGACGGATAGATAAGGCAATGGTCATTGGCTCAGGAGGAAAGGAACAATGGAAAGTTTGATTCATTATCTGTAACTTGGGGATTGCTTTTCGCTTATTTCAACATGGTCAAATCAATATAACAGAATTACCGTAGTGTTCCGAATAATTGCTGGGGTCTCAAAGAGGCACTGATCGTGAATAAGTGACAAAGGAACCAGACAATTATATCAAGGAAATAACTACCACTAGAATATCAAATAGTTATTGGTCTTGTACATATATACAATGGATAGAGTCTTTACATATTTATTTTTTTTCAAATAAACCCTTGGACCATGTTAAAAGCGATGGGGCGTTTAGATAAAGTACTACGAAATGTTACTTTGTTTCATGAAGATTAACAGATAAGATTTCTCTGCAGACTTTTCCACATTTCATTAAGTACACTCTGAGCCCTAATTGTAAATATACAGCACATTGTCGTGTACTGGGCACGGGGCTATTTACTGTAGAGTCATTAGGTTTGTACTTACAGCACTTCTTACTGTTTTCTAAAAATAAAAGCAAAGTAAATAGCTGTAAATAGCTTGGCGCAGTATTACAGTGTATGAAAGGTGAGTTCTGTGGCACAGGAAGTGCAATGAGAACGCAATCAAAAGGACGACCAATAATCTCTGGAAAAAAAAACACACACACATTACTCAATGCCGAAAGAAGAAGTTGATGAAATGTTTGGTATTAGGATTAAGTATGTTACATCAAAAGAAATGCACTAATAGACATAGCTCTATATATTTCTGGTGACAAAGCAGGGCTCATAAAGTCCCAAAAGTCGTAAGAAATCAGTCACATTTCGTGTTATTTCCAGGATCCTCATGGTGAAAACTAGGCCATATCTCTCCAATCAGAGAGAACAATACAATTTGTGACGTCATTAATGACATGACAACGTCATAATGACGTGACGCGTGCAACCAGTCACGTGCACGTGAGGTCCCCATGGAGAGCAGCCATGCTGAAATCACTCTTTTTGACGTTCACAAAATATTACTGATATAATCAGCCCCTGAGAAAAAGTAGTGAAAAGAGCAATTTTAACAACATCGACAGAGCCATTGACTTAGCCACGCTTGCTTTTCACCTAAGGTAATTGCATCACAAATTAGGCCAAGCGCAGCTCACGGTATTGGCAATTTCTCACAATAAAATGCAATTTAAATGGATTAGAATGGGGAAACGTATCAGATTTGACCTAGAAAAAAGCTAACACCCCCTCTACCTCGCAGAGCCTGGGGCTTTTGTGATTGTAATGGGTGATCGGGCGGAAGGCTTCAGTAATAAAGTGTGAACCGTTAATACAGGGGTGTCGACGGCATTAGGTAAATGATGAAAAGAAGGCGGGGTGGGCAATTGTTGAGTCACTCAGCATAATTAGCATGGCATCTCCAATTGAGCATATCCTCTCTTGACACACTACCCTCTTAGTAACCCTTTACAGACCGCACAGTGCATCATGCCCATCAGTCGTCATGATGCATCGATGCAGCTGGCATGTCGACTCCCTATAGGCTACCATCCATGCATCAGGTTGACTCTTTGGAGATTGATGCACTCCAAGAGGGTTGGCATGATGCACCAGTGCAGTGTTGGTAAGAGGACTCGCCAGTACTGTATCGTTGCACCATATTGACAAAGGAACATGACCCTGGACAAATCACCTGGTCCTTAAATGGTTAGGACACCCGTCAGCATGGCTCATGTCCAAACAAACCCCCACAGATCCAGGATCATGTATTACAACATGGCCACGCCCCATCTCCGTGTTTTGTTATGTTACAGAATGCTTTCCAGATGCCCAGGTGAGCCTGAATTTTTGCCTTCTGTTGCTCTGAATTTCCATCGACATTTGCATGTCATAATCCTCGCTGCTAAACCGATGTAGTATGCGGTTTTTGGATGAATACAATTTGTTGTGGGTTGGCACGTTCAATACATTTTTGTCTTAGGATTTCACAATGAGAAATCCGTCCTTTGCAATGTTTATGAATACATGTACACGTTATTGTATATCATTGAACCATTTACATCTTAAGAAATCCTCCCTTGATTGAAATACAAGATTTGGACAGGAAACACTGATCTGTGGAGTAGGTACTAATCAATATATGTAACATTGATAATGACAACTGTAGTTTATTGTATCGATCCATATACGTGTCTTCTTCTTATGCATCCCCTTTGTACATTCTTAGATGCTCTGTAAAAAAAGGTCGTCGAAATACCGGCATAATCTTTGTCTCAAATCTGCCAGAGATCCATCATTATTTTCATGGGGATTCCTTGTACAACCATTCTGCCACCTCTGACGTCTTGTAAAAACTGCACTGGTTCACTGCAATATACATTTGTGGTGGTTCACTGTTCAGTTTTACGGGGATCCCTGGTAGATTCAACCGTTATACATTTTAAAGTGTGTCCTTTCTACCTTAGCCCTAATATCTAGTTATCCAGTTATTGATAACTAAGTGGTAACTCTATACCCTATGCTGCAGCTATTGACAATTCACTTTGAATTGCAGACTGCGGATTCAGGAAAAGGTTGGGGAGGGGGGAGGCTGTTTATTATGAAGGAGAAAGGGAATGCAATCTCTACAGTTCTATAGAAGTCATTTCCATGGTACATTCCTGTGGAGTCTAGTTACATATCCTGCAATAAGCATACAATAATATAGTAATCTAATAAGGAGCGGTCCCAGTATTTCCCTTTCCCTCACAATCATGAAAAGGGAAACAGGACAGAGAATGAGATTATCGACAAGGATAAGTCAACAACAAAAGCAATAGTATTGAGGAGGTTGCACAAGTGATAATTGTGTTCAGTCCACAAATGACGTTATAGTGCAGGGGGGAGGGGGATCTAAGCCTCCTATACATTATACATGCACTCTAAAACTATACTAAAAGCATGATAAATTGTGGGGGGGGAGCAAAATTGTTTGAGAAAGCATAGCGTCATTTATTGATACACCCCCTAGCAATTTGTGTAACATCATAAAGAGCAAACCGCAGGAGTAAACGGCAGTTTAAAAATTGATATGAATAATCATATGTATTTGGAAGATTTGTCTTTTGTCTCTGCATGATGTTCTTTAAAACCTACTATATAGAACCATATGAGATTCACCCTTCAGGATGAGAAGAGCTTAATGGTATGCATTTGATTATTGAAATGATGTCTTGAGGAAAGGACATCAGATAGACAGGAGATGGGGATAAGTATTCAAAGTCCTAGAGGGGACGTGCAGAACCTTTTATAAATATATCCTTGTGCGCACGATCATATTTTTCTCTTGTGCGCATGAGACTAAGAAAGAAATCCTCATATCTCATCCAGGGCTCGGCAGTACACAAATAGTACAAGTGTCAGAGAGTGTATGCATACCATACAATGTCATGATGGGCAAAGGCAAAGTAAAACAAATAGACATAAGGAAGGAAAGGTCATTCATTACGAGTACACAAGGCCCTATAGGCTGGTCCGGATGGTGCTCTCTACACTGCCTTTTTGGCTATAAGTACACCGCATAATGGGTGTATGGCATTTCCTCCAGGATTACCCTCAGATAAAGGTATTATTCCTTTGTGGTCCGCCTACAGAGACACGCTCTAAGACGTTGTATTTTAGGTGGCTTTGGTCAGTCAACTTGGAGTGAGTAGTCTATGGTGAAAGGGGTATGTGCCGGGCACCGATCACATATGGACTAGTGAGTGAACGTTTTCTTCTTTATTCTTTCAATTCGAGAAAATAGATGAACAATCTTGTATTTTGACAAGAAGACTAATTTTCAGAAGATCATTGGTATCAGCACTAGTACCTTTGTTCGGCATCTAAGAATGCCTGATCAATATATCTAACCTGACAATTATAAACCAATATTTTTAAACCTTAAGAGGTTATAAACAGTGGTGTTTTCCCTAGGACCAGGGACTCTATATTTTATTCTCTTGTTGGACAACCCTTACTTTGCCTCTCCACATTCCACAAGGTTTAGAATGGATGATGGATAGTCAGTCTCCCCAGTGTTATAAATATTAATCATGGGAAGGTTCCCTTTTGGTCTGGTATCACCTCACAAGTCAGACGGCATATAAATGAATATAAATAAGAAAAGCATAGGAATGAGACATGACCAATACATGACAGTGGGATAGCGATACAATGGTACTACACAAGTTCTTAACTGGTGGAGGTGCTTTTATCATTTAACAATAACCACAGGCTTACACGGCCCATTTCGTAGAGACCATACATGTGTAGGCAGGCCGTAACCCTACCGAGGTGCTTTTACATTACTGAGTGCAATATCATCATTACTATGGCCTTGGCTATAACAGGGTAAATAGCGATTTTTTGCCAGTGGCAGGTGGCGTATAAACCTGTTTAGAGAAAGCAAGCGGTAATTAGCCAGAATAATGACACACTACATAAATAATGAAGACGCAATATGACAAAGGCAGCCCTGTCTCTTTAAGGGCATCATGATACATTGATGCATTATTCCCTTTTGGTCGGCATGATGCATGAATGCAAGCCTTGTGAGTCTAGTCCCCATACATCATACTGACCCTATGAGGTTTGTATAGTCCCAGCGGGTCAGCATGATGCACCGATGCAGTGCTGGCGGGTTACTCGCCAGCGCTGCATTGGTGCATCATGCCAACCAAGGAACATGTACCTTAAACGGCTACATGGAGAGCGTAGGCACAACAAGTGGCAATTAACATGATTTAATGTGATCCAGATGCACACCCTACATTCCACTTCCAAGGAAACCCTTTTTCTAGGTGGTAATAAAGCAGGGTTTATGGTTAGGCATCCCTAGCCGACCCAGTATCCAATTAATTAGTATGCATATGTTTATGATACTGAGATGAAATGCAATACCGAGTGGGGATAGTAAAAATAGGAAGGTGTGATATTTTATAAGCTGCAAGAAATGTTTAGGGCCATTAGGTACTCTTCATGACATTAGAAACTAGTAGCAGTGAGGTTTGGAGAGTGGCATACAACATATGAGCAGCAGTGCATTTTGCATTTATTGCATCTTACATAAATGCAGTCTTCATGAGGTGACTTGCAATGGCTGCAAGGCCAACTCCTCACGAGTACATATATATCAACTGCACAGGGGTATGTTTCAAAAGGATTAACAATTTGGCCCTTTTTGGGATCGTTTACGATCACAATTGTAAGATTTGTACAATTATGATTGTATCTTTCAATTACACAACACAAATTGTACAGATTTCTGAACAATGTCCCAGACTATTACAAGTAGTGCTGTTGTGCATTGTGTAATACTATGTGTACTATCACCTTGTGCAATTTGTTCTAGATAGTTGGTGATCGTCTAGAGGTCTTACTTCCTACTAAAATCTGAAAGTGTTGATCGTAGGGTGATTTGTTGATCGTTAGTCGTTCTGAAACAACCCCCAGGTATGCCATAGTGGATGGATATAATAGACATTGACAAGAAAAACCGCCAGGGATAAAGTTATGCACCATTGTGGCATTATAAAATGATAAAAAAAGATCAAGAAAAACTATTCTTTTCCCTTTATTGTTCAGAATGATGTCTACTCATTTTGTATGTGCACACTGTACAATGCCTGCTGTACAAAATGAAAACACGCCCTCTGAAAACAATTAGTTGGTCAGCTAAGGTGAAGTCGTCCTCTACAATGGTAGCTTTTCATCCCCAGTAAATACTACATTTTAGACAAATGAAAATCATTATGGAGGACGACAGTGGTCAAGGGCGTGGCCTGTGGATAGAATAGTCGGAAGCAGAGGTCACCGCTAAGGTCACTGAAAAGGACTTCAGCCTTTCAGAGGTGCTGCAATTATACCATGCCGACTTCATGACAGTTACACTCCTAATTGGTCCGCACTGGTGATACAAAGCCACTGCTGCATTTATGCATTCAGGCGTATATTGATTTATTTCATGTTAAGCATAAGTTTTCTCAATTGTTTGAGAAGACTCATTCCCCACTATGACGTCATCGAAATATTCTCAAACCCCTTACCCAAAGTGATTTTGGAGCGCTCATGACATACTAGAGAGATCCGCTAGAGTTTTTCCAAATTGGATGTCCCAGATTAGAAGCACTCGACTCCACGTCAAGGAATACTGCTTCGCGGCTATCTCTTGAGGAAACACACACTTTCGAACAATTCTCATGAGCCTCTACCTATATATATGGTGCAGCCTCATAAAGGTTAGGAGAGAGTATTGAAGGGGGGGGGCTGGAGGGGGGAGGGGAGAGGAACTGTAGAAAGGGCCGCTGACCCAAGTCACACCTGCCGGTATGGGTCAGAGGATGAGAGTGGGAGGAGTAGTAGAGAATGGGCATGGTGTGAGGGATAAGCTTGAGTAGGGGTTTGGCTGCTGTTGTGGGCGTGAGTCCAGGTACGGATTGGGGGGTAGGGGACACGCCCCTCCCTCTCAACCCACCATGGGGGGTAGGTGCTTACAATAGGGACTTCACTGATGAGAGGACAGGAAGCCTGCAGTCTAAAAGCCACAGGAACATCAGGTTAGTCAGAATCACAACCACAGCTCTGATGAAAAGCATTTTTCAATTATGGAATAATGTGGATGTTGTTTTGTCGGTCTTACCGTATTAGTGCCACCAGGTCCATTCTACTGCCATCTATTGTTGATAAGTTGGGATCAACGACATAATTTCATCTCTATTTAACTCCCAATGTGATATCATACTGGAAAAGGAAAACAAATGATGCACCAAAAAACATTGTTCATTTTTTACAGATCATCCATAGTGAGGTTTTAGGGTGCTTGAATAAAGGCTTTAAGTGATAAGTTATAGGCCAGCACTATGAGAATTTATTTTGTGTGAGAGCAAAATCTCCAAAGAAAGTTCTGTCCATGAGTCACTACTATCGTGTTTTTCTACTTCTTATAGATATCTCTGTATACATGGCTTTTTTAATTTTTTTTTTTTCCTTTCCTTTTTACTAAATCGATATCTTTTAATGTACACACTTTGAACATAGAAAACCCACAAATGCATTAAACGTATAGGCCTTTTAGCACGGCATATTAAAAGTTTTATATATGAAAAGGGTATACAACATCAAAGAATTGTAAGACTTTCCAGAGATGTGCACTTAAGTACAGGCGGTTTAAGGTTGCCTTTGGGGAATATGAATAATCACTAGATCCCTTTCAATTAACCACAAATAATATCTACCCAGGGGGCCCCAAAGCTGCCGATAATTAAAAGACCTTGGGGCTGCCAGGTAAACGGCCTTCTATATAGAGGGCAAGAAGGCCATATGTAGGGGATGTGTGGCCCTGTGAGAATATAAATTAAGGGTTTCCTCTGACAGTTGACACGTGGGACGGCCACGCCCTTTTTCCTACCTAACAACAAAACCTCCCTTAACCCTTTAGTACCCACATAATCCCTTAGATTTCAATTGCCTTGATTATGGATAAATGCAGCCCTGTCAAGTACGTTTTCAGGATTAAATTGGTGCATCATGCTGACTCTTCACGAGTGTATCAGCCCCATAGGATCATCATGATGCACGAATGCAACTGTTTACTGTCCAGGACTGCTTTGGTGCAGCCTGATGACCAATACATGTACATTGGGAGTTCAAGGGCTAAGCACAGGGTGGAGTGTTAATACCCGCATGGTTAGCAGGGTGCAGAATAGAGGTAGGGGTAGAAGGTGTGAGGTTAAGGGGACGCTAGGTGAGACATCACCACCTCTTCTTCTCACCTCACAAACTGCTGCCTTGGAGACCTGAGGCCCTCCTTTTAAACCTTTAAGGGATGCTAATGCAGGAGTGAATCATGCCCATTGGTCGTCACGATCCACCAATGAGTGCTGGCGAGTCAGGTCGCCAGCAGTTCATTGGAGCATCCTGCAGACGCTCTGGGACTGTATCAACCCTGTAAAGTCGGCATGATGCATAAAGGCAGCCCTGGTGAGTTACTCATCAGGGCTACATTCATGCATCATGACGACCAATGTGCATGATTCATTAATGTATCAGCGGCCCTTAAAGGATTCACCCTTTATTGGCCTCATCATACCTCTAGGTTCAGTCTCTGTGCTGGTATGATGCAGCGTCACTGCACAAAACTGACAATACATAGTCGTCATACTGACCACCTCGTCAGGTTAACGACCTAAAGTCGTCATTTTGACCACCTAAGGTAGTTGTTTGTCAACCTGAGGACCTAAAGTCGTCATAACTGACTAGTTTCGGGTCTTCCAGGCTTTCAGTGATGGCACATACACCCAAGCACTCTATCATTGGTGCTTCATGCTGACCTTATGAGAATGAACCAAAGAAAAAGCCCTGTTGTGCCTCTATACATAGCAGCACTGCCAAACTACTCACCAAACCTGCATCGATGCATCATAGTAACAAAGATAAATCACGTTGATTAAGTATGTGGCCATTTATGTATCACTCATTGTGATCATTTAAAGCAGACAGAAAGCTGAATCTGATAGGAGGCACTTGCCTTTTACTTTAGCATCAATGGTAAATTTACTCCTTCTCCACAGACAAAAGTGATTGGCTTCAAAGAAATATGGATGCAGTAATCCTTTTGAACGAAAAGTATTAAATACGTTGTCTGGAGTCTGGATCCTATTCTAGATACAACTGATGACAACAACGGCAAACAACATTATTCTCAAGCTACATTTGCTCACAGCTTGATTACAGTCCAACAAACATCCCGCCTTAAAACCTTCCAATCTCAGTCCATAGAAAAGTCCCATCTGCGGCTTGTCCACTGCCATTATCCAGCTTCAGAATAATTAGACTCCGTAATTGGTTGATTATGGTGGGCAAACATTGGCTGATTAGAGAATACAAAAGGGGGAATTTCTCTAACATCACAACCAGCTTTTGTGTGCCATTTAACCATTGATAAACAACAGTCAGCTAATAACCCTTTAGGCACCGTTGATGCATCAATGCATCGTGTCCATTGGTCGTTATGATGCAGGAATGTAGCCCTGGTGACTTACTTGCCAGGGCTACATTCAAAAATCATACCAACCGTATGGGGTTTACTTTTATACACCTGGAGGGTTGGCATGATTCTCCAATGAAATTACTGCACCATAATGACCTATGGGTATGATACTCCTCTGCATCAGCAGCCCTTAACGGGTTAATGGGGTGAGCTCTAGATGAAGATGGAAAGGGGTGTGCATGGGGGTTGGCTTAGGGCAAGGGTGGCTGGATGAGTGGTGGGAGGAGGGGGATGTCTGGACTCCTGAATAAAATCGACGTTGGGAGGGTCCCGGGAATTAGCACATGAATCCACCAGGGTCGAGGGTTCGACACGATTTACAAAACCAACCATCTGGTTGACAAACTCCTACAAGCTTTCCTCCCCCTGTGGGCCTTGTCCTGGCCGGCAGGTGGAGTGGGTGTACATTGATGAGGGGGAAGTTCAGTTCGTGAGGTATACACTTTGTCAATTTGCGTAAAGTGGGTGTATAAACAGCATCCACGTTAGACTTAGTACTTACACCCGTTAGGAATAGCTACTGATTTTGTAGGTGTTGCTTGAGTAATTAATTGGGGGCCTGAGTTGCATTCCCGGCAATAAAATACATTTAATCTGTAATATAAAGACCAGCAAAACAACAGAAAATATAGAAAAATAAAAGACAAAATTGAAACAATATTATCATTTCAAATGACTTAAATACAAACACAACATGGATAATTTAGAACATATTTTGAGGAACGTATTCGTCGTCTTATGAACCTAATATAATGACAAATTATATTCACAAAGAAAAAAAAGAAACAGAAGAGCATTCAGCCAACAAAGGATGCTGCAGAGGTTTATGAGTTCGACTCTGTGGTGACTATGCAAGTTAATTTCACCACCTAGAGTCCTTAAGATATTTTATTACCATTCAGGTCAAAGTATTGTCTAATTCTAAACCACCAGGCATCTTACTTCCAAATTTGGCTTCATTCGGCATACACCAAAAGAAAATTTTTAAAAAGAAAGTGGAACCAAATATGAGAGAGCGATCTTATAATACTATTTCTTTTTTCTATTTCTATGTTTCCTTATCCAGTACCATACCAAATGCATACGCAGTTTAACAGAACATTTTTGCTCTATAGAAAACGGCTGTAAAACAGCACGCCATGGCTGGACGTCTTTTCCTAACCAGGTGATGTACTCCTGTACCCTGACCCTGGAGCCTCCTCTAAGCCTATTACCATATTCCCAACAGGCCCTTTACCCCACTACCAAGGACCCTGAGATCTTTCCTCCACTGCCTCAACGCACTTGTGATTACCAAATCAGTGGAGATCCCTCTGTTCGCTTTTGCTTCATATCTAGTCCTCTAAGGATTGCATCTTTAATGGAATACACACCCCATTCAATGGAATGATGCATCAAAGCAGTGCATATGCTGGCGAGTTACTCATAAGCACTGCATCTGTGCTTCATGGTGGTGAAACAATATCAAGCGTTGAGGCCTTATGTGGCATTTAAAGGGCTTACCCCCTCTTACCCCTCCAACTCTATCCTCCCCTACCCTGGAGGAAAAGTGGTATCGTCTTAAAGAAGTGACTTCAGCCTGTGTCTCCAGGCGGCCAGGCAGGGCCAGAGTCCATGGTATAATCGTGACGAGATGACTTTTCGATTTCTCCCTTATAATGGGTAAGGAGCCAGACTATGGCTCCCCAAGACGCCTTAGGAACGCCAGCGTCCCAACTATACACCTATACAGCTTAATATGATGTACGGACGAGGTCCTAGACTATACTTCATAACCCTATACGGTCTACCGCATTTGCCTGAGGATTTTTTAGAAAATATATCTATTACATTGTGGGACACATGATGAGTTCTAGTAGACTTCCTCATTGGAACTGTTGACTATATATATGATAGAATACTGGCATAGATAAGATCCTGAATATATAAAGTAAATGTTTGCCTGATAAAACACATTAAGTATATTTTTTATGGGGTTTATGGTGATTTATCTAGCAGTTCTTTATAATTGAAATTTACAACAACTTCATGTGAATGGTTCATTTAGATATGAAGCCATTTGTTTGATTGTACCTATCTATCGTCCTCATATGCCTCGGCAATTGCAAGCTATACGGCACTTCATCATGGACTCGGCCAATGCCCACTGTTTACATTGAATAATGATTCCAGTAGACAATAAACAGAATTCACGATAAGCTTACACTTTGTTATGAATTATGCATACATACTTTATTCATACTGCAGTCATCGGTCATCTTCTCGACGCAATTTATTGATTGTGTCAGCGAAATGGAATCTGAAATGCCAATAGAATGTAAAAAACATGCATAACAGGCATAGTTTTGCCTATATATTTATTCAAAGGTATGCAGTGGCAGATCTATGCATAGTCAGTTTCAAAGTTTGAATAAGCATACATAATGTTGATTCAACCATTACAATTGCAGAAGGTGCGAGTAGGTATTTTTGCATAGCCTAAGGAAGATCAGTAAATGAGATGGAACCGTCACTTAACTACCACACATCCTTCTAATAACATCCTGATGATAACAATCCCCAATAAATGTTCAACAAAAATTGAAATCATCTTGTCTGGTTTTCATGTGATTTTAAAGTACGATACATTTTTTGCATTTCACAGTCTACTTGCCTCTCCACTCTAAGAAATTACTGTTGAATCTACCAAGCAGTCTGGTAATCTGTACATTGAACAACCATATACATGTTTGCAGTAAACGAATCAGTGTAATTTCCACATTGAAGCCCCAGATAACAGTCCAGTAACGCACTGTCATATGAAGAATGTCGGTGAGACTAGTGTGAAAGCTTTGTCCAAAGGTTCTCGGAGAATCGCCGTGATTTTGACTTCATTAGTATACAGTGTATTGATTTGGACAGTCATGTCAGCAAGGAAAGGTCGTGCTCATTTCCTCCCCTTGCGATTGACCATACGTGGATGGATTTCCTTATGTGTAAACATAACATTGTCACCCCAGGAAGGAGTCCTGCACATATCTGTATTGGCCGCTTGAGGCCATTTATTAACATACTGCGACCAGAATTATCGAAAGGAAAGGCACTGATATTTGTAGTGGCAGTGTTGTTAGCGATCGTAGTGGCTGAGGTAATGACCCCCAGTGCAATTTGTATATACACTGTCAAAGTTCTGTGGATAAGGCACTACATTCACACACACCCCTACAACCGTCAATCTATCAATGCTATTCTAATTGGAATTTCGGTTGTAGTCGTATTGTTCTAAGAAAATGCCCTCAAGAAACTTCTTGAAAAATAAGTGTCTTGCTAAATTGAGTCGTATATGTGCGGAATGACATGATGGGAGAGCTTTATGCAAAATTGGGGACAATCACTTATAAATAGGGGACAATCACTTTGACTTATTGACTAATGAAATGGTGTTGCAGAATGATTTAGAGATTTTGGCCCAAATCCTGGGAACAGACAAAAGTTAGACCGTGTTAAAATCTGCTGATACTGATAGTGTAATCACTGAGAAAAAGCAGCAGGTAGCTACATCGATGCAGAGGTGCCACCTGGGGCCATAGAGCCGTACTAAAACCTCCCTCTACTGGCCGTGTGGTACCCAAGGCTGCAGGAGGAGGGAGGCGACTGGCTGCTGACTCCTCCAGGGCCGATGTATCTATCCTACACTGCTATACACATTGGAACATGGCTTACAGCCAGACATTACTATAGATATATCTATTACACCTTGGTATTTATCATCCCATGGGGCCCTTTAAGGGCCTGATGTTAGAGTACTGTGAATCATGACCATTGGTCGACATAATGCTCCAATGAATTGCTGGAGATTTAGCACGAGAGTGGCACGGCAGGACTGCATTCACATATTATACTGAACCATGAGCCGTGGTCTCAACCAGCCTCTGTATCTGGTCCTTATTTCACAGGGAGCTATGATCGCAGGACAGCCAAATGCATGTATAAGATATTTGTAGTTGGGGCATGGTTTGCCTTGCATTGCTCAAGCAGTCCCTCCCGGGAGTCACTCACTGACAGATAGCTCCGACCACATTGCACTGGTAGTGGCGGGTCATTTGTGTGTATGTTGTGTCTAGAAGCCAAAGATAAGGATAGTCATTGACATTTGAATGTCATCATGATTAATTTTGACTAGTAATACATATTAGTTAACTCTTCAAAGTGCCTGCTATTGCAAGCCTATAGACCTAACCACGCCTAAAATAGATACACATGTATTTGTTTGTTTGTTTATTGAGCAATCAGTTACGCATTATACAATACAAATTTTCACCTGATTGGGTGATGATAGTTGACACCGTCAAAAAATAAGAACGAATGACTAGGTCAAGAAAAATAGAACAGTGTGCAGTAACGTAGAAACAGTTAATAAAGAATCGACAGGTTGTCATGTAGTGTATACAAGACTGACTGGGTAATCTCGGAGTATCCAGTATCAAAGTAGCGGATTGATGGATCTTGTTACATTATGTCACAGTAGTAGTGAAAAATAGGCAGCTGGGGCAAAATTAAAAAAAATATATCGCTTCAAAAGAATTACTGTAAGGGCAGTGCTGGTGCACTGTACCTAGTAGATATAAATATCAAAGGAAGAGCTTTTTCTAGTAATGCTTCAGCCTTTTAAATAATGGAGGCGAGGGAGTGGGCAGTGCTGATGCATTGTACCTGACTCATGTAGTATGCTAGGTCGGGCAGTGCTGATGCACTGTACCCATTTTCGGGTGATTGCATCTGGTGCAGAGTTCCACGTCATGATGAGTTATCGCATGCTCCTGAGGAGGGGGGCAGTGCTGATGCACTGTACCTACCCATATGTAACATCTTGGTACAAACATTAGAAACTTGTGAAACACTTAGAACTACTGGTGCATTTACCTTACATACAATAATCTTTGAGTTTGAGTTGGCAAATAGCATATTATAATAGAAGCCAAAAAATTAAACAAGATAAATACTGACATAAATTGGACATAGGTCATAAAAAAGGTAACCGGTCAGATTTGATCAATATCATCAGTACAGTCTACATAATATATTATTTAATAATATTAAGCAAGAAGCGTCGATCAGACATACGGAGCAACAGTCAATATCTCAGGACACCGTCAACAAAAACCTCTTTTTTCAGGGCCATTCTCTGTGTTTCCCCACTTTAAGTCTTAGTTTGTCCCAAAGTGATTTACCTCATAGTAAAGGACATTTATCATAAACAACACATGTAGATCTCCCAGCATTAAGTGGGATCTTGACATTGCCTCTTAAATTACCGATCGGTATCCTAACATTGGTCACATCTCTGATAACATTAAATTGAGGAGACTCTTATCATGCCTAGCTTGAAGCATTTTGCATTTTGCTCTGCCGTGAAGGTCATGAACAGATATGTCTCTGCTATCCCTAATCCTATAACATAACAATGATTTTGCATAGTCTGCAATTTTTTTACCTGTAATCGAGGACCACATTCCAGAATAAAACTAGCATGCTCAAGTGTAGGCAGTACCATTTGTTTGTAGAGCCTAATGGCTAGATCCTGGTCTTCCAAACGCCTGATCTCCCTCAATTGATACATTTTAGTCTGGAAATTTGATATTACCTTTTCAATATGCTCAACAAAAAACATACTTTTATCTATTATAACACCTTAGTAGTTGAACGTGTCAACTGCCTTTAAGTTAGTACCATCCAGACGAACAGACATATTTGCAAGACCCTGGCTTTCATATCCAAACCGGTGTCCATAACAAATGAGTCTTATCAATATTTACTGTTAATTTAAATAAACAACACCAGTTATAGACATTATTAAGATCATGTTGAAGATTGCCAATGTTGGGATTACCACCACAACCGTACATTGCAAGGTCGTTGGCATAAAAGCAAAAATTACATCTCTCAATTACCTGTGTTACACAATTTATGTAAATAACAAACAACAACAGCCCGAGTACCGAACCCTGGGGTACTTCGCATTTAATGGTAAAATCAATAGATGTATAACCATTCGCTCTAGTACATCATGTCCTGTTATTTAGGTAGGATTCATGCCATAGAATACTGTCTGCCGACAGGAGGGAGTGATCGACCGTATCAAAAGCGTTGCTCAGATTGAGGGTCTTTACTTCTAGTGGTACCACACTATTACATACATGTAAAATTGTATGTGTATGGCATAGACCTATATAAGGGGTTCCTGTTGAAATAGCATTGTTCATATCTAGTATTGAACAATGCCTATGTAACACAGGCACAACAGGTCAGTGTTTTGATCCCGTTGATCCTGAATGTCAAACTTTGTGAGCGTCGTGGCAGGGCGACACTATTATATCTGGCAGGATATAAAGCCAAAATAAGACTCCAACAGACGATCACAAAGGATTCAATTAAACAGTATTGTAAATCATGATTCTAAGCTAGCTCTTCAAAGGCCGGTATATCAATAGGGCATCATGTCCTTTGGTCAGTATGATGCAAAAGGGAACTGAGAGCGTGCATCATTCCGACCCTACAGGAGTGTATCAACCGAACAGGTTTGTTATGATACATCAACATGGCCTATACATACACCAGGATGATCAGTGGGAATGCATTAATGCACTACAGGCCTTTCAAGGGCTAAAAGTATATAGCGCCTACGAGGCTCAGATGACTATAACATATATGGCGAAGTGTTTAGCAAAGCTTCAAGTGGGCGGGTAATTGATACGTCGCTTACAAGGATAAGATTAATAATGTAATAATCAAGCCGCATAGTCCCCCTATATGAAACTCTATACCCCTTGTCAACCTAATAGCATCTGAGTAGCCAGCTACTTGGGCATTCTAACCAAGGCTCTGGCTAGCATCTGGCCAATGTTGGAGCTATCAGATGTGGCTTTTATTAAAATAGCCAACACCATGTTAAACACAACCAGAATCATAAGCAGCTATGAGCAGCTCTATATGGCAATGAGCTGCTCGTACTGCTAACCCATTTATACCTATATGGTAACAACAACATGCTTCTGTAAGGGTAACACTAACTGGCCAATGGGTCCCTCACGTCCGATAGCATAACGCACAGCGCATATCACACCACCACCCACCATGGCGCATGTGCCATGTGGCCCACCGGATGTATAGGAAACTCTCGCGAGATTTTGCCTACAGTCACGTGACACAATAAGATTATCTCATTGGCTGTCATGAGACCCTAATTCCCAGTGGGCACAGATTGTTACATCAATGTTGACAACCGATTGATATTGTGTTGACGGTGTTGATCAACCTGTCTTCAACACTTCTTCAATGATTTTATTTCAATGTTGTCAACCATCACCATTTCAACATCCTATCAACAGTTGACACATCAGCACTGAAATATTGTTCTCAATTCCCTCTGATGGTTAGATGTTGACTTACAGTTGATCTTCATTATGTTGTGTCAACTTTCAACTATATTTCAACACTGAATCAACCGTTGATGAGCCCAGTGGGAAGTGATCGGGTGGTTGCGTGAGGGCACGGCTGCGAGTTAATTTTTCACGGCACCAGAGGTAAAGCTACTTTCTGAATGGGTCTGTTCTGGTATGATGTCTGCCATTTTGGAAACTTTGTAATTGAATACAGATGTTAGCTTCAGCTCGCTCTCAGAAGGGATCTCTCGAGAAAATTTTTATTGAGGTAAAGGCAAAGAAAAGAGAAGAAAAAGACTAGAACAGTTGTACTGTTCTAGGTTAGCGAAGTTTGTATATTGAATACATTGTGCGGAGGTCTAGTATCTGTGTCGCCATGCCAACCTTAAAGGTTTTACCATTTTAGGGCCTCTATTAAAGAGTGAATGAAGCCCGATGGTCGTCATGATGCACCATCGAACTGCTGGCAAGTCTGCTCACCAGCACTTCACCGAAACATCTTGCCGATCCTCAGAGGGTGTATCAACCCCATAGGGTCGGCATGATGTATGGATGAAATGCCTCGCCATGGCTGTATTCATGAATCATGAACTTCCATGGGCAAAATGCATTAATGCATTGGTGGTCCGGAAAGGGTTAATGTGCAGGGTCAGGGGTGGGAGTAGGATGGGGCCCTGGAGGGCAGGTAGAGGGCGCTGATGTACCACTGGTGTGGTGGGGTCAGGACCACCACTCCATACACTAGTCAGCAGGTATTCAGAGCTTTGGTACAGCCTAAGCCTGAGGCTCAGGTGATATTGAAGATGTGCCCTTCCTTCTGTTGGCCAATGCTGAAGTGTTTTATCCACGTCTAAGTACCCAATGGAGGCATGTTGCAGCTTTGTAGAGTGAAATCTATTTGGTTTAATCAACCAATCAAAAATAATAATTGAGAATGGAGATGGCCGGCATAGAAAATTTAACTTTTAGCTTAGTATCGCTTGCTGAAATGTAGGAGATCTATAACACACAGAAAAAAAGTCATGCAAACATGCAACAAAGAAAACAGAGCCGTTTTGAAGAGGGAGAGAGAGAGAGAGAGAGAGAGAGAGAGAGAGAGAGAGAGAGAGAGACAGAGGGTTAAGATTATATTAGAAAGTCCACACTGTATACCCATGCAATGCTGGTAGCCTGTAAGTCCAGTCTCTATCCAAGGACAGCTGACTTTACTTTCTTTCATTTTCCTTCTCCTTCCCTTCCCCTCCCACATGTGTCATTGGTCTTGGACAGGCAAAGGAGAAGGCAGGTCCTGAATTATGTATCAAAGCACCATGATGGAGAGCGGACGGCGCGCACACACCGGACCCTTTGCTCTGTCTAATTAATCTATTGTTTCCCGGCTCTAATTATTCGCTGGGGCCAGGGAAGATGGGTTTTGGTAATTTTGGAGGCGAGACATAATTAGAGCAGAGTGATGTTGTGAATTTTAGATGAGCCTAGGGAGGGATAATGTTGCCAATGGGGTTTTGTATCTGTTGTGTTCTTAGATCCTCTGTCTTGTAAATATCACATTATGTGCTATACCTATACCATCAATTAGCATTAGTCTGGCAGAAGATTATACAAAAGCAACACTCTTGATAGGTGTGCCATCAAATTAATGGATTTATGTCATAGCAGATACGATTATTACTATAGAACAGTACTGAACATTTTGTGTTCAGTGGGGGGATGGAATACAATGTGCTCATATTCAATGGCTGAATATCATATGGCCTGCTGCAATAAACACAGCTAAACACTGTTGAATTTGTTTATTTAAAAGCTTTCAACCTGTGTAGCCATGACATAAATGTCAATGCCTATTCCCATGGGATATTTTTACACCGTATTCACAAAGGTGAGGTGGTTCATATTCAACGAAGCTGTTTATATCCCATGGTCATTGATATTTTCTTATGTCCTCTGGCAAATTTAGGACAGAGCTTTCACCATGTTTTCTTTTTAAGAGGGATTCCTTATAACATAGTACATTTCTGTACTGCCCTCTGTGACTTTATTGTAAAAAAAACTACACCAATTCACTGTATTACAATTGCAATGGTTCACTTTTCAATTTTATGAGGGTGCCTTGTGGATTTAACAGTTATTTCTCAGAGTGAACATTATGTCATAATGTAGGACATGGTGCCTCTTCAAAACCTCTTATAAAGGTTTTCATGCAGAATACTTGTCCTATTAGGGATATCCTCTTCCCTAGGAGCAGCTCTTAAAGACAAAGTGCCCTTAGACTTGGTAAACCGAAACAGTTATTTATTCATAGTCCCAAAGCTCTGTGTGTTCCTATACCTTAGCCATGTGGTCAGAATTAACCCTGGGAAGCATCCCTGGATGTAGCACAAGTATCAGGACACACTTAAAGTCTGAAAGAGGCGGGTTAATACTTGAAGGGCTGCTGATGCATTAGCGCTTCAGGGGGTTAATTCATAACTTTGAAAAAATATTCGTACACTAATATTAGCTATACATATATCTCACTGTGGCCCACAATTCTATATATATTAAGATTCTATTGCAGTATTGTGTAAACATACTCAAGGATTATTTTAATGGTTGATATCCCTGATTTCAAAAAGGGTTTTTCAGTTGCCCACTTAAACGCTAGAAGTATCAGAAATAAATTTGTAAATGTGAAAAAGGAACTTAGCAACCTAAATATTGATATTGTTCTTTTCTCGGAAACTTGGTTAAAAGACAGCGATGATAGCAGTCTGTATACTTTCCCTAGGTATAACATGTTTCGCCAAGATAGAATTAGTGTGTTCAGGGGAGGAGGTCTATGTGCGTATGTAGATGAAAATGTTACCTGTTCTATTGATAAGTTCAAAAACCTTAACAGGTGCAATGCAAACATCGGAGTCCAATGGTTATTATCAGTAAAAGACACAGAGAAACGTTCAATTATATGTAATCTCTATAGACCCCCAAATGGATCATTACAGGTATTTTGTGATACTTTTAAGGCTTTATTTTTACAAATTGAAAATATAGAAGATTTTGATTTATATGTTATTGGTGATTTCAATGTCAACACTTTGCAAAATTCTAATGAAAAGAACCTCTTGTATGAAACCATGGACTTGTATCATCTAAAACAGGTTGTTAAAAACATTACTACATCCTCTGGCACAAACACTTGTATTGATCTAATATTCACAAATTGTAATGATATTGTATCAGTTGGTCCTCTGAACATACACATAAGTGATCATCTTCCAATTCACATTATCAAAAGACGTCCTAAAATCAAAAAATCATTTAGAAAGTTTTTTGGAAGATCATACCGTAATTTTGATTTAAACCAGCTCTTAAATGATTTCGAAAATTGCGACTGGACATACTTTGATAATTGCATGAATGCACATGAATGTTGGGACATTTTTGAAAATTTACTTAAATGTATGCTAGATATACAATGCCCTGTTAAGTGTTTCAAAGTCCAGGATAAACCAACACCATTGATGACTAATTATCTCCTTGAACGTATTAATGACAAAAATGTAGCCTTAAAAGAAGCTAGAATATCCTTATCTATCATAAAATGGCATGATGCCAGAATCTTAAGGAATGCTGTTAACATGGAAGTCAATGTTGCAAGAGAAAATTACTACAAAAATTTGGCAGATACCAATGTAAAAGACTCTAAGCGTTTCTGGACCACTATTAAGGATATTCTACCTTCTGGAAATAATAAGTCGAACAATATTAACTTGGTAAATAATGATGGTGAATGTATTACAATGGAAAATACCTCTGAATTTATCAATAAGTTCTATGCTGAGATTGGACCCAAACTTGCCTCTGCTTGTCAAATTCCCTACGAGTTTCAGGGTGAAAGATGTATAGAGGACATGCCAAACTTACATTTTACTGATGATGAGATCTTAAAGTGTGTTAAAGAAATTGACACTTCAAGTCCTCAGCCCTTCAGCACTTGCCCACTCACATATTCAAAGCTGCCTGTATACATATGCCTAGCAAGTTTACAAAAATTGTGACCAGGCAAGCAAAAACACCCCTCTGCAGGGAAATTCATTATCAAAGTTCATCTCAAGATCTTTAAAATGAGACATCATTGGGTTAAATATTCCTAGTAGTTATGTCAGAACCCCTCCTTGAACATAGCTCGTTATTCATATCTGAAATCGATGATTAAGCTCTAAATATATTATAAGCCATAATAATGTCTTAAAACACAATAAATCAGGCTTTTTCATCAAAAATACATAATAATAATATGGTGATCTTTATCATAGATTTTGATCTAGATGGAATTTTCCATTTCTGTTTTCAGTTTTGGGTTTTTGGTTAGAATCCCCAAAAATTGGCATAAAATCTGCAAATTTTGATTATTGGAACAGTTGCCATGGCAACCAGGAACAGGCATATAGGTTGATTTCTCATGAAAAATGTTCATTTTACCATGCAAATATGGGCCATTTCTAACGAAAATGGTGCATTTTAAATGAAACCATTGAATTCTGCATCAAAAATTAGCTTAATGTATTTTTATAATGGTTTTAGAGTAATTTTGCCCTCCAATGCCCCCTCGTGGCCAAATAGGGAATTGAAAATCCCCCACGGAGGGGTGTTCTCCCTTGATGGGTCACAATTATTATTGTGTGTTGAAACTGGAAGCATACCTGATACTTGGAAAATAGCTACAGTCACACCACTCCCTAACGGCGGTGACCCTACCAACGTATCAAACTATAGACCTATTAGTATTTTACCAGTCCCAGGAAAGATATTGGAAAGACTTATTCATACTGCTATCTCTAATCATCTAGAATTGAACTCAATTTTATCCAAAAACCAAGGAGGCTATCAAAAGAAGAAATCTACTTTAGACTCAATCTCAAAATTCGTTGATGATGTCTTAGAAAATAGAAATAGAGGAAACATTACACTAGCAGCTTTTATTGATATAGAAAAAGCCTTTGATTCAGTTAACTACATAATACTGTTAGACAAATTAGAGCAATATGGCATAAGAAATAGAAACTTAACTCTGATTGAAAATTATTTGTCACGTCGCCAACAATGTTCTATTGCTAACCATAGTAAGTCTACCAACTTACCCCTGGTGTGTGGAGTACCACAAGGCTCCATATTGGGTCCTCTCTTTTTCTCATTATACATTAATGATTGTATCCTAACTGATGATAATCACAACACAATGCTGTATGCAGACGACTCTGTCTTATATGCCTCGGGAAAATCAATTGACACAATATCAACTACTCTAACCACTGCTCTAGATGGTTTCTTTCTTTGGTCATCAAAAAACAAACTTACTATTAATGAATCTAAGACCAAAATCATGATATTTGCATCAAAAAAGAAATTGAAGAATATACAAAAACCCAAAATTAACTTAAATGGAAACACTCTAAAATATGTTATCTCTTACAAATATCTGGGTGTCATCTTAGACCAAGAACTGAATTTCAATATGTATGTCAGGAATATAATTAATAGACTACGTCATAAGTCTTTATTATTGTATAAAACTAGGAAATACATGTCGGAAGATATAAGATTGAAAATTTACAAAAGCTATATGTTACCCATTATAGACTATTGTGACATATTATATATAGGTGCTAGTAACTCTAATTTAGAGGAATTGCAACGCTTACAAAACAAATGCATTAAAACGTGCTTATCCCTCCATATTCTCACCCCCACAACTCAAATTCACAAGAATGCCTCTCTCCCTACTTTAGAAATGAGAAGATTATTTCATATAAAAACATTTGCATATAAAAGATCTAAAAATGTTAAGTTCCTTAAACCTGTAGTCAGACCCACTAGACTAAACCAAGCCCCTGTATTATCCTATCCTATTCTCAAGTGTACAGCGTTTGCAAATTCTCCCATGGTTTTAAGTGCTCAGGCCTGGAATGTATTGAGTGCACATGAAAAATATGAAAGATTATGGTACTTTTAAAGATTCAGCCAAATCCTTTATGTTTGCCACTATACCAACATAACATAATCCTTTTGAGGGACATCACTTTTCTTTCTTTCTTTCTTTCTTTCTTTCTTTTTTTCCTTAAGGGGTGTCAAACTTGTTAAATGTATATTAACTGTTGCCTGCCATTTCTCAGCGTTAACTGTTATCTGTTCACAAACTGTCTCATCTTTGTTTTACTCATATTCATTCATAGCATCCCTCCAACAGTTTTACTGATGATGCTATCATTAACTTTATTGACCTGTATTAATATGTATCCACAAGATCTTTATCAAGAACATCTTATGTAATACTTTGTTAGGTCAAATAAAGTTTAAATTGTTCAAAAATAAAAGCTAGAAATGATCAGATTGACATGGGCATTTCATGCTGAGAATAGCACTTTCATTGAAAGAAAAATCTTTCATAAAAATTTTCATGGTATCAATCAATACAGCATGTTGTGAATTGCATCAGAACGATGAAGAGATTAGCCTATTGTTCAGCACCAATCAAATGCTTGAGGGCAGACTCGCCACCACTTCATTGGTGCATAATGTTGAATCTCCGAGGCTGTACCAACTACATTGCGGGGTTGGCATAATGTAGGGATAAATAAGCAAATGTCCACGGCCATGGAGCATTTTTGCATCGTATTCACCGAGGTGAGGCTCTCCGTATTCAACGGCTGTCTGTATTCAATGACGCCTATAGTTGAATGCAGACAGGCCTCACTGAGGTGAATGCGATGCAAAAATGTTCCATGGGAGTGGACATTTGCCTTTATGTCATGGCCTATGGGGTTAATTAGCTTTTAGACAAAGAAATCCAGCTCAGCTCTACTCAAAATCCAAGATGGTGGACCCCATTGAATACAAGCATATTGTATTCCATGCACCCCATGGAATACAGCTGTTCTAGTACTAAACTATGGTAACGATTGTATCTGCCATGACATAAAACCCTGTAACTCATGCAGTATTATGGTGACCGATGAGCTTGATGCATTAATCACTATAGGCTTAAAGCGCTAAGGGATAGTAGCACTAAGTCGCTAAAACTCCCCACTCACGAGACATGAAAGTTCTAATGGTCTCCTATATGGACGCTACATTGACTATGCCTGCATCTAAGGTACACCCACTCAGCCTCATTACTTTTACCCTTAAAGGGGTGTGTACTGGTTTAATGCACTGTGGTCTTTGGTTCTCACATGGCTTGAATGTAACTCTGGTAAGTATCTCATCAGGGGTTACACTCATGCATCATTCTAAGCCAAGGCAGTTAATAAATTCACTATGGTTTGGTATCATGAGCAGATGACTCACCAGTGCTGCATTGGTGCATCATTAAACCAAGTGGTCTTCATACTTGACGCATCATGTCGTCATCAAAGGGCTAGGCATATCTAAATTATTGATGACGCCGGCCCAGGCCTTTTGCCCTTCTGGCCTCGCTTCATTAGCCTGACCAGGGCAGCTTTCAAGATCTGGAGAGCCCTTAAAGATTGTCATAGGAACTGATGAAGATCTCAAAGTGGGGGAGACCTTGGCCATAAGGCCGGCTGATGGGGAGGCTGATGAAGCTAGTTACTATGGTGAGGGCCATCTATCTACCAGCAGGTCCAAGTAGAGGATGTAAGTTTCCAATTCCCTCCTTTCACAGAGGGACTGCTGGTGGTCCCAGTAGACGTTGGGTGCATGGGTTTACAGTGAGGAGGTTCATACATTCTCAAGCTACTTCTATTTCTCAGTCTGCTAATGTTGTGGGTTGTGGTTACTTGGGAGTTCCAGAGTCTGAATGGGGTGCAGTGTCATGTTTATTTGCTACTCCTAAAACACACAATGAGTGTTAAGCTGACAGGACTATTCTGAAACCTCTATTTCACAAATATTATTAAAGTATACCTCCTCTTTAAAAACAAATATTTCCTTTCCATTCATCTTTATGTTAATTACCCACTTTTCCTTCCTCTCCAAGTAGAGCACCAGTAAGCTACATGGGGTCTAATTCATAAGTTTAAAAGAAAGTTCTTTCATTGAAATGACAATGATGACATGATCATTTCAGACTCAAGGTAACACTCTCATTGAAACGAAAATCTGTTATGGTAATCGTTTCTAATTTTCCATGGTAAATACAATACAGCATGCTGTGAATGGCACCAAAATGATCATTAGGTTTGTTTTAACACTGACTTGATCGTTTCAAAACAAAAAGTATAGCTTATTATCATTTGACTTATGAATGGTCATCCACGCATGCCCCCGGCAGACAGCACAACAGAAACACACAGACATACTGTAAAACCCTGTATGTAAGGCGTGGTTCATAGTCACATCTCATACATGGACTGTAGCTTATATACAAGTTATTACGGTAGGTAACGTACAGGCATATCGCAATCTCCAAATGTAACATCCGTATAAAGGTACACGTGAGTAGGCCATGAGTCATTTGTATATCTACATGCACAATGTATATGTAGATCTCCTTTCACCATGCACAGAAAGACGAAACACAATATCTTAATGGCAGAACCATGTCCCAGAGGTAAATGCCCTTCCCCACTACTTCTCCCATCCCTCGCCTCTTGCCTTAGGATTCATATAGATAATCTACTTCTTCTAAATGTACCTTCAGCCATTGCCACCTGCCTCCCATGGTATTATGCACCCTGAGGATTCCTACTTCTTCCTACACTGTTAAAAATAATAACGATGGATTCCTTGTCCCAAAACAGCTGGACATGGTTAAATTCACATAGATTCTTTGTATGTTTGTGTACTGTTCACCGTATCGACACTTCGGGCCTCTTGTACAAACTCCAGGGGCTCACTGTTATACAATGATGGCGGTTCACTGTTCCGTTTTACGAGGATTCATGGTAGATTCAACAGTTACTTTTTACAGTGCATTACTAGTTTTTTCTGCAAATAATAGCACTGCAAATATCAACACTGACATAGAGTATTGAAATGTTGCTTTATGAAAAAGCACAACTAGTCTATTGTTAAGAAGACCTGGGAGATCAGATAATGTTCTTTCATACATGTCATGACTCAAATTGTATAAGTTAATACTCAAATTGATAAGTTAATTACAAGAGTCATCCTTTCTAGCTGATGGAATAATGTCCTAAGGAGGCTATTTTAGAGGAATGAAACGTGATATGATTGCACCCATCCGATCATATCAAATTCACTATGCACAATTAACATTGAAATAGCACTGGCTTTTTGCAGTCATAGTGCCTGTTTGCAATAACAGTGCCTAAAGAACTGACCGGCTGCCATAGGTTTAAAGTTATAGATATTTTATCATGAAAGGGTATTTGACTGTTTCACCATCCCTGTCAGACTTTATGTCTTGCCAGGCAACTGATGTTCTCCCAACATCTTGTAACAGCTTTTGTCTTTTCCTGCACTTTGTTAACCTATGTCTAACTCATTGTACATGCCACTTCCTTCCACCCACCACCAGTCAAAGATGAATACCCACTGTCACTGCCTCTACTGCATAACCAAGACGACTTCTTGGTTATGCAGTAGACGCCTTCTGAGAAACCCATGGTGTTATAGGCTTATGACTCCAGCCTACACAGAAGGCCTTCAGATAGAACCATACATGCACTAAAAACAGAGTAAGTTTTTTTTCAAACACTATTATTCCCTTTTTGCAACATCCAAGTAGTCCCTTTCCTATTAGATTTCTAAGTACCCTGGCTTTTATGTTAGGAAATGCTGAATACAGTTAATCTATAAAAAGAACTCTCAAAACAAACATGGCGATAAGACTTAGGAACATCTATTACAGAGGTTCCGAAAAGGGAACCTATGCTAACTATACATCAGAATAGAATCTGTTGTAAGACTATAATTCTCATCATTCACAGACGTAATATTCATGCTTAGGATATTGCACAGGGAAGCAAAACGCAATCTGTTTTGACCTGCCTTTAGTCTTTAACTTGGAGTCGGATTCAGGATATTAATTCAAAATATGATTGTCTAGATATTATGGCAGATATCAAATTCTGTAGAAATCCAGATTGCCATAATGATTGCCACTGCATTCGATCATTATAGCCATGAAAAGAATATGGGGTCAGTTTCACTCTTATCCAAATATGATGAGCCGTCTTTTGTGAAAGGATAGAGATCTGATTCTGTTAACATCACAATTGCCATGATTATTTCCTCGAGATTAAATACAAACGCTACCAAGTACACAGAAGCCACCTGGTGGCAGAAATCAGAACTCATCAGTTATACTATTTTTATAGGTTTTCTCACCCTTATTGGACAACTTTACTTGTACATATTTTTTTCAGTTCATTTCTAATCATGATAGATACACTTAAGCTATTTATGTACCATTTAAATTCCCATAGGACCCTAAAGTTAAGGGAAAATAAATATTTTTGAAAAATTCACAACCTTTCAATCCAACTGTGACCCCTCATTTTTCTTCTTTTAAAATGTGTGTTAAGATGACCTTTATATACTCAGAGAGTCTCATAGATGAATCAATAGAAGGTCATTCACTAGTATGCAAAATATTTTTCCCATTCATTTCCATAGTTAAGGCATCTTCAATTAAGTGGTCATAAAATGAAAATGGGCACCGTGACATAGAGATTTCTTTGCATTTTCCTGTTCTTTGTATATCACACTGATACTATATATACCCAGAGTATTATCAATAGTAGACAGGAACAAACAATGGATGAAGCTGTAAGCTATTGTTTCTAAACACTGCTTATATAATTGTGACAGATATCTATATTCCAAGAGCAGGTATTCAGGGACCTTTTACTTCTTTGTTTTCACATAAGGAGTATTCCGGTATTCTCACTTCCATCAAAATAAATGGTCATACTTTACATTTGGTTGTGAGACAGCCTCGAGGTGTCCCAAAGAAAACCCATCGAGACTTCCATTGGGGAAAGCCACAAACAGTTCAGGTAACTCAATACTTTTGTTTGTTAACAGTTCAGGCACCTCTGTATATTTGTATGTCACATAGGAATACAGTTAAGGCAACAGCAATATCCTCTTACCTTGTGATAAAGACACATTTATAAGCTGCCTTTCATCCCAGTTTTTTTCAGTGGAAGTTGAACATGCCAAAGTTCTCTGAGTTGTACGTGTCCTATTTCAATGACTCCCTTTGTACGGGGGCTCGTCTTCAGGGGCACACACAGCACTATACAAAACAACAAATCTTGTATCAGAGGTAACACAATTAAGCTATTTGTTCCATTCATTATGTGAGTAATGTAAGAATGGGCCCTAAAGCATCTGTTACATGTAGATACACTACTGCTATTGTGCCAGACCTTAATTTATATGTGTTGGTTATAGTATAGCTTAGGCTATGTGGAATATTTGGGTAATTCATTTTTCATGGCAGCAAACATGAGGATAGAACAACGGCCAAGACTGATGTTTTTCCTTCTTTTAAAGCTGGCTACTCTCCGTGTATCACCATTTAAAGTAATCATTTATAAATTCAAGTTACATAATATACATGACACAGGTGTGCAGGCCGTGGTGTGCAGGAGCAAATGATGTTAACTACCTGAGAAGTATATCCACCACCTTCTGTATTTCATGTTGAGAATGATAGTTGTGAAGTAAAACATAAGGAGGGCCATTCTAAACATTGTCATTATGACCACAGACTATATACACAACACAATGTTTGTGAACCATGAGCTGGATGTATGTAAAAAAACCATGCCTTAGGCTAAGTCATGCTCAGGATAATAAAGGGAATTTTAATTCAAACAGGAGCATGAAGAAATCCATTCTACATGGCACCATTCCCCGCTGTGATGTCAAACAGCCTGGCTAAAATTTCATTTCATGGTAGATATGTTCCATACAAACATGGTGTGAATAGAGGGCATGGCTCCACACTGAACATTTCTTCACTCTATAGCCTCAAGGCAGTAATCGACTTGGCTCCACTTCGTAAAAAATGCTTTTAACCTAACTCCTGAAGAAACACTAAGTTTGGATCCATTTTCCTGAACCTTTATCTATATCTCTCTCAGACACTTTAACCTGCCTTTCTCTAGCACCCCATGACTCTAGAGTTGGCATTCATTCACTCTAACAGGCCAAGCACAAGTGACTGTAGGGCCACATGGAAGCTGGGTGGATGGATTCATTTCCATTGATAAACACTCTGACTGTGCCCTATACTAGAAGCGGTAGATTTGGTGGGAGGCTTAGTAATGCATGGGTACAGTCTTAGCTAGTCTGTACACCAGGACCATACCCATGCATCATGTCATGCTAGAGGTATGGGGTTGACATTCTCTGCTCACCACCACTTTATAAATGCGCCAAGAGGCCATTTCTCAATGTACTGCACAGCACTATGACTGCAATACGAGAGCTATTACGATAGAAAATATCTCTGCAGGCTTCATGTCAGGTGTCCATGAATCCTTTGGGCCTTTTGTCCGAGGGCCTCATTTCCTAGGGCCTCTGGTCAGGGGGCTACCAGTCCAGGGGACATCTGCTCTGATACAGCTGCAGAACGCTTCATGATGCATCATACCCATGGAGGTCATGATGCATGAATGCAGCCAGTGTGTGTTCCCCACCAGTGCTGCATTTATGCATGGATGACAGCTCTAAAGACGCATCATACTCCTCAAGGGTCTGAAGCAATGTTTGCGATTGGTCGTCATGGACATGTATACTTCACTAATGCACCAGTAGCCCTTAATGGGTTGATAATTATTAATGTTGGTGAAAATGTTCTGGAGAAACCGGGACTCGCACCCAGGCCCTCCAACTTCGAAGCGGCTGCTCTACCTCTGAGCTACTTCTCCTGGCCTGACGTTCTCACCTTCCAACCACACCTGGATCAATATGATACACACTAGGGGGCAGTGATTACTCGGAGACCATCACCTGGGGAATTACTGCCCCTGAATTAATATTGTACCTTCGTTTGATTTAATCTGTAACATAATGTCTATCCCTTAGCACTCACTCCCTACCACCTTAATACACATAATCCACTTGGCCAGGTTTTAGGCCTTGTATGGCTCATACACGCAGTAGAGGTCAAGTGGACTTTGCGCTTAATGATGTCATGAGAGATTATAAAGTCACATCATAGAAAATTCAGGTTATTTATGTGAGCTTGCACATGTATTACTTTCTTTCAAATCCAACAGCTTTAAATGTCACAAAGAAGTCTGGTTTTGCAAGAGCCTATCCCCTTACACTGCGGCATTCATTCCCAACTGGTTTTTTTCCAGTCGTAGTTCAACTCATTTCCGAACAGCCACATATTAGGTGTCACCTTCCCCATTTACAGTAGACAATTGACATAATGCATATATGCCAAGACTAAAAATCAAAATCTCCTATCCAAGTAGCCCATTAGGTTCTCCATATTGCAATAGATATTTTGCCCTGTTAAGAATGGATCTCTAATGATTATTCCAAGCCCTAGTCATCTCCTCTTGACTAACCCCTCTGTGTGGCTGATGCACATATTTACGGGCAGCACCACACGCTCATCCAGCGGTTGATGCCTAATCTAGGTTCTTTGCCATGAATATGTTGAAATTGCATTTAACAGCTCAAAATAGCTATTCCATCACATATGAGGCTTTAATTTATCCATGTCAATTAGCTTAGAAAATGTTATCACAACAGTTTGTGTATGAACTTAACCCTAACGGCGGCAACCTTAGTTCTACAGTGCTATCTCTGTCTCAGCATATATGTTCCCTATCCTCCCCTAACAGGAGCCCATGATAAATACCCCCTGTCATTTCCTTCCCTACATCACCAAGGTGTTTTCTCGGAATCTCATTTCCTGAACAGCGCCTTCTCCTGGATGACCATCAAACATCAGGGTAGCTGGAGGGTCCCACCCACGAGGGTATTTCTCAACATGGTACGAGTATATACAGTTACTACGAATCAGTTGTAAAGAACATACGTACCAAATGCTCTACCCCAGTGGGTAAAGAACATTAAATCAACATTGACAACCCTTTGATATTTAGGGTATAAAGCATTCGGCATGGCCGTGCTCTGGACTATATTGAGACAGGGCCCAAGACCACAGCCATAACCAAATGCCTTCTTTCCGTTATAACACAGAAAAGTCACACATCAGCCACCTAATGACACAGGAATACCAATTTTGAAGTCTAAATGTGAGATGAAATTAACTTCCTGTATTGGGAGTGCATTATCCATCTAAAATATGCACTGTCAATCAGCCAATCAGAACACAGCATTAATGATACTACACCATAACGTTGCCCAGCCGTTTTATAAGTGTTGATAGAGTTGATCAACCTGTCTTCAACACTTTTTCAATCATTCCATTCCTGTTTTGTCAAACATCACCATTTCAACAACAGATCAACAGTTGTCTTGTCAATGTTGAAATATTGTTCTCAATTTAACTTTGATTCAACATTAAAATAAAAATGCTGTATGAGCACTGATGGTTAGATGTTGAATCACAGTTGATTTGACTATGCTGTTTCGACGCTGAATCAAAGTTGATGTGGCCACTGGTGGGGACAATGTACTGGGGGGGGGGGTGGGAAACTCAGCTGTATGCAGATACAACCAGAGAGACTGCGATTGCTCTTTATGATAAGGGTGTACTTTAGTTGTACAGGACACTTCTGGTACAACTTCAATATAGCACAAGTCCTAGGATGTTGAGAAATGCCACCCTGGAGGAGGGGGAGTGTGTGACTGAGGGTGTAATCACCACGTCTGGGCTCCTCCTGTGGCAATGTGTTTCTGCTCCTACCTGGAGATACGTTAGGTAAAGGTCACAGTAGTGTGCACCACACCAGCCATATTGTTGCTTTGCAACTGTCAACTGATGTGATCTAAACTTCTCTAATCTAAAACATATGTCTAGTTATCCTGCACATCTTTTTGTTTGTTAGCAAGACCTGTCGAATTAGGTCTATACCTGTATAGCGAGTGCATGGTGCAGTGTTGGGCATTGATTTATTAACGCCCGACAGGACAAGTGACTGTGAGACCACACTGAAGATGGGTAGACAGATTCATTTACATTGACAGGTACACCCTTAGTAAGACTGGTGAGAGATGGCTTGGTTAGGTATGGTCGACATTGGTGAGCTAGCATGGCCTTAAGACACAGGTATTTGGAGGTTGTAGGCTAGTAAGCATGTACCCAGGGTGCAGCAACTACTTGGTGCATGCCCAGGATGCTATTTCAGAATTGCACTAATTTACCACTTTTATGAAGACTTGAACAGAGCTCTTCACAGAAATGATGACAGAATTCGTCTAATTTTAACATGTTGGACAGACCTCAATAAGCATAATGATATATATATATATATATATATATATATATATATATATATATATATATATATATATATATATATATATATATATGGGTCATTCCAAGTTTTACTGGTCAGGGGGGGCCTGGATCAAGAATCTACAAACTCAGTATTTCTTAATAACATTATATTTTATTGATAGCCCTATATCTTGTCTTATTAAAAAGTTTCATTCAAGGATCCAACTCCTAGGGGATCAGTTTTTATTGCAGATGCCGTGAAACCTTCTAAAAAGGGGGTACGTTAATGATCGTAATCAATCAAACATGAATAACACCACTAATAAGAGGCCTGGAAACACCAAATATTGTGGCCAGACTGGTACATATATATATATATATATATATATATATATATATATATATATATATATATACATGAAGCTCACACATTTATAATACATCAATGTAAAGGAATTCGTTTATTTATAAACAGAAGAGAAGATTAATAGGTTGATGTGTACTTCAGAGTGAATAGATAATTTATATTTGGAGTATACAAGGATCTTTTGGTACAGAGAAACCTGATGATGTTTAACACTCAGACACTGACGCTGTTGAAAACGTTCCCTCAACTCAAAATGATTTTCATTGGTATTTTTGATCTGTCCTCTTATTATCAGAAAGCAATATCCAGAGATAGTAAGAGTCTTCTCAAAAAGACCCAACAAGGAAACCTGTACTGCAGGGCATTTCAAAACCATGTCTATAGCTATGGTTTTGAAATGCCCTACAGGTGATGAAAACAGACAGACAATGAGCAGAACTCTCATCTGCATAAGTGCCCTACAAAACAAATGGCACCATCTGGTATTTTATGAAATAAGGACTGGTAATTTGCCCTTAGACCTTCATCTCAGTTTTACGCTTCACCTTTTGTCATAATACGCCATTTCAGTTTCTTTTCCTCCTACTTTTTAATTGGGTACAAAATGGTATGGAGGTTAGCATCCGAAAAATCCTTTCAGCCAAAGTTAAAAAGAAGTTGTTTTTTTCTTCTGATTATGTTTCATTCATAGTGTCATATTTGTAATCCAAGCAATAAGAATTAAATTCCCTGATCTAGTTATAGAGATGTGAAGGTGTAGGATAATCACCAAATGAACATTTAAGTAATTTCTGTGAGCTGTGATTGCCAGTAATGATTGAAGTCAACTCAGCAGCTTTAAATGTCAAAGAGGAGTCATAAAAGAATAATTATCCACTTACAATGAGACAAAGATGTCTAACTTCTCTTTCATTGCCAAGATGTTTCTTCTGCTGAAGATTAAGTTCATTTATGGATCTCTGGGTATCATGTGTTCTCTCTCTGTCTTCCACATCTCTCCGTCAGTAAACAATTGCATTAGTTAAGCCAGTCTGTGTAGCAAGGCTGTGCAGAAATAGGACTTTTCTCTATGAAAGGAAAAGAGCACCCGTCACCTATCTCCCCTATCTGGGTCTGAATGAGTCTATGAGCTGCGTCTTTTAAGCGAGAATTTATGGTACATTTCTAGAGAGTGCAACAGTGTATTTCCACATAGACTAGTGTTATGACATCTACTTCCCCCTCCTAACACTGCTCAGTAACATTGCAGAATTATTTTCATGTTGCCAAATCACTGACACAGCATGCCTGTCTAGGTGTACCTTCTCTTAACATTGCAGAGGGTGCGATAAGGCTGTACTGACATAGCCTCCAGTCACTAGTAGAGGTCAATGTACTGTAGAACTATCACCAGCTATTGTTATGGGTGTCATATCTCAATGGCCGTGTAAACATTTCACATTGGCTTTGTGGGTGGAGCAGGTGCAATGTCTTCCAACATCCGAAGAAAAGGTCATTGCCTTGAGAGTAAAAAGGCAGAGCACTGAAATGAAAATATTTGCTTCAGAAATTTTACCTTTGGGTTGATACTTTGGGCTGTACTAAGTGCATTACATCCTTTATTGATGGCTTCATGATTATGAAATAAATCACCTTTGAATAGTTCCTACATCAACCGAGAATGATTTTTCTGATCTTCTAAATGCCAAAATGATTCAATTGAAATCGGGTCCTATGTGTGATTTCCAGAGGTCTCGTCTAAATGGTGGTGTAATGTGCAATACATAGACATGAGGTCCTGCTTGGAATGGCCTCACATTTGCTTTACCATACCTTCTCATCATGAACTTAGCTAAGGGTCATTTGTGTAGTGCCCTTCTTTAACATAAGGCGTTCAAATAAATGTTATAATACGGAACTTACATAGTCAAGGTCCATTAGTATTGGTAAACTCTTATCAGATTTGGCAATCATCTTCCTGCTTGCCTAAAACATTATACTTTACTTTATGAGCTTTGATATGTGAAATGTCAACTGGGAATAATTAAAAAAGGGGTCAACACAAAAACACATAGTCAGGATCATCATGGAACTAAATGAAATAGCACCATGTGCCTGCTTCTAATCTGTATTGGGGTTTGTCTCTAGTGGAGTATTTCTTAAAACTGTGTTATAAAAAAAAACAATGAGACATTTGATAACCAGGTAGTGATGCTGCTCAATGCATCTCTTTTAAAAATCTTAAAGGCATATAAGATAGGTTATAACATCAGTTATGCAGGTAAAGGCTAGTTTATTTTCTATTAAAGGCCAGACATCAATATAGAGGTATAGACGAAGTAAATTGCAAATATGAAAGCTACAAAGTATGGCTGTGGAACAGTTGCAAACACTTTTTAAGATTTTACCCCTTTACCTATGTCATTGTTTTAGCTATTGTAGACAGGGTTTCAGGTCGATCAATCTCAGCCTCAGCCTGGAGACTGAGAAAACCTGAGTCAGTGGGAGCTGGAGAAGGAGCAGGCCATATTGGAGGAAGTCATATAGCACCATTACCAATATTACATGTGTCCACAGGATACACCTGGTCAGCTTGATGGAAGGCATGGGAGCAGCTCAACATTAGTTAACTGGAATGTAAAAGAATGCTGATACATTACATGGAAGGGCTGGGTGTGCATGATCTCACCAATCTATGCTAATCCTACACCACTAACAAGACACCCAGCAAGAAATCCTATTACGGAAGTACTAGCTACATGGCTATAGAGGAGAATCATCACCTGGTTGAGAATTATGAGTTATAAACCTAGTTTATTTGTAACTATGTGCATAGTTCATTTGTAATCCTGTTATCTATAGGCTCACTTCTTTTTAAATTCAAGGTCACACAAATGGGCTGCTAGATTTGGGAAACTATTTTACTTGTTCCTGGTGTTTAGTCCCTCCTCCTTAATTTCGAATATTAGATGCAAGCGCTGAAAAGGAAAAACAAGGAAATTAAAGACCAAACCATGCTATCATTTATATCCATCTCAGGAAAGCCCGGACAGATGGCAAGACATATGCAAGCAATATGTGCAAGATATCAATTACCACACACAATGCGATAGAAACTACTGGTTCTGTGCACACTTCTTCATAATTCAATGCAAAACCGAAAGATGCGATTACCATTAAGACTGGTAATGCAGAAATTTGGTTTGATAAGTCTCGCCAGGGGGAAGTGGATGTCCAAAAGGCCATCTATACCAACTGGGAGAAATGTGTCAAAGATGGAGCTACAGAATTCCATCAGGGTCTTCTGAATGATACCCTGTTGTGTTTAAAGCAGGTAGGCGATGCTGAGAAGGAACGCCTCGAATCTGTTATCCGGGAGGAAGTGAGGTCTCGGGAGGAAGATGCCGTAGCTGCCAAGGAACAGGCAGCTATGGACGTACACATATTAGAAAAACGTGTAAAAGAAGAAATAACACGGAATACAAATCTGAACACTAAGTTCATGAGAGTATTCGGCATCGACATAGACGTATGGGATGGTACTCCCGAGTCGGCCCTAGATCTTCTAAGGAAGAAACACTAAGAAGTCAACTTAAGTGTGTTCCGGGTTATCCAAAATTTTCTTCTCTTTAAACCCTGATAACCAGACTTAGTGTTTTGCAGATATTATTATCTATCTGCAAATGTTCCCTATGTGAATTAACACTTACGATTACGATGTGTTCCGGGTTCCTTCATAACCAGAAATACACTGATCAGGACATAATTTTACTGTTATATCGTGATGGTTCTATTCGGATTATAAACTTAATATAAAAATCCGCTTAGTAGTTGTGATGCTGAAAGTTACCTCCGGATGCTGATATGTTAACCTGATGCCTACTGTTACCTGTTCCTGATCGCTCTACCGGATGGACTTATACGATATATAACCTGCTTATGTACTGAATGGACTTATTTACACTATCTATCTACTTCCGGATCAACTATTTGGACTACAACTTTGTCAACCACACACTAAAGGACTATTCTCACTACATGTTGACCACCGGATTATTTACTTAACACCATTCGGATTATAATAACGAACACTAGCACTTCTAGAGGATTGTGGGTAGCTGCCCCTATTCAACTACTGTGTTTCTTGATATCATCTCAACTGGATTACTATAGACTCTAGCACATCCATCCTGTGGTTAGCTGACCACACCACCTACCTACAACGCATCTGGAATACTTCAATACAACACATGTTACTTCATCTGATACTCTTGTGTACATATTATTGTCATGATCAGTATCTTATTATTCTAATGACCACAAACCTCAGTTGTATACCTGTAGTGATATGATACTGTAATTTTCATACGGGTCAATAATAATATGGATCTTTTGTTATTAGTCATATTACTTGACATGATCCGATACATAATATATTACACCAGATTGTCATAATTATCCTATGTGACATATTATTGTGTAATATTAATTATCTAGTGCTATGATGGTTATTTAAATGCATGACCATGTAATATATGTTTCTTTATTCGTGTGTTTTTTTTCAAGTGTATAAAATATAACGGTTACATATCAGAATGGTTTCTAACATAGAACTTCTAACGGATTAACCGGTTTGAACTAAAATGTATCATTAGATAGTATGGCTACGTTTAAAGTCTTTATCAAGACTATATGTGAGTGTTCCTCAGGTTCCGGATAGGTGGCATCACCGATCCGGGCCTGTGGGGACATCTGGCGACGGACACCAAGGTCCGTATATAAAGACCGGGGCTCAGCCGCTACGACAGAGGCCCTTCTGGCCTCTGACCATGTAGAACTATTTATTAACATTAGCTGCCCCTTCATCATCTTCCGGGTAGCAGTTAAGTGTCTTAGCAATAAACTTCCATTGGCATACACTTGAATTACCGCCTTACTCCTTCTTTCCTAATCCGTAAGGCCCAAACCACCGAAATAGTAATACAGACCATTACACAATGTACAAAAAATTACATGTATACATACATGTATGTAGTCTTTGTGGCAAACAGCTATACGTTTCATATTTGCCTCCAAGTAATATCTGAAATTCTAGAAGTCAGACTTTTTTCCTCAAGATTCATAAGTCTTCCTTACTACATTTTATGCATTACATATGAGAAAGGCCCAGTTTAATTGATTTGGCTATACTTCTATTGAGGGAATGGTAATAGAAAATACCGGTGCTCTGGGAAGTCATACATCGGACTGTCATCCCTTAGATATGATGTCCCATCAATATGAAGGGACATAATATCTAATTACATATGTGTTAAGGGAAACATCCTTTTTATATTGATCTTTATTCATTTTTCTTTATTCATTTTCCTTTACATACTATGGCCACATTGACACATCTGTGCATTACACAAGCCCTACAGGATTAATGCACCCCTGAATGGTCAGCATGATTCACCAATAGAGCCTCCCTTAAAGGGTAAAATCATATCTAATAAATACCTGTTTGTTGAGTAAGGCATTATTGGTGTTTGGTTGAGCAGCTGACTGCAAAACCAGTGGGTGGGAAGGAGCAGCTTATGGGTGTGTGTGTGAGGGTAGGGGGAGGTGGATGGTTGCGGGAGGTGTCACTCAGGGAGGGCTGGGAGTATTTGGAGTAACTCAGAGGCACCCATGGGTAGCTGTCAGTGAGAAGCCATGCAGAAAGGACACCCCACTGACCCTTTTATGCTCCATCCTTTTGGATCGCCTGGCCATTGTCAGTCTAACCCTCCCCTTTAGTTTCTGCCAAGTCCCCATCACACCCCACTGTAAATCATAAATTAGGCCCCAGGCCAACGCCGGCTAGTCGGGCAGGCAGAGCACTTGCCACCTTTGACGTGAGAGGCATGTGAGCTGCTCACTGATTCATCCTGTAGACATTTTATAGGGTGGCCCTCCCTCTGCTGATAACCCTACCCTCCCTCCCCCTCCCCATTCTCCTATCTCCTGACAGTCCCTTCCAACTGGACAATGCCTACTGCATTGGCCCTATGCTGAAGTACTGATCAAACATCAGCCCACACACCACCCGGTTTAGAAATATATGCCCGAAAAGTCTAAATAGACTCATTGTCAATTTTGGCAATAAAGTGCTTCATTGAGGCGAGCCAGGAGTGGAGCAGGCTGGGGATGGTGGAGGGCCACCGGCAGTGGTTTCCAAGTGGTGCTGGCTTGAAGGAAGACGATATTGGACTCTCCAGTTGGCCAGGCTGCGATTGAATTCACCTTTCATTAGCTACATCTAAAGTTCTCATCAAATTACCTGTCTCGTTTTTCATCTCCTCTCCCCCAAACATCTCCACAACTTTCAAAAGGCCTACATGAAATAGCAAGGAGACAGATAGAGGTGACCCACTCAAATTTGGGAGACATAATAGAGTAATTAGAGAGTGAGTTGTAAAGTAATCAGACTGGCCTTTCATCATTAAAGGTTGTGTTTGGGATGAGGGTTGATGCAATTGAGACCTTTTAGCTGATTGCTTTTCTGTCCCCCATTTTGGAAAATATTACATTATGTATTTTGATATTACAACAATGGCAAGGGTCTCAGTCATTTAACAGCAATTTCTATATCCTTACTATCAGGGAGGTGTATAAGATTGAATGTGGTGGACGAAACCTGATCATTGTGAGACAGAGACAAGAGAGAGAGAGAGAGAGAGAGAGACAGAGAGAGAGAGAGAAGGGAGAGGGAGAGAGAATGAGAGAGGAAAGAGAGAGGGTGACACAGACAGGGACATTTAAGAGATTATAAATGATACAAGGCATGGTTCTCAAAATATTGTACATTTATAGCGCCATGCCTGGATCAGTAAAACAAGTCTATCTAACTTTCCCCAACACATAATATATACACACAACTGGTTCAAATTACGTGATTTTTACGTGAAAACTCATTTAATTTACGTATGGAAGACATCATTTGGATGGGTTGTGCTAGCAGGGTAGGAGGAGGTTCATGGAGTACCCAGCTGTATTATCACCCTAGGAGGCCCCTTATTTATAATACTCAATTACCCATCCTCTCAACTGAGAATGTCAATAGCGAGTAGACATGAGACAGGGATTTGTGGAAGACCAGAAATTGGAGATGGGTTAAGAACCAGAGGTGTGGGTTAGACTGAGTGTAGTAGAGCGACAATTTACAGGAAGAATCATGATTTGTAAATAAGACAGAGACTAAGTACGAAAAAGAGTAAGAAGGAGAGAGAATGAAAGGAGATACGATTTAGGAGTGAGTGATGGGGTGAAGAGAAGACATAAAAACAACACAATAAAGGAGGGCCTGGCAGGAAAGATCAAGAGTGTAAAATATGGATGAACAGGAATAGACAGAGAAGGGAGGAAAAGAGTGAGTGAGACGGCGTTAGACAGACAGATAGATGAAAAAGATCTACAGACAGATAGATAGATAGAGAGAGAGAGAGAGAGAGAGAGAGAGAGAGAGAGAGGAGGACAGGGATGCATAGGAATGATCGATCAAGGAATACAGGTAAACAAACATAAACTAGGTTTGCTAACCTTTGTACAACATGCAATGCTTGAACACATTTCCTTTCAGCAGCACACAGATAAACCATGTGGTGAGAGGAGGGCTGTGGAAGACAAGATGTTAGCTATCACAGGTCTATGAGTCCCTGGAGTATAACGGCTTTTATTGACTGTCAGACTGCACACAGGCACCCCAGGCGGATCTTGCTGAATAAGGAAAACATCTACTTTACCCACATATGTGTCTTACCGACAGTACCTTACTTTCTTTTCTGTCCTAAGGTTGTTTTCTGTGTTGGCCAAATATACCCAGGAAACAGAGTGCCAGAAAAATGTAATCTGAGTAACCATAGGCAATAAAGTGTATTAACAAATCTAAGGGACCTTTCACTGTAATCAGGTATGGTGAGTGGAAGCCAAAGCATGAAACAGAGGGCGATTGTTTAAACTGTAGGGCATATTTTTCAATAGTGTTTTCTATTGTTATTGATCAATTCCAAACATAGCCATAGTAATACTAAGTACACTTTTTAGTTTTATAGCAATAGCATCTTGAAAGACTAGGTCAGTATGTAGAACCTATGGACACTGCTCTTCAGGGGGATGGTGAGGGAGTATTTTAAGAACGCTCTTTAGATAAATGATACTAATGACCACCTGTGTCAGGTTCCAAAATACCGCAGTGGCTTGTTTAAGCAACAGGTCTTTGAAGAAAATCCACTTTTAAATAAGGACCAGAGTTTAATGATTTAAAAATCAATATTTACACTGTAGTCTTTGTCTTCAATAAACGTTGGTATTGTGTACTGGGGATAAAGCAATACTGAAATCTATAAGTTCTGATGTGATAAAACAGGCCACTATGGTACATGCATACATGACTAGGGTGGTTAGAAGCGTCCTTAACTATTCCCAATTTTAGCATTAAGCAGTAAGTCTGCAGGACTTGCATTTGACTTAATCAATCACCTTAGATGAGTTCTTAACCCCTTTTTTGTATAAATTGCATCATAGAATTCTAAGTAGTTTTATCATGTGGTGTTTGCATACTTGAGGGAAAATTCAAATGACTTTTTCCAATCGGCAATAGAGAGAGTAATTGAAAACAGGATGCAATGTCAAAGAAGTAATCAAATGTTCATATAATCTCTATCCATTTTAGTTAATAGACACCTTTTGAATGGTGATCCATCACAGCGAAACTTTGAATTGCCTTCCCTGAAAGGTCAGCTTTCTGAAAGCACAGAAGTTTCATTTGAAATATGAGCACTAATATCAAATAATAATGAGGTCTGTCCAATGTATATTATCTTGTAGCAGCTATTTTTTGTATCATCCTCAAAGAAAAAGATATTTATAATCAAAAGAAATTGTATACACCATATCCTATTAAAATAGGTGATATGTATTGCAGGAGAACAGCACTGGGAACAAAGTCTTAATTGTTCTGTCTGTCTAAATTGTAATTTGTAAGATAATCTTTTATCTGTAATGACAAAGATTCCTATTACTCTTTACCATCGTCGATAAGTTAACTCGCGCTAGGCAAAGGATTAAAGCAAATTGGATTCCAATTAACCAATTTACAGAACGCAATTTAGAACACTGATGAGAAAAGGGAAGTAAACACATTTAACACTTCAACATTCAAGACAGACGGGTTTCGTTGTCAGGTTCATGTCTTATTCTGTTTGAACTTCAGTTAAACTGTGAAACACCCATGCACACTCTAGTTAGCTAGAGTATTAGATTTCCGCCAATGGTAAAAAGAAAGTTAGTGACTTCTTCACCTTTGAAATCTATAGGCTGATATCACATCGGTAAATAAGAATAGCGTGCTAAATATCATAGTCCTGATAAAGGAAGGACTGTACCTTGTTACTAAAGAGGCAATGGAGGAAGAGACATAGAAAAAGAGAGAGAGAGAGAGAGAGAGAGAGAGAGAGAGAGAGAGAGAGAGAGAGAGAGACAAGAGTGTGAGGCTCAATCCTTGTGTATAAGTTGTGCCTTATATGCGAGGCAGGGTAATACATTTACTGAATAACATGAGATGCATCATAAGTCAATCAGGTTAAACCAACTGTTACTGCATACTAGTTAGTTTCTCATAATATCTACCATCAGGGAGATTGAAAGCTTCATATTGGAGGTTGTAGGCTGGTAAGCATGAACCCATGCAGCATCTATGTGGTGCAGGCCTACGATGCTATTTCAAAATCGTACTAATTTACCACTTTTATTATGAGTTGAAAAAAGCCCTTTACGGGAATGATGTCAATATTTTTCTAATTTATACCCTTTTATATGCAATCAAACATGAATTTTACATGATGATGCGTGAGAGATTTTTTCTTCAAAGTGACCATCCAGGCCCTTACAAAAGAGCACAACTCTTTTTATTATACATACAATCAAGAGGTACCCTAGGTTGGTAATTTCCATAGAAATCCTTTTGATGTACTTCAGGAATTACCCAAGCCAAGTAGATAATAGTGATTTTCAATGCAAACCGAATTCTCTCACACCTCACAGTCTTTTACCTCTAAACAGAAGTAAATTTCATTACTCATCACAAAGTCAAACTTGAGTGAACCGCAGCAGTAAAAAACAGCACGGGAACAGGAAGACGACTTCCTGTTGTCTGGCGGAAGTGGCCCACATCCAGGTCTCAGCAAAATCAACTCAGAGGATCTTGCATAGAGCTTGAAGAAAAGTCCACGCAGAATTTAACTGCAAATTGTTCATCAACTACACATAAAAGATGAGGAAATTCAAAGAAATTGCCCTGAAAGATTGTTAAAGATGTGTTTGGGTGTCCGTAGATCACTTCTCGTGTACCGAAACAATGTATTTTGGGTGCTAGGGGGTAAAATGTGCCACCGGGAGACACTTGGGTCACGGCTCGGGCTCGGGCCCTTTTGGATGCATCAGGGCAAGATTTTTCCTTGAATACTGTACGCGCGTAATTATTGAATCCATTAATGATAGACATATCATGTTATATAACTACCATGTAACTGGCAACCTAATGTACTTACGCCATGCTCAGACATTGACACGTAAAATCAGACGTCAGCAACGATATGCTAAAGCTGAGGGCACTATGAAAACCTTAGATAAATGCCGACATGACCCACATAGATTTTGGCGTGAGCTAAAAGCCATTATTGACCCTAAATCTAAAGTATGTAACATTTCCCTAATGGATGAAGGATCACCTGTACCTGCTGATAAGAGTCGCTGATTTCATTAATAATTATTTTGCAATGATTGGGGAAAAGCTATATGCTAGTATCACTAATGGCATCCCGCTCCCAGCTAATATAGCAAATCAAGACACAATAGACTATGTTAATCTGGAAGGACTAGAAGATCTGGATGTGCTTGAATTCATCAACCATGATAAAGTCCATAAACATATTACCAAAATAAATGTTGATAAGTCTTCAGGTATTGAAAGGGTAGGGAGCAGAGTACTTAAAGACGCAATGCTGTTGTTAACTGATCAGGTTGTCAGTATGTTCAGGAACTCAATTACATACAGCATCTTTCCTGATGCATGGTCACTGGGTACATTAGTACCTATCCCGAAAAAGCGAGACCTTACTAGCATTAAGAACTGGCACCCCATAACTCTCCTACCATTACCAGGCAAACTGCTTGAAAAGCCAATTCACAAAGCAATAAACAATCACCTTGAAGAAAATCACATTCTGCATAAATATCAATACGGATTCAGAAGTGAACGAAGCACTGGTGATGCTGTAATGGAGGTTCTTGATGACCTCTATGAGGCCCGTGATGACCACAAGATTACTATGGGATGTTTTATTGACTATTCAAAAGCCTTCGATAGTATAGATCATGTAACCCTTATTAACAAAGTAAACCAGCTAGGTATCCCCCTGTTAATCAAGAAATGGATTGCCACCTACTTAGGTAATAGAAGACACCATACTATGGCTAACGGGAAGCTATCTGCTGCTGCTGAGGTTAAATTTGGGATGCCACAGGGGTCAACTCTCGGTCCATTACTATTTGTCTTATTCATCAATGACCTCTGTGACACTTTAAAGCACTGCAAGTTGGTCCTATATGTAGACTTGTTTATATATGTGAGCGGTCCAGATCCGGGTGACACTGCACGGTTATTACAAACAGATTTAAATAACTTACATACAGTAAAGTATAATGTTTTACACCAACATTGGACTATTGTAGTCACTACCTTGGAGGTTGTCCCTGTAGTGGAATTAGACAAAATCCAGCGGCTACAAAACCACAGCATCCGCATATGTCTAGGGGCAAGAGTCAGAGTGAACAGTATAGCAGAATTACATAGCAGGTCAAAACTTGAGTTACTAGATGTATGAAGGAAGCGCCACCTACTTACTTATATGTGGAAACGAGCCCAGTCAGCACACAATTTGATCATCTAAGATTTGCGCACATGAGGTGACCTCAAGGTGAGGTTTAAAACCAGGCGCGCCAAGAGCAGCTTCTACCAAAACTGCCCCTTCTTTAGAGGGTTTAAGCTATGGGATACACTACCGACTAACATCCAGCGGAGTCCTCATCTTGCCTGCTATAAAAAAATGATTTGGAATCAACCCATGAACTGACAGACTGGAAATTGCAATCAGTAAAATGATATGGTACGATGCTTCTGATGCAATTAAGTTTCTTGATCCTATTAGCTCTAACTGATTATCTGCAATACGGACCTGCAGCAAACTCACAAATTGAATCCCTCATCATAGGTCCATAGTGCTATGATTCAAAGCATACCAACAGGTTTCTATCACAAAAGGCGAGTGCAGATGCACTGGCAGAATCACAACAAACTCCACATCACTGTACCAATACCCATAGGACTGGGGGAAAACACCTACTCTATTTATAGAACAGAGGCATTCCCAGTCCCGTTCAATACTATCAATGTCAACTCCACAGGGTATACATTAGTACAAGCCCTACCTACCTATATAGCCATGTCTAAATCCCACTCACATTACATTGAGATGGACCACACAGATATGGACATGTGTGAAATTGGTGTTTTTATAAGTTGCGACCTGCCCCTGGCCATACTATCACCTTGCCACACCACATGCGCTTTGTCTCTATTTTTAAACCTACCTGAAGTGGTTGATCACACCTGTAATTTCCAGGCTCACATGACTGCAACATTATCAAGCCCTTTTCCCACAACTCCTACATGAATAACCAACAGGTCACCCTCCATCCTTAAATGCTCTAACTCAGGCCAAGTAGAAATTAACAATGCAGCTGTTTCTATAGTTTCCGTGCCATGCCTGTGCTCTCTAAGAAACCACAGCATGATTATAATTAACTCTAACGTATCCTGCATTCACAACATCACTTTAGCCCCCATCGCTCAGGTACCCATTAACTTGCCACTGTGGCGGCATTTTGGAAACCCACCAGCCAACGTTTCTGGTGTAACCATAGCAACCACCCCAACCGCCTTAAGGCTACCCAACCTCCAGCGTCTTAAGGCCCTACACAATAAAAAAATCCTACCCCTAATTAAGGATGTACTCACCCTAAGGGAAGCTTTGGTAGGCATCCATGATAAATCTTCAATACTATCAACAGAGTCTCCAACACACCTCGGATACCATCTTGAGTTTTCACCTTGGTTACACCTGTTGTCATCAGCTATAGCTATTCTCTGCTGCGTCCTCACATGCCATGTGCATATGCGCGTGACACACCTGGCGCAGCTCATCACTATTCACAGCACTCCAAACATGGTAGACCCAGCATCTTGGACCAAACTCACGAACTTGATTAAAGAGGGCAACCAGGAGTGGCCATCAAGTCCAACTACTACCATGACTGTGGAATCAAACCAGTGGATCCAACTACCTGGACGTTATGACACGATATCTGTGGCAGTCATCCTGACAGCTCTTTAATTCATCAGGGCCATCTGCAGGAGATGCCTCTGACACTGCCCGTATGGCCGCCGGCGGATTTTGTCCTAAGGATACACTCTGGAGGGAGGGCCTTCAGTTTTCCCCTAGCAAGATGATCTATGGCAGAAACCTTTGGCCGACCTCCATTGTGGCACCCAAGCTAACACCACTTAGGGTGACCAAGCCCCTAGGCCACCATCTTGACACCTCTTGGAGGAACGAAGTCATGATGATCATCGCTGGCAGATTAAGAACAGTCTAACTGGAGAGGTATCCTCGGTGTCCAGTGTCCTGGAGGATCCCTCTGGCAATCATATTGAGCTCAAAACCACACACCTGGGCTCTAGTGATCGATCATAAGGGCCATAGTTAGGTATCTGCCAGCTTCATTCATGTGTCACAATTACGTCCCAGGAGAGCGCACCCAAAAAGGACCAAAGACCCACAACCATCGACAAGCCAGATTGATCCTAAGGAGGGGTCCTTGTTTAGACCTAAAGAGGCCCAGCCCCCGACGGATATGTATTTATTCGACCCCATACTTGCTGACAAGGCCACAGATTCTCTTGATGGTAGGTTTTCCTTTGACAAACTACTAAAAATCTTTGGTTTCGATTCATGTGGGGATCATCCAGGGTCCGGACCATTGTTCCCCAGAAGATACTACCGGCCACCCCTACCCGTTCCCAAAATGAACTAACCCAAAGGTTAATCTAAATGTCACCTAGGACTGGACCATACCATCTGCCTTATGTGGGGATGACAGGTAGCCCTACACAGCAGCGCCGGATAGAGCACCGGATAAATCGATGAGATGCTGATGTGGGGATCCCCCTCCCATCTACCGTCCCGCACAGTGCCCCCCGGCCCCCACCGTGAACCCCTACCCCCCAACACCCACCAAATGTATCAGTCATTGCCCCCCCTACCTGACTGATCACTCACAAACACAAGATTAGATTATCAGCTAACCACAATTAACGTTTTACATTGAGTTAGATCAGTGTTGGCTCAATAGGTGGCCGCCACAGCATCTGGCTGACCCCCTTTCCCGCCACACGCTGCGCCTCTTCGCCATCTTAAGTCAAGCACACCCAACGCCAAAATGACGGCCGTCATGACCATCACCAGACCATCAGTCCCGGTGTAACAATATCATATTGAATCTGCACAATGCTGAAAATTAAGGCGAAATTCCCCTTTTAGAAACTTTACTCACCCAACAAAATCCAAATTCCAAATTCAGACTTAACAGTAGATAAAAACACTCACCTCCCAGCCTACATGGTGACAGTGAGGTGTAGGATGGTGCCATTTGGGAAATCCACCTCGTATACCTCCATGGTCAATATGATGACATATCACGCAATATAAACACTGGCAGGTCACTTTTATAGTTCCCCGACCGGGCATCGCGTCCAAAAATCCCAAACAATTTTTCAATTTTTTTTTTTGCTTTCTCAAAAATTTCAAAATTTCTACTGGCCCCCTGCCACCACTAATATCATATTGATACATGGACATAAAAAGTTCCCGTGGCCAACCGAGACCACCAGCGGGAGCAGATCTGAGCAAGTCTAGCCCAAATAGGCCCATAATTTGATACACGAATCACGTCATGACGGCACAGCACCAGCTCGGTGCAGCCACCTGTGAACTAATATATGCCTTTAACCTCAGCACCCCAGGTCAGGCTGATGCATCCCCTGGTAGCTCCTCTCCTGTCCCTCCGGATACAGTGGCCATCGTGACCCCCTCTATGCCAATAGAACGGTCAGTATTCTCTTATTATTTTCTGTACATGTATGTTTGTGCTAATAAATCTCATTTTGATTCCAGGTGGCAGCAAATTATTAACACACTCACAAATAACTCATTTTCTTTTGTCACTTTATCTTGTTATATATTATTATTAATATTGTTTGTTCTGTTGCGTTTTGTTTCTTAATGAATTCTTCTTTCTTTCAGAGCCATTGAAGATATCCCGTATACCACCGTACCTCTGCGTTACACACGGAAGGGGAGGTCTGTCACCACCCACATGCAAGCTAAAGTCCTAGGCATGGGGGTGGTCATCAAAACAGAGCCGGAGAGCAACTAGTTCTTGAATTTTTCATCTTAAATCTACCATAAGCCTGGGGCTCAATATAATTTAACTTTTTACATCAATCTTAACCACTATTTGAGAGATCTATGTCTATCTGAAAACGAATGTCATTCAAAGTCAAGTAGCTTTAAGTGTATACATATAGGGTATACTTAAAAGAGATATATTTAAAAGAGATATTATGTATCTAGAGATGTACATATTAAAGAAATGTATATATGTATAACTATTGAAATACAAGACTATTTTCCTCATTTGTAGAAGAGATGTATATACAAATTAAAGAAACCTATACCTATCTAAATAAAAGATTTTCTTTTTCTCACTTATGTTTGTGTCTAATAATTATTTCTACTTAACATGGGGAACATATATATATAGGCTAGGTATATGTATACTTACTATGAGGACATCTTTACCTTTTAGCTTGGTAGTTGCCATGCCGTTAACAAAGACACCATTCAGCAAACTACCGAAAGCCCGTAAGATGCGAAGTGATATGGATGACATGGAGCGAGAGATCACTGAGCTGCGGAAGGCCCTCAAGCAGAGTGAACAGCAATTGAAATCCTCCTCATATGCCAGACCCAGCTCAGCTTCGTCCTCGTACCTCAGCCCAAGCCCCGGACAAGAACACTGGGTTGACCCTGTCTTCCCAGTGCCACATGAAGTGATTGAGGCTCAACAGCAGTTTGCTGCAGAACCAGAGCCTGATGATGCTGCAGCACCTCAGCCTGCTGCCGCTGCAGAACCAGAACCCGCTGCACCTGCACCAGAGTCCACTGCACAAAAGGCACAAAAGAAAAGACAGAGGCCTCGACAACAGCCTGCTCCACCTGCAGCACCTGAGCCTGCTGCCCTAGCAGCACCACAGCTGCCTGGCCCAGCTTTACCTACAACACCAGCTGCAAATAAGAAAAAGCAGAGGCCTGCCCCGGAGTCTCCCATGACAGAGACCAGGCAGGTGCTTGACGTTCTAGACATCACTCCCACTAAAAAGCGGTTAGAAGAACTGGCCACTTATGTAATGGTGTCACAGCAGGTGCGAGTCAGCACAACAAAAATCAAGTAAGACCTAATGGAGGAGCCAGCCGTAAGGAAGGTTCATGGGCAACATGGGCACCTTAGTAAGAAGGTGGGCATATCCCCTGAATATGTCTTCAAAACCCCAGAGCCTTCTCACAGCCGGCAAGATAATTCGGAAGAGACCCGCCAACATATAATATCGTTCATGAAGCGGGAGGATAACAGCTACGCGCTGCCTCATAAGAGGTACGTAAACAAAAGAGGTGAGCAGCGCTATGCCCTGGCCGACACCATGGTAAACTTACATCTGAAATATTGTGCTGAGTATAACTCAACTATATACCATCAACCTTTGTGCGGGCAAGGCCAAACACAGTTAAGCTCAACCACTTCTTGAAGAGATCAGTTTGCCTCTGTAAGACACATGCCAACATGGCATTGATGCTGGAGGCAGTGCCCGGCCTCCCTAACTCAACAACCCAGATGGTGGAATCCTATACTGATGGCGAGATTACTGTAAAGCTAAATGACATTGACACAGAGTGGGTGACTTATCAGAAGTGGGATAAGATCACTAAGAAATATAATGACAAGGATGTGACATATACTAAATTAATTAAAGTCTCAGAAAAGAAGGCAGAATTCGTTGCTGCTTTCACCACTGCTCTGCCTACCTTCAGGGAGCATTGTGAGAGAGTAAAGCAGCAATTTCAGCAGTGCCAGGCCCTGAAGGACAACCTCCCGGAAGGCCACTGCATAGTCCAAATGGACTATGCCAAGAACTGGAACACCTCCTACCTCCGGGAGGTTGCCTCAGCGTACTACAGTAAAGATCAGGTGACCCTCCACCCAATTGTTGTAAAGGTCTGGGGCCCTGATGGAGAAATCATTACTAAGACTTTTGTAGAGGTAACTTCCGTCACCAACCACACCTTTCCCACTACATGGGTGTTTGTTCAAAAGTTGGTGGCGGAACTGAGAGAGGAACATAATTTGAAATGTACACTTCATCACCAACAGTCCAAGCTCTCAGTACCGCAACCGTTACACAGTGCAGATGATCGCCCGCTTTGAGGGTCTCCTCGGCCTCCCCGCAGCCTGGAACTGGCTGGAGGCTGGTCATGGCAAGGGGGCTTGCGACGGGGTTGGAGGCACCCTCAAGCGATTGGCGGATCGGCTTGTCAAAACACACCCGGACAAGACGATCCAGAATTCCGAGGAATTTGCTGCGAAAATCGGCCCTGCCACGAAGGTGAGGATCCTCCATGCCACACCTGAGGAGGTGAAAAAAGCTGAGCAGGAGGTCGCTGCCTGGAACAGTCCCCCCCCTCCATGGCATCACCACCATCCATCAAGCAGCATGCTGCAATGGTTCCATCAAGGTGAGGAACACCTCTTGCTACCGGACCTGCTGCCTCTCCGAGGAGGGCTTCCGACCCAGCTGCAGGGAATGGAAGAACACTCGGGTAGCCCAGGTAGGGGAGCAGGTGGAGGAAGTAGTGGATGACTGTGACGAGTGGGACTCAGGCTATGAGTCCATCTCTGAGGATGACCGCCCTCTCATCATCCTGCAGCAGGAGATGCGCGACAATGAAGACAACATGCCCCTCGCCTAACTGCTTGCGGCTGAGAATGACAGTGAGGACGACGTGCCGCTCGCTCAGCTGCAAGGTGAGCAGACAGAGGAGGAGGACGACAATGTGCCACTCGCTCAGCTGCCCGTAGACACTGAGGACGAGGATGACATTCCAATCACCAAGCTGCATCCCACCAGGCGTTCAGCCCGTCCTTTGACCCGTCGTACAACCCGTTGTTCCACTCGACGTCATTGAACTCTGTCATTTTGTATTGTAAATTTGTTCAGTCTTGTCACAAGTGTTATATCTCAGTTGCTGTAGTTTGAGCGAGTGGGAGTAGCTGGCAGCTTGTTCTATAGAAAGCCTGGGTTTGCCCGCTTGGGGCTGCCCGCTGCACCCACTGGCCCAAACTACAGTACTGAGATGTACCATGCTTTTATATTAGGATGATACTGTGGACATTGTCCTCCGTTGGGTTATTTTGGTGGCCATAACCCTCCATGATAATGTTAGTGTAGTTAAGTGTATGGGTGGGGTGGGGGGATTTAGAAATTTATGGATTAAGTAATTTCCATGATTATAAATGTCCTATGGGTAGGTCCGGGGGATAGGGAGTTTTAGCTGGATTAAGTCAATAAACGTGTTATTTCCAGTTTCATGAAAAATTCTTTCTGTTATACAATACTTATTTTTCATGAAAAATTCTTTCTGTTATACAATACTTATTTGGACCCCAGGGACACCTAAATATATGGGGGTAAGAGCCATAGTAACAGCAGCAGCCCTAGAGATACCCACCAGTACAGGAGTGATAGCCACAGTAACGTATGGGGCCCGAGAGAGACCCACCAGTACAGGTGAGTGACAGCCATAATAACGTATGGGGCCCAAGAGACACCCTGTTTCCCACCCCCATAGTCGTAATTATACATTGCAAACCCCTGTTCTGTCTTCCACAGTGAGGGCAATAAATGTATCAACTATCAACAACCCCAAATAATACCAGAGAACTTGTAAAAATATGGTTATTTGTGATTTTATGGCCACTCGTGGTACATTTTCAGCAAAAACTCCCTAGAAAGCAAGACCTTCCCTGAGAAAATCATGTCAAACACACTCTAATAACAAACTAAATGATGTAAATAACATGTAGGAACACATTTTTATTGGTTATAAACTTTTGCCCTACGAGAAAAGACATGGGGATCAAAGAACAATAAATAAGATTTTCAACCCCATTTCAGGTCTCGCGTGGGGACCGAGAGAGACCCTACGGAAGCTGTTATAGCATTAATAGCATAAGTCACAGAATAACATCCTTATAGCTACTTATAGACAAGCTCCTAAGGTATCATATAAAGTACAAATAAGAGGGATAACCTATGCATCATCAGTTTTATAATGTTTGACAAAAGGCATGGTGACTTGCATAGGTGCTCCCCTCCACTCCCAACATTCAACATTTACCATAAATATACCAAAAATACATAGAATGTCCATATAAATTCCATCCTAGCATGCTCTAACATGTTTATTTTAAATATCAAAAAGAATAATAAAGGAAAGATTAATGTAATACATACTAAATATGCATATAGTGCAGAGGGGTAGGGTCTCTCTCGGGCCCCACGCGTATTTCCGGTAGTTCACTTTGGCCCTGTGCCCTGGATTTAAAAACAATATTTAACTTACCCACATATATGGACCCTAAGCCCCAACACCTGTACTATATGTACCCTAAAACCTTTTAGGCTGGTCCTGATTTAATTTTGGACCCCCTTGGCAGCCAATATCTGGATGATTCATGATTATTGGACATATATATATATATATATATATATATATATATATATATATATATATGACAAATGGTCTATAGATGTAGTTCACCGAGTTCTTTAGTCCATTTTGTACACACATGGGACCACCTTTTACAACCCTAATGCATGCACCCTGGTTTCTCCCATTGAGAAGAAATATGCAGAGGATCTAACCATCTCCTCCTATGACACCTCACATAACAGATACACAGAGGTGCCCTCTATGTATCCCATTATGGACACCATGATGGAAAGGCACATGGGACATACTGCATGAAGTGAAATATCAAACCGTTAGTCATTCTTCTGATCCAAAGCACTAACAGGTGAGTAAGATATTACCATGTATAGTTATTCCATAGAATTAGCTCCCTGGTCTTCATGGTATCTGGGATGTCTATTCAATGTACACTGTGTAATGCAAGAGGTCCAGACACAGAGGTCCAGGCACGAAAGGCAACACCTAGATAAGGTACAGACAGCCTTATGTTAGCCTAAGCCTATAGAAAAAAGGGCAAATTGACATACAAGGATTAGAACTATCACAAAATCCACCTATTGGCATCAGTCAACCTCAGAGAGCTACTGTATTCTGGTGACCATTAGTGGATCAAATCATTGTGCCAAACAATAAAACCAACGTATTAAGGCAGAATATAGATTATTAATAGTGACAATTCACTTTTCTCAATATCACAGAAAAAGAAGAAGAAAGCCGAGAGGTTGACATGTCCTATAGCACTGATTAGAAAGATACCCATAAAGTAATTATCTTTGTTGTCAGACCAGGAGGGCCAGACAAGGAGATGGACATACATATGGTAAGACACATCATGCTACACCAGAAGTCAATTGTGATGACAGCTACAGTAACAGTCTAGGACAATCTCTACCTCTGGTATGTCTGTTTTATATCCCAGATGGCTTTGTTTTGTCTGTTTCTGTGTATGATTTAAGAGAAAACATTTAGAAGAGATTGCGCTATTCAAGTGACTATTCATACCCAGTGTATGTCAAGTGTATGGGTAATTCACAGAAAAAGGGTCAAAGTAGTGTTGCAGTCTTTTAGGTCGTGTTTTGCATGAGATTATCTGGGGAACAAGTTGAAATACATTTCTTTCATTAGAATGACAGGTTTGAGTTGATCATTTTAGGTTCAAAGTATTAATTACTCTGTCTTCAAAAAAAGCATTTCACCTCTTAGGTGTTTAGAATGAATCATTTTCTAATCGTTCAAATATTCCCAAGCTGATTCCTTTAACACTAAAGTCTCGCTGTTAACTCTTGACCCTCTATGAATAGCCAACCTGATCTACCAGTAGAGCGTCAATGAACCAGACTGATTCTTTACCAGCCTTTCGAGTGCCTTTAATATGAATACCTGGATATTTCCACAGCCCATCACACCTTTAGCATATAATAAGCAAATGTCCACAACCACATAATGGCTTCATAGAATACGCCAGTCCCACCTCGGGGAATATGATCCAAAAATATGCAATGGAAGTGGACATTTGCATTTATGTCATGGCTTCATTGGTTGAAAGCTTTTAAATAGCTTTATTTGTTACATCAGGTCATGTGATCTCTAGCCATAGAATGCAGGCATGGGAGGATGGAATACAGCGTCTCCAGTACTGTTCTATGGTAACAATCATATCTGCCATGATATATACATACAAGGGTGGCAAGAAAATCCCCTCTAAACTGTTGGGCACACGCATGGTATGGTAGAGTACAGAGGGTAAGTATTTAAAGCAACACAACTTTCATTCCATTGCCACAAAAACAACAACAACAAAAACAAATGACACTTAGAGGTTATTTCATTTTGGCCTAACATCACATCCTCTAAAATGTCTTTGTTCGGCAAAGTTTGAAGATCCAAAAGAAGCACTGCTAGTGCAACTTTAGCAATGCTGGCACCCTAAAAATACCAATCACTGCTGTAAACCTGCAATTGCAGTTATAAGACTGCATGCTGATAGAACGGGCAGTGGTGTTACTATCCATGTAAAACTGGGGGTTGTGTTAGTGCTATTGAGTACCATTAACATTTTGTACATAGAGAGTGAAACAGTGTCCCTACTGTGTATTCCCTCATGGTCTAGTGTTAGGATATCTGCTGCTTTCTCCTCACACTGCTCACCAACATTGCAGAGTTAGTTAACAGATACAGCCAGATCACTAACACAGCATGCTGTTCTATGGATAACTTTCACTAACATTGGGGTCTAGATAGGGGTCCTCATATCACCTGTTGAATTAAAGAGAAACTCAAGTCCAATGTCGCTAACTTTTTCCCCTCTCCTTGTCACAAGAAGCTCCATGTCCTTTGTCAATCTTAAGAAAATGCCATGTCACACTCAACCTTTAAGGACATAGACTGCTAACTTTTTGCAAAGGGTGCAATGTTAGGCTGTACCAAGATATCCCCCAGACACCGGTAAAGGTCAATGTGCTATTGGGCAGCCACCAGCTACTCTTAGTGATGTCATATCTCAGGGGCAATGTAACCACTTCACAATAGGTGTGTGGGTGGAGCAGGTAAAAGGTTCTCTAACATCTGAAGAAAAGGTCATTGCCTTGATAGCTAAAAAGCAGAGCACTGTAATGAAAGTGATATAAAAATCAACAAGGTAAGATAAATAAGCTGTGTAGCATTTATGCTTGGAAAATGGTTTTTCTATCTTCAAAAAGCTGAAACAATTTGATTAAAGTCGGGTCTTATGTGTTATTTCCAAAAGTCTAAATGTAGTACAGCGATAATTTCAAACCAGATGGTATTGTGATGTGCAATACATAGCCAAAAATTCAGGCAAACACAGTTAACTAGTGAGTGAAGAGATTTTCAGTGTGGAGCAACCTGAGTATCTATGTTATGTTATTATGGAAAAAAACCTAAATAATTATTTCTGGTAAGGGTCTGTTCTCAATTTGCTGTACCATAGGACGCCTCCTACTCTGCATGAAATAAAGAGCCATTCCAGAGCTAAGTGTCATTTGTGAAATGACATTTAAGGCTCTCCAATTAATGATTTCTTTTTTCTAAACTAGCCTTTAAAGAAATGTGATATGGAAGTTATAGAAATTTATCCCATTGATAAACTCTTTCCAGATTTGGAAACTGAGAATGATTGAAAGAAAGGGGTCAATACAAAAGCACAGTCCGCTGTGCAATGTAAAAAATAAAACACAATCATTATGACAGATGACAAACAGGTACAAATCTTTAGGTGGTGATGTCCTTCAAGATATTTCTTTCATAGATCTTAAAGGAATCCAATAACATAAATCATACAGGTTAAGGCTACTTTATTTTCTATTGATCATTAGACACCAATGGAAGGTGTATAAGAAGTAAATTGAATATATGGAAACTACAGAGCACAAACAATTCTTTCAATTCTCATTGGGGGCGCAAGGGTCCTATTTGGGGCATAGGCTTATGTATTGGGACTTTCCATTATTGTTGGGGAAGGGGACAGCACCATACTCCCTTACCTACACCGCTGTATTGGCTATAATACACATGACTTTGATCAATCCCAGCCTCAGCCTGGAGACTGAGAAAACCTGTTAGGTGGGAGCTGGAGAAGGAGCAGGCCACATTGCATGGAGTCATATAGCACCATTACTAATATTACATGTGTCCACAGGATTCACCGGGTCGGCTTGATGGCAGGAACAGGGGCAGCTAAACACTAGTTAGGCCTACCTAGAAAGTAAGAGAATGCCGATACATTACATGGAAGGGCTAACAAGACACCCAGCAAGAAATCCGATTTGAGCAGAACAAGTTACATGGCTATAGAGGAGAGGACTTGGGATGTTTTTATCAGGTTTAATATGAAACTGAATCATCACCCTGGTTGAGAATTATGAATTGTAAATCTAGTTTATTTGAAACTATGTGCATAGTTTATTTGTAATCATGTTATCTATAGGCTAACTTCTTTTTAAATTCAAGGTCACGCACCTAAGTATCAAATAGGCTGGCAGATTTGGGAACCTATTTCACTTATTCATGGTGTTTAGTCCCTCCTCCTTAATTTCAAATATTTCTTTACATGCAAGTGCTGAAAGGGAGACACAATGAAAGTGCAGACCAAGACCAAAGTCAAAGACAATGCCATCATTTACATCCATCTCAGGAAAGCCTGAACAGATGGCAAGACACATGCAAGCAATATGTGCAAACCAAGGAAAATATAGTCAGTTTTATTTTGCAAATTTGTTTTGATTTCCCTTTTTTCTAGCTAGATATGATACCACTAGACTCTACTTGTTTGTTTTATGCATACTTCCTTATAATCTGTGCAATGTACAAAACCTGTAGTCATAGTGGCAAGCAGCTTGAAGTTTCATATCTGCCTTCAAGTAATTGAAATTCTAGAAGTCAGCCATACATCAATCCACCAATGATGAATATCACTTTTTTCCTCAAGATTCATATGTCTTCCTTCCTACATTTTATGCAATACATATGGGAAAGGCCCAGTTTAAATGATTTGGCTATACTCCTACTGAGGGAATGGTAATAGAAGAATAGATGTGCTTTGGGAAGTCATACATCTGATTGTCATCCCATTTCTCATCAATGTAAAGAGACCTCATATCTAATTACATATGTGGCAAGGGAACATCCTTTTTATGATCTATACTTACTTTATCTTAGCATATAATTGTTAAGCAAGCAATGGCTATCAAGAACAATATGTTTACATAGACTTAAGCTATAGTAAAAGGGAATAAAGAAATCTATAAATGTAATATTTAAGTAAGTGTATGTATGGACACAACAGTATATAATCCCAAATAACAAACTTGCATTCCTAACAGTTTTGTGATGTTGATTTCTATAGAGGTTTGAAAAGATGCCATGCCAATTAGTCTTTATGATGCATTATTGTGGCTTTGGCAAATAACTCACTGTTGCAGCAATGACACATTTAAGGATTTCACCAGCCCTACAGGGTTAATACACCCCTGGATGGTCAGCATAATTCACCAATGGAGCATCCCTTAAATGGTTAATTCATATCTAATGGACACCTGTTTCTTGAGTAAGGCATTGTTGGTGTTTGGTTGAGCAGCTGACTGCAAACCCAGTGAGTGGGAAGGAGCAGCTCATGGGTGTGTGGCGAGGGTGGGGGGCTGGGGGCTGGGTGTTGGAGGTATCACTCAGGGAGGGCTAGGAGTGTTTGGAGTAACTCAGAGGCGCTCATGGATAGCTGTCAGTGAGAACCTAAGCAGAAAGGATACCCCACTGACCCTTTTATGGTCCAACCTTTTGGCTTGCCTGTTCCTTGTCAGTCTGCCCCACCCCCTTAGTTCCTACCAGTCCCCACTACATCCCACTGTAAATCATGAATAAGGGCCTAGGCCAACACCGCTAGTCAGGCAGGCAGAGCACTTTCCACCTTTGCCGGGAGAGGCATGCAAGTTGCTCGCTGGTTCATCCTGTAAACACATCTTATAAGGCAGCCCTTCCTCTGCTGATAACCCTAACCTCCCTCCCTCCCCCTCCCGACCCACCTATCTTCTGACATCCCCTTCCAACAGGGCACTGCCTACTGCATTGGGCCTATGATGCAACACTGATCAAACCACACACCACTTAGTTTAGAAATTGTTATGCCGGAAAAGCCTAGATAGACTCTTTGTTAATTTTTCCAATGAAGTGCTGTATTGAGGTGGGCCAGGAGTTGAGAAGGCCAGGGATGTTGTAGGGCCCCCCAGCACTGGTTTCAAGTGGTGCCAGCTTGAAGGGACACACCATTGGACTCTCCAGTTGAACAGGCTGCGATTGAATTCACCTTTCATTAGCTACATCTATAGTCCTCATCAAATTACCTGCCTCGTTTTTCATCTCCATTCCCCCAAACATAATAGAGTAATTAGAAAGTGAGTTGTAAAGTAAAGTAATCAGACTGGCATTTGATCATTAAATGTTTTGTTTGGGATGAGGGGTCATGCAATTGGGACCCATTAGCAAATGGCTTTCCTATCCCCCATTTTGGAAAATATTTCATTATGACTTTTGATATAACAACAATTGCAGAGATCTTGGTCATTTAACAGCAGTTGTTAGATCCCAACTCCCACAGTGATGTATAAGATGTAATATGGTGGAAACTCTACCCTTGTCTTTTACTCTTACACTGTCAGTCCATGGCAAGGGTTTTACAGAAGATTGCTTCTATTTCCACATTGGTAGTTGCTGTCAGTACAAATCTGTCACCACTACTGTGGTCTTTGTAGTCCATTTACAATTGGGGCTGAGAGTGTAGACTATCAAAAGGAGTATAGATAACCTACCTAAGGGGCATTTGTCTCAATTAAATTACAGAGAGGCTAATTCCTTCATTAGGAAAGAGAAGGAAAGAGAGATGGAGATATGTAAAGAGGGAGGGGCAGATAATGAGAGAGAGAGGGCGGGGAGGTGACAGGGACATGTACACAAGCTCTCTTTGCATCACACCACTTACTTACCCAATTATCTTCATTCTCTCCCCATCTCATGGTATAGGTGAAGGTTTATGGAGTAACCAGCTGTGTTATCACTCCAGGAGGCCCCATATTGATAATACTTAATTACCCATCCTCTCAACTGAGAATGCCAATAGTAAGAAGACATGAGACAGGAAGAGAGAGGGAGAAAAAAGAGAGAAAGAGAGGGCAGGGAGGCATAGGAAGGATGGATCAAGGAATGCAGAATGCAAACATAGACTTGGCTTCCCAACATGTATACATAAAATGCTTCAACACATTTCCTTTCAGTAGCACACAGATAAACCATGTTGTGAGGATGGGGTTGCTGAAGATGAGATGTTAGCTATCACAGGTTCATGAGTCCCTAGAGTATAATGGCTTTTATTGACTGTCAGACTGCAACTCATCCCCTTCCTTCTATACGACATATGATACACAATGAAAGTATTGCGCCGACGGGTTCTACATGCGAACTGACTCAGTGTGCACAAGGACACAACCCTGGAGGGTTTTGCCAAAACTATTGATCAAATATGCTTGAAAAATTAGCTAGACGACTCTTGTTCGGGACTGTTTTGCCTGTCTCTTGTACACAATGTTGGGCCTCATCCAACATCAGACCCCTTTATTAGCCTCTTAGAAGAGAAGGCATTTTTCCATCTCTGAGAGGTCCTGTTAGAATCTTTCCCCATTTTACTTACCAAGGCACAGATCTTTTTTAAAGGATGGGGATTTTCAAGGATATCTTGCATTTGAGTTTCTTATATGTGGCAGCAGTGTATTCACACACTCTAGAAAGTCCTCAGCCCTCTTGTTTTCAAGAGATCCTGTTATGACTGCTATGAGGGCAAGCCATGACTTCCATTTATTATGTAGCCTATTTTTAGTGATGGTATTAAATAACCATCACTTTAATCACGTGATTAAGGATAATTCTGATGTTTAGATGCCACCCTACTCACCATAAATCATGGCTGGGTGCTCTAAGTGATCCAGAAGTCAATGTTTCAAAGAAATTTACATGGAAATGTGGCTGTATTTTTATGATAGCTGCCCTTGTACCAAAATGAAGCAATATAACCACAAAAGCAGTGGTTATAACTTAATATACATGAAATCCATGCTATCTTGTGTGAATGTATGTGCACCTTGACCCCTGGTGAAATGATCCAAGTTGGACTCTTGCTTCTTGACTACCCAAACTGCTACAACTATGTATATGGAGCCTGCTAAGACCGAACACATGATATTCCATAAAACTGGTTCCGACACCGTGAATGTTAGAGACCTAGTAGCCACCTTTTGATAAAATATGATTTTAAGCAGTGTCAAAGTTATTCATAAAACCTAGGCTAATGCCAGGAATGACATAAGGAAGTTGTTGTACAGGTTTGGAATACACTACATAGGTGAAATTAGTAAAATCATTGCCCTCTGAGGTGATTTTCAGCATATATGGCACCTATATATATGCTAAAAAACAAAAATTGAGAGCCAATAGGCATTTTCTAGACTCATTTTCAAACTTTTTCGGCCATTGTATAATTGAAATCAGGATCTAATGTCAAACAAATAATCAAATGTTGACATAATATCTATCCATTTTAGTTAAAAGTCACTGTTAGAATGGTGGTCCTTCTGAGCGAGACTTTGAATTGCCCTCCCTGAAAGGCACAGGAGTTTCATTTAAAATATGAGAGCTGATATCTTATAGAAATATGATTCTTTTCATGTTTATCATTTTGCAGTAGTAATATCACCCCCCCGAAAAAAGATACAGGTATTGATCTGACCATGTATTAAATCCAAACCCATTTTCGCAATTCAGAGGCATGCAGAAGTAAGCTTTTCTGACATATCATACACTATATAAAAAAAGATGCAGTTGAAATAACGGTGGAATCCTTGCCCCAAAGTTGTCAGAGATCCATTATTATTTTCACATATATTCTTGCCACCTGGGGCTTCTTGTAAAATCTACACTGGTTCACTGCAAAACAATGATGGTGGTTGACGGTTCAGTTTACGAGGATCCCTGTTAGATTCAGCAGTAACTTTTTACAGTGTATCAAAAAGGTTTTACTGCAGAACAGCATTGGGAACGTCGTCGTCGTCGTCGTCGTCGTCGTCGTCGTCGTCGTCGTCGTCGTCGTCGTCGTCGTCGTCATCGTTGTTGTTGTTGTTCTTATTATTATTATTATTATTATTATTATTATTATTATTATTATTATTATTATTATTATTATTATTATTATTATTATTATTATTTTTATGATACATGACGATTTTCTTTTCATGATTGTATGAAATACATCATTATTTATGTGTAAGCAGCTCAAGTTATTAACAATTTGAGCTTACAAGCTTATGAGTAAAGTTTATAATATGATATTCACTTTATGATGATGATTGTCACAGTATTATTACTAAAGAATAAGTTATTATAATTAAACACAGGTAGTATAACGTGGTTTTGAAATAAGTATCTGCTGCTGAATGAGACTGCCTACAAAGGTGAGATGCAGCAATAAAGTTTATTTGCACGTGTTATCGAGAATATGGCAATATGGTTATTATAAGCAAATAAAGTTTATTTTCCCAAAAAAAAGTATAGCTGTTTAAGTATACTGTAGTTTGTGTACAAGGCACACTTTGGCTACCCTAGGTTTTATACTTTAGAGTAGTTTCATCATGCAAAGCCATGGAACACTACAACTTACACTGCACCAGAAAATTAAAAAGAAAATCATCAAAATGATAGTGAAATGCTTTTCCCAAAGTTACGAGACGTTCTGCATTAGTTTCATGTATGCGGACGGTATAGTTTTACTAGCAGCCACACAGACACTGCTGAGTCTGAAGCTATGTTAAGCAGAGATATATGGTTAAAACTACAGCATGGTGTAATGAAAATTGTTTTACAAATAATAGTAAGAAAACACAGGTCTAACATATTATTCGTAAATCACAATAAATCTGTTACCCATAAATATCAAAATAGGCACCCACACATTGGAACAAGTTTCTGAGTATGGGTATCTGGATGCATTAATAAATACTCACCTCACCTCACCTTTGTGCCCCATGTCGATAAACTCGTAAGGTCATTAACCCCTATGTCCCCAAGCGCCCTATAAAGCGCGTTTTTTGGCTTTAAATACATGTATTTACATGTATATTGAAAGGAGATATCATCTAGACACTTCAACTGGTCCAATCTGTAAAGTTATACCCTCTCTAGAACGGCCATAACCTCATAATTCCAATGAGACCATCCATTCTTAGAACAGAGAGTCAAAACTTGAAATTTGGTTGTTAGATATGTGGCCCATTAGAGTGTCAGCCTTCCAGAGAGCAAGAGACTGGCATGGTACCAAACTACTATTCCTTGGTTATATCACACAAGAATACAAAGTTATATTTTGTTTTATGTTATTCACTGATAGAATTCTTTCATATCCATAAAAATACCTTTTATGATTTGCTACCAAAACAATTTATTTCCATGGTAGTAGGAACAAACTTTGGTTAGTATAGTTATAACTATAGTATAGCAATAGGGAGATATCGAGCAGCTTGACACAAATACTGCCAAATGATAACAAAATAGAATGTTTAGTTGCTGTGGTAACCAAACTGGACCCTAGGCCAGACCTGATATCTCATCTGAACTGAAATTCTAATTTAAAGGCATTCAGGAATGTGATAAGAGGCCAATATAAAGAGAGAAGATCGGAATAGTGTATGGTACTTAACAACCGTGATATAACTATGAAATAAATAGAAAATAGTCAAATTGTTCTGGGCACCAAAAGGTTAAACCATAAATTGTGTTTATTAAGCAAATACGAAAATATTTGGATGAAGAGAGAGCACTGCTTTATTATAAACAAGTGATAACTCCTCATGCTGATTATTCTAGCTTTCATTATAGACATTATATATATGGGACTATATACACCCGTGTATATATATATAATTAATATGTGCAGTGGCTGGATCTACTTTTCCTCCAGGGCGCGCATTGGTATGTATGACGTCATAGTAAACAGTTAGCGCCTATAAAAGCTGCGGGATCCAAATTAACCGTCAGTTGGCGTATATCCTCCGAGCGGCACACACCACGCTGGGTGGTGCCGGAAATTTTAACTTTTAATCTTTATCTTTGTATATATTGTATTTATATTGTTATATTGTATCTATTATGGTATATATTGTATTTATATTGTTATATTGTATTACTGTATTGTATTGTTAAATTATTGTCTTATTAATAAAGGCATGTACAGAATTGATATTGACTAAGTCAATTCTCACCAAACCCACTGTCTCCCTCTTTATTCCACTTGTGATATTAATATAATATTTATTATAATATTTATTATTATTATATTCCCAACGTACATAATTAACTTATATATATATATATATATATATATATATATATGTAGGGGCCGGCATCATTGTATATATATTAGTGCCGTTCATCCGAGAGACGTGTTCGTGTGGTGCTTGTTCCTTCTATGCTAGCTAGGTGTCGCTTTGCGATACCTCGTTGGTACAAGAGGGGGCAGCACCATGCCTCGCGTCCAGCTCCTACTAAGGAGCCGGACGAGCGGCAGAAGGGGACTGGACATGGTCCAGTCCAGACGCTAATACTTTGTCATCAGAGAGATTGAATAAAGTCCTACCCGAGAGGTAGGGGTTTCTGGGGCTTTGCCCAACCCGAACTACTCGTGTTGTGTTGGTACATCTAGTGGTAAGCGAGCCAAAGAGCCACCCAACATATAAGTCAATACGAACCATTACACTGGTGCCGTGACCAGTCGGTTCGGGGGTGGTGCGCGGCCACATTGGCCGAAAGCCTCGGGCAACCCGAAGCGGATCCCCCCAGCCCTGGGCTAGAGGGATTCGAAGAGGATGATTACACATCCCAGCATCTGTTGTTAGACTGGAAACCCGGTCAACAACAAATGTTTAACCAGGAGGGTGTACGAAATATTTTTTCTACACCCGACCTTAGGGACAATGCCACCAGAGATGGCATCGTAAAATTGTATCCGGCTACACCCCAGACAGGAGTACCGGATACCGGATTGTTCAGGGGAGTGTTAAGACCCCCAACCTTAGACTTGAGCGATTGGTCCCAAGTTATAACTAGTAGACGCCAGCTAGGTCCTATGGTACCAACAGGCTCGGCTAGCGGCTTGGGTACACCAATTGCACAAAGCCCTATGCAGCGTACTGCAACCCCCCAGGGTTCAGCACCCGGTGGTGGAACCGAAGTAGCCCCACTAATGACATCGTCGGATCATGACAGCGACGATGGTAAAACCAAAAGGGACGCAATAGTCCCAGACGCGAAATCAAGAGATAAGCCTAGTGGTATCGGACCGAAAAGCTCGGAAAGGCATCACCTAGGCCGATCTCTAGACGAAGGCTTGTCTGACTCCATGTTTTACCCTGGAGGCAATCGCAAGTCTATCTACGGACGTCGGATGGGTCCCGGGTATAAAAATACTCAGGCCTATTTGAAAGCCAAGGAACAGGTAGAGTTACAGGCAAAGAGGCAACATGAACAATTCATGTTAGCCCAATCCAAAATAGAGGAGGAAGCTAAGTCCCGGATCGGAAAATTACGATCCGTGGAGCAGGAGGCGATTCTAAAAGAATCCGACCTCAAATATCGTCTATCCTCCGTATCCCATCGGTTGGAGCGGAAGGAAAGAGACGCACAGGAAAAAGAAAAGAGGCTGGCTGAGTTGGAAATCGAGGAAGCCAGTAAACTTAGAGCAATCGACAAGGCTAGAGCCGAGGAGGTTGCTAAGGCTCGGGATGTAAATAAATTACAAACTGAGTTGCACGCAATGGAGGAGAAGCTTAAGAAACTTCAACTCCGGAAAGCTGAGACAGAAGCCAAGATGGTCTCGGAACAAGCCGAGATTAGGAAGGAGACTACTGAATATAACAGGTCTCAGAAAGAGAAGGGTGAAAAGTACCGCCTACTTAAGGATACTTTTAAGCGAGAGGCAATGATCGCCCAAGAAGAAAGAAACCGAGCTGTGACTGAAAATGAAAAGATTCGATCCGAAATCTTGGCAGAAAACGCACAGCTTAGGGAGGAACAGCGAAACCTGACTACAGACGTAGCTACCCTCACAATAAATAAGTCCACTATGGAGAGTTATTTACAGGAGCAAGAGGAAACACATGCCCCTCCGGCGAGTAGGGTGATAAACCCGAACTCGACGTTCGTGAAACAGGGCGACCCGGTCTCCTGTTCTACACCGAAGAATCCGCAGTATAATCCTTTTGTAAATGATAATGCTTCGCGGAACGTAGATCAAGGGGGTGTTTACATCAGAACCCAGGATAAGCATGGCCGAACTAGTAGAGTCCGGATAAGTGAGGTGCCCATAGTCCACAACCTGGACCCGGACTATACCCCTAGAGAGGCTTCCGACAGTAGTGCGGAGACCAGTGGGTTCCACATTCATGTGGATCCTAGTAACGACCCGGGGCTGGGTGCTGGTAATGACAACACCCAACCGAATCCATCAAACGATGGCGGCCAGTCAACGGGAAACCAGCAATCCGATGGCGGGTACCAAGGCGCGCAAGGGGGGGGCGCTGCTTCGGGTGCCACAAGCCATAGTGGTACCTCGGGTACCGGCCCCAACCAAGGTAGTGCGAGTTATACGAACCACGGTGGTACACAGTGGACGTATACTCAACCTCCACCACCGCCTCCACCTGGCAATTCTAGCTTCGGTGGTATAGGGGGCAATCGGACCTTGAATGAAACCAAGGCGATTGAATGGAGCAAACAGCAATGCACTAGATTGATGTATGCTCCCAATTCTGCCCGAAGGGTAGCCGTTATTCCTAAAGAATATGACGGTACTCGACCATGGAAAGAGTGGTTTGAAGATTTCATCGATGTGATGAACTGTAATGGATGGACCCCATACGAGGCCAAGCCACATCTGGTGAGATGTCTGAAAGGCGGGCCGGGTCGCATGGCTGTAGAGCAATGGCGAACCTGGTACGGCCTCGTTGGGAGTTTTGAGCAGTTAGTAGAAACTGCTAGTGGACTGTTATGTAATATGGTCAAGGAAGACCCGATGGTCCGTTTTAAGAAACGCACACAGAAGCCGAATGAAGCTTTCAGAGCATACGGTATGGAACTCCATGCCCTGCTAAGTAAGGCCAGACCCGGTACTGAAAACCAGGACTGGTATATGGACGATTTGATCACTCAATTCGTCAAGGGTCTAAGAGACCGAGATGAACAAATAGCAGCGAGGGACGCCTGGAAGGAGGGCATAACACTACACGGCATTTTTAATGGTATAGATATGGCCGTGAAGAAGCGAGCTATGTTAGCTGGGGACATACCTAATGCCAGCGGCTTGGTACCCCTAGCATCGGTGACCCAGCAGTCGGAGGTCAATACTCCATCAGACGACTTCGAATTGATTGATATCGAACAGGAAGACGGCACCTTCTGTTCGATGCAATTAAGGAAGAATACTTCAGGTAGGAAGTATATTCCCAGGAAATCTTTCAATAAACAAAGGGACTCTAGACCTCCATCCGAGGTCAAGAGTGACCCGAAGGCTGTCGATAGGGCGGTCAAGTCCATTGTAAGCACTGACAAAGTGAAGATTCAGTCCCCGGACATGACCAAACTCCTGGAAGACATGTGTAAGAAAATTACAGATGCCATCCAAGCCAATCGGCAAAGACCCCGGGTGGATCGCCGAACGGTTAAGTGTTTCAGGTGCCAGCGCATGGGACACTACTCATCTGAATGTACCGCTACTAAGCCGGTAATGGCTGCCTTCTATGAAGCCGAAGACGACGGCGTAGAAAGGGAGAATGCTAGGGATTCCACAGATGTGGAAAACTAGTGGGGGTTGTGTCAACGGCATCTGACATGGCCCCGAGTGGGAACGAATGCCAAAATGCTACCGGGGGTATCTCGGTGGAAGATTTCGAGTCAATTACACCTGGAGGCCGGGTGGCTGAGGGTGCGCACCCCTGCACCTCGGCCGGGGCCAGGGACCCTAGTGTTGATATGTGCAGGAGTGATCATATGGAGGCGAGTGGCCGCACTAGGGGAGAGGAAGGATGGATCAAAGAGTTGATTCGAGTGTGTGGGACACACCTTCCCCCAAGTCATCCGTGTCTGGAATTCCTGAGAGGACTCGGGTTGAATCTTGGTGATTCGGGAGACTTTCACCAGTTTACCAGTAACCCCTCGCCTTTAGGGGGGAGACGGTGGTATGTACCCATATCTGTGGAAGGCCGGGTAGGGGAATTCTTGGTGGATACTGGAGCTAGTCATTCATGTGTGTCCAAAAGATTCTTCGATTCGGTGGCCGGCAGCCATGAGAACCTCAAAACGGGGGTAAATGCTTGCACGGCCGACGGAAGCAGTATGCGTACATTTGGTAGGACGTTTATGCCTATCCATATAGGAGGCAAAGAGTTTGTTCTTTCGCCAACTATAGCAGAGGTTAGTGATGACGGAATCCTCGGATTGGATTTTGCAAGCTTATACGGGGCCGTCTTGGACCCGAGGGACGGTATGATGAGTATACGGAACCCGTATGGCTTGCATGTCCAATGCGTATTGAGACAGGTGTCTTCGGTCGCAGCAGTGGTACATACGGTGAAGATCCCACCGGGTACCACTTGCGATGTCCTTTGTGGCGGATCCATGGCTCAGAGGAATGAAGCTGGAGTCTACGAACCCGACACGGTGTATTTGTCAAGCATCGGGTTAGACTCAGTGGATACATTAGTGGCTAATGCAGCTTGGTCCGTATTACCCATAACTAACCGAAGTGGTTCAGTGGTTTATTTGAGGCGAGGCGACAGTGTTGGAAGGATGAGTTCGGTAGAACATGTCGCCGAGGCTAAATTTAACAAACCACTAAACCCAGTTAGTCAGCATCCTATGGATGAAGAATTCCAAAAGCTGATTAATCAGTCAGATCTAAAGAATACGGACGATAAGGATTGCCTAGCGAGACTTCTACAAAAGTACGAAGGTGCTTTTGGTAGGGAAGGAGGCCCGGTGGGTAGATCCGATAAGGTGTTGCACACCATAGATGTGGGCAGCGAGAAACCTTTTAAAATCCCGTATCGTAGACTTCCCCTTAAAAAGAAGTTAATCTGTGAAGAGCAAATACAGAAACAGTTGGACCTAGGGGTAATCGTGCCTAGCTCGAGTCCCTGGTCCAGCCCTGTTTGTATGACTACTAAGAAAGACGGTACAATCCGCTTTTGTGTCGACTACCGGAAATTGAACGGTATAACAAAGAAGAACTCGTATCCTTTACCAAGGATAGACGAGACTTTAGATAGCTTGGGCGGAAACCAATGGTTCTGTACCTTGGATTTACAGTCCGGATATTGGCAAATACCAATGCACCCCAAAGACAAGGAGAAGACAGCATTCTCCAGTCATATGGGGCTGTTTGAGTATAATGTCCTACCCTTCGGATTGTGTAACGCCCCCGCTACATTCGAGGCCATGATGGAATCCTTACTGAGTGACCTTTTGTGGAAGAAATGCCTGGTTTACTTGGATGATGTGGTCGTGTTCGGCAAGTCATTCAAGGAATGCCTGGCAAATCTGCAACTAGTCCTCGACCGGATACTATCAAACGGTCTTAAACTTAAACCCAAGAAATGTAATTTGTTTAAGAAAACCATTACATACTTGGGAAGGATCATTACTCCTAACGGGGTAAGAGCGGATCCGGAAAAATTAGAAGCTGTAGAAAATTGGGAAAGACCCACGAGTGCTAAGGAGGTGAGATCATTTTTAGGATTTTGTTCCTATTATCGTGATTTCATACCGAATTACTCTCGTGTCAGCTTCCCCATGCAGTGCTTAGCTCACTGGACCCCGGGTAGGGCGCGGGACCCATTCCCATGGACCAGCGAGCAAGAAGAGTCTTTTAATAAAATAAAAGATTTATTTAGGAATACACCCGTGTTGAAATATCCCACTCCCGAGGGACATTTCATCTTAGACACCGATGCGAGCAATGATGCGATTGGGGCAGCTCTCTCTCAGGTCCAAGAGGGAGTCGAAGTGCCAATAGCATTTGCTAGCAACACGTTAAGCAAGACACAGCGAAATTATTGTACCACCAAGCGAGAACTCCTCGCTGTGGTGGTGTATACGAAGAAGTTTAAGCATTTCCTTTGGGGAAGTGACTTTACTTTAAGAACGGACCATTCGTCTCTTAGGTGGCTCCTTAACTTCAAGGACGCCGAGGGGATGATTGGACGTTGGTTAGCTCACCTATCCGAATTCGGATTAGAGCATAAACAAATAGAGCACCGACCCGGTGCTAAACACATCAATGCGGATGCCTTGTCAAGACGGCCTATCCGAAGGTGCCAAAATGCCACATGTGAAGACTGCGGGGCCCACAATGCTGTGGTAGCCGGGTTGGTATTTAATTATACCACCCCCCGTATCCCCTGGGAGGAGGCTGTATGCAGCTATCTCGATTGGTCCCCGGAGACCATCAAGAAGTTTCAACAGTCAGACCCCACCACTGCGCGCATAATGGAATACCTACGGTCAGGCATTAAACCGGCAAGGCCTCTAGTTTCCCTGGAGGATAGGGAAGCGAGGCGGTTGCTGGCTCAATGGGCCGAGCTAGAGATCCGAGACGGCATACTATGTAGGTGGAAGACAACTCCCACCAACGGTAGGCTGTTGCAAATAGTGATACCCGCCCCGATGAGGAGGGATATCATGTATCATTGCCATGGCCACCAAACGAGTGGCCATTTCGGTAAGAGAAGGTCGATAGAGCGTCTACAAAGGCGTTACTACTGGCCCGGTATGAGAGGCGACCTGCTCCGGTGGATCGCCACTTGCCCGGATTGTTGTAAAAACAAACCGGGACCCGGCCTGGGTAAGCAACCCTTATCACAGGAATTGTTTGGTGTCAGATTTGCTCGAATAGCGATAGACATCATCAGTGGGATTAAAACGACGCCGCGAGACAATACTTGTATGATGGTCGTAACTGACTATTATACTAAGTACACTCGGGTGTTCCCCCTTCCCAACCACAAAGCCGCCACATGCGCGGAGGCATTTGTGAAAGGCTGGGTGCTGCATTTGGGTGTTCCCCTTATGATGCACAGTGACCAGGGAAGGGAGTTCGAGTCAGAACTTTGGCAGGAAATGTGCCATTACCTAGCCATTTGTAAGACCCGAACAAACCCGTACCGACCACAGTCGGATGGGCAGGTAGAACGCTTCAATAGAACCCTCATACAAGTACTAAAGCCCCTGGTTAATACCCACCAGGATGACTGGGATGAACAGTGCGAGTTTGTAGTACATGCCTACAACAACACTGTCCATTCATCAACTAACTGCACCCCAAACATGCTAGTGTTCGGCGAGGACATCATAATGCCCGCCGACTTAGTGTATGGAGTGGTTGGAATAGACCCGGAGGCGCCCTGCACGGTGCTGTTTGTAGAGTCATTAAGGGACCGGTTCAAACAGGCATACGAGGCCGTTCGGAAAGAACTGCTGAAGAGTGCGAAGTGGCAGAAGGTGGGCTATGACACCAATGCTAAACGAATTCGTTTTAATGTTGGGGACAAAGTACTAAGGTACTACGAGCCGCTGGATAAGCTGAAGCTCGTAACGCCTTGGGAAGGTCCATTTAAAATCGTTCGCGTCATCTCCGAGTCCACGGTGATGATAGAGGACTGCCTGACGGGTAGGAAATGGAAGACAAATGTCGGAAAACTTCGGCCCTGGAAGGGGCGCGAAGAGGCGGAGAGGGAGTTCGGTTACAAACCACCTGAATCTGTCCCTAGCGGACCGAGCGTGGTAGTACCGACGAAACGCCCTAGAGGCCGGCCGAGAAAGACGCCGGGAGACGAGGTTATAGTAAAAAAGAAGACGAAGGCCAGGAAACGACCTAATCGTAAGAAATGGAAGAAAGTCTCGCTGAGTGAAGGCATTACGTATGGGAAGGGTCCCGCTCTGACCAAGCGAGATCCAGAAAAGGCCGTACGTAAAGCCGGGAAAAATAAAATGCTAACCGAAGGCGTTAGACGCAGCCCCCGGTTGAGGTCTGCTGTAACCTAACTCAGTACACAACGAGCTGCTGCGTGTTGTCCGCCATAGGCAGGCAACATACGTTCCGCGGCCTGAGATGTCGAACGCGCCCTCCCCGGGTGGCTGTATCCCGTGAGTGGCGGTCGGATTAACCGGTACATTCGCTTTGAAGCGTTGTATACACCGCTAAGCTCCAGACGATAGCACTCGGGTAGTAGGCCGCGTCTCACATGTCGAGTCGAATGTTGGTTCGGATCTAGTTCCCTAGGTGGCGCTGCTGGTGTGGCGGGAAAGCGCGGAACTAGGTCACCGGATAGCCATGGCGGGATCTCGCGAGACGAGAGGTCTGACGTCATACTGGTCATAACTAGAGCGGACTCGTGGTGGTTAGACGCCACCCGTTTTTGCTCTAGTTATTTGTCGGCGGTTATACAGCCTGTAGCTGTCGTGTTAGCCTAGCTAACCCCCCAAAAGCCTTTCTGTTGGACGAATCCTTCGGGAGGAGTCCAACAAAACTTGCCAATTAATTTTGGAAGTCGAACCCGGTGCCATGGCACAGGGAACGATTGACGCTGCGCGTCAAACAGCCAACATTCCGTTGGAACAAGACGAGGACCCGAAGGTCCCGTCTCGGGTCGAGGAATCTATGGATTCTTCGACAGAGGAGGCCGCCCGGACGCTCACGGCTATGGCCGAGGTAACCGACCGGGAGAGGATGCCACCTCCACCCCCGCCACGCCCGGAGCGCCCGTCAACAACAGACGCTTCGGGTAGCAAAGTGGATGTCCTGGACATTCCAATGTATCCTCCGGGATTCAGGACGCAGATCAGACGTCTAGCACACGTCGATCGCCAGGAAGGTACCGTGTATACCTCCTGGGGTACGTACATCCCTATGCACGCCTCCATGTTCGGATGCGGGCCCATGGCGGTGGAGCAGGGCGTGCCCGAGCCCATACCAGATGAACTCAAAACTATGGTAATGGACTCGTGTAGTGACGAGCTGGCTGACAACATGCCAGTTTCTTGGCTCCGCAACTACCTAAAGTTGGCGGAGAATATGGCGACTAACGAGAATTTAGCTCGAGCCGTCTTGATCTCTGCGGGCATCATCCAGAAGGCCACGGAGTTAAGGGAGTCCGAATCCGACATGGATACAGACTCCACGGTAACCTTGTCGTCGGTGGAAACCGACCGGGTCAAGCGATTGACCCGTAAAACTGCACCCAAGGGTCCTCTCACTGAGAGCGACCTGGAGGCTGAAGATGTCCGCATCGCCGTCGAGAGGTCCACGACCGAGACCGACCCAGCTGCCGACATCCCAGAGGCACCTGGCGAGATCTCTGAAGAGGACATCTCACGCCAGCAGGCTGCTGTAGAGGCAAAGCGAATCGAGCTTGCCAAGCAGCAGAAGGAGCTCACCGCAGCTCGCCGGGCCCATCGCAAGCAGCAGGCCCAACGAAAAACAGAGATCTCTTCCGACTCTGACTCCCCAGTCAGCGGAAGGAGGAGCCCTCGGACAGGGGACAGGAGCCGACGCGAGTCGGATTCCAGTCCCGAAGTTCCGGCCCAACCGACTAAGGTTGTGCGCCGGAAGAAGAAGAATGGAGCGAAAGCGTCTCCGGTAGAGCCCACGCCCCCCACCAAGCCGAGGGGTAAGGGCAAACCGAAGACGCCCGCTCCCACCACTACAACCACCACGGTAGCCACCTCGGTTACTGCATCTTCTGCAGCCAGCACGTCGGGTGCAAAGACGAAGTCCCCTACCAAGGCTCCGACTGGTACTACCACCTCCAGCCGAGCCGGCCGTAGGGGAGCTGACATATACACGGACAGCGAGGAAAGCGAAAGCGATCCAGAGCTGCCCGAGTCTGCCAAATCTGATTTGGAGTCCGTGACAACGTGGGAAGAAATGACCACGGATGTTCCCAAGGACGACAATCAGAAGTGGATGTGGAAGAATGCAGCCGAGGGGTTCAAGGAACGGACTCCCCGCTGCTTCGCGGACTGTGCTTACGACACAGTCCATTATATGTGTCCGAACGCCGTCAATAAGGACGGTGACAGCGATGACGAGGAGTGGATGAAGTCCGGCCCCTCAGATACGCCAGTAGGCAAGTTCTACCTGATTTGGATTGACCAGCTCAAGTCCAAATTAGGCTCGACCTACAGCTACGAGGCCCGGACGAAAGTCCAGTGGGCAATGACCCAATGGGGACCAACCGGCAACCGCCGAAGGTGCCCGTTTGAGTCTTGCCAGCTGTCTCTCACGGGTGAGAAGATGTTCGAGACGAAGCCCCGCTTCGCTCGACACATCGTTGAATTTCATATGCATCACAAGCCTGTGATGATGTGTGTGCTCGGGGACCGCCCGAGTAAACATTGTGATGGCTCGTTCAGCACTCACCGGCGCCGAGACATGGCTCTGCATTTGCAGAAGGCCCATGGCATCGGCCTGGAGAAGACCAGGAAACGAGCCATCAAGTGCTTCAGCGAGCTCCTTGCAAATTGGTCCGCGCTGAGCATCAAGGAAGTGAAAGAGCAGGCATTCGAGACCGGATTCTGCTCGTGGAAGAGCGGCAACTTGCTGACTTACTTCCAGACGAACTCCTCGTCCACAAAATTCGGGATGCCCAGCGAGGTGCACCTGAAGGTGAAAAAGTGGCGAGGAGACGACAAGCGAGAGAAGGCCAAAGCCCGCTCTAAAGGTCCAAACGGAGGCACAGTCACGACTACTGCTTCCAAGAGGACCCGAGCAGACCGGTCCGTGAGCCCTTCGGGTGGCAAGGACCAGCCCAGACCAGCCAATCCAGCTGATCGTCGCGAGTCGGGACAACAGGTCTCGGCTCTGGAGATGCCTGGCAACCAGGCCCGCAGGTCGGGTAGCCAGGCGACCGCATCGGCGACTCCAGCCACCTCCACACCTGCACCCGCGGAACAACGCCCGGGCGAAGCCTCTGGCGGCCAGGATGATGGGGGCGAACTGCTCGCTCCCCCATCCGGGTATTCTACTTGGTGGGCTGGAGAGGGATCCTCCGGCAAACGCCCCACGTACAGTGAGTACGCGGCGAAGTTCCCTTCAATGGGACCGGCTGGACCCGAGTCGCAGGTCCTTACACCCTTGGGCCGGGCCAAAGCTCGTGGTAGGGGCCGCGGTGGGCTGGAGTCCACCCGAGGCTCTCCGGGTGGTGGCCGAGGCCGAGGAGGCATCACGGTAGAGGGCCCGTCTGCTCCTCCAACAGGCACCCCGCCTGTCTCAGTGGAGGCCCCAGCGCCACCACCAGTGATAGTTCCACCAACAGGTCCTCGGGTACCCCTAATGGAACTAATCTCCGGTACCCTGTCAGGTCTTCAGGATCCGAACACGTTCGTCGACCACCGCGATGTCCGAACGGTTCAGATCCAGAATGAGCTGATGGAAGAATGGCAGGCATTGCACCGCCAGAAGTCTGTTGACTACTGGCGTGTGATGACTGAAGCCACCGTCAATCTGGTCTACGAGATCCAGAGGCGGGAGGAAGATAAAATCAGGGAGCTGGAAAGGAAGAAGGTCGAGGATGCCCTCGAGTCCTGCCGGCGAAAACAGAAGGAAGCCGAAAAGCTTAAAGAGTTTCACGAAGCTGAAAACTCCAGATATATCCATCGATTTAAGGAGGCGGACCTCAAGTTTTTCTTGGCATTCGGGAAACATCTGGAGGAGTGGGACGGCTTACCGTCGTCTCTCATCTTCGTTCCAGAGATACCCCCGGATGCCCCGCCAGCCCCGGCTACTCCACCGGTCCTGGCCACTCCACCGGTCCCGGCTGCTCCGCCGATTCCGGCAGCTCTCTTGCTCCCACCCCCCACTTGGAACCGGGCTGTCCCAACTGCCACGGTTGCTGCACCAGCATCCGAGGCAATGGACAGCCCGTCCGCAGTGATGAGGGCCTTGAGCTTGGGGAGCGAGACTCCCAGCGAGGCTTCAGCGGCGCTCTCTACGAGCAGCTGTAGCAGCTCGGCTCCATCTGCCTCAGTGGAGCCGGCTGAGAAGATGGACACAGATCCTGAAGATCTTTGAGTGTCCATCTGTTGGTGTCTCCTGGTACCCGAGGGTAAATGCATTTAATATGCCAGAGGCACTGTTCCTTACGCTGGACTCCTGATACCTGGATCGTAACCTGCAGCGAGGATGGACGCTAACCCGAACACCCAATGGACTACAACATCTAACCGGGTCTCCATCTTCCCATCTTCATCAGGGCACATCATAACAGCAACGTGGTTTGCCACCACACATATGTCGCCGGATGGAGCTGCAGAAACCAGTCGTTCCAGGTTCGCCGGAAGTCCGGTATATTGTAAGGGTGATCCTGCTACCCTGGTAGGACACCTATATTTCATATTTTGTATAAATTTTTTTTATATATCGTATATTATATTCTTGTAAGTAAAAGTCAAAATTTTTTCGGGTTATTTACCCCACCTCGGGTCGGTAAAAACATTGTAAAAATTTTTCAATATCACCTTACTACACATCGAATATTCTTCGTCGCGTCTCATGTTTAATAATAACACACGTGTAATATTATCACCATAGGTCGATGGTCCATAAGGGGCCACTTCCTATTTTTGTTATTATTTATAAACACTTCGGGTTATATACGATGATGCCTTATTGTGTACATATAACTTATAATGCCCCTTAAATGTTCTATATTTAATACGAACTGTGTATATATAGACTTACCTATTTATTTATAACACCACTATATAAAGTCAACAATAGTTACTTGTTAATTACACACAACCCTAGGTAAAGTCTAGTGGGGGTGGTGTAGGGGCCGGCATCATTGTATATATATTAGTGCCGTTCATCCGAGAGACGTGTTCGTGTGGTGCTTGTTCCTTCTATGCTAGCTAGGTGTCGCTTTGCGATACCTCGTTGGTACAAGAGGGGGCAGCACCATGCCTCGCGTCCAGCTCCTACTAAGGAGCCGGACGAGCGGCAGAAGGGGACTGGACATGGTCCAGTCCAGACGCTAATACTTTGTCATCAGAGAGATTGAATAAAGTCCTACCCGAGAGGTAGGGGTTTCTGGGGCTTTGCCCAACCCGAACTACTCGTGTTGTGTTGGTACATCTAGTGGTAAGCGAGCCAAAGAGCCACCCAACATATAAGTCAATACGAACCATTACATATATATATCTTTAATGATGAAAAGCATTATATCTATCGATACGACAGGGTGTCTTAAGTTCCGTTGCTATATAGGTACACTTCCACCTTGCTTATAGATCAAGAGTGTCATCTTGGATACTCGATAAAAAGTAAAAACAGAAAACCTTAGTATGTCAGGTCATGAATATAGATCATCAAACAAGTAGTAAATGAGGGGCCCGTAAGGTTTGACAAAGTGACCACACCAGCCCCAGCATGGTTAATCAGCTAGGGTCTTGTCAACTCTATTATCAAGCTATGTGAGGCTCTGGTTAATCAACCCATGAAAAGGTAAACTAAGTACAAACCAAGTGGAGATAATAACTTTTAGGGAACTGGTTAATCAGCCAATCAATTATGGCACAAATTAAATTTGTATTGCATTAATTCTACGGAACTGGTTAATCAGCCCACATACATACATATACAATCAATATCAATCAGGTTAAACCAATTGGTACTGCACACTAGTTAGTTTCTCATAATATCCAGGATTAGGGAAAGCTTTATATTTGAGGTTGTAGGCTGGTGAGCACGTAACTATGCATCAACTACTCGGTGCAGGCCCAGGAAGCTATTTCAAAAGTGTACTATTTTACCACTTTTATTAAGACTTGAAAAAAGCCATTCACAGGAATGATGACACAATTATTCTAATATCAACATGTTAGACAGACCTCAATAAACATTGTGGTATATGTATAAAGCTCAGTCCTTTATAATACACCAATGTGAAGTAATTTGTTTATTTACAAACAGAAGAGTAAATTAAACGGTTGCTGTGTACTTCAAAGTGAATAGATTATTCATGAGTAGAGGTATACAAGGATCTTTAGGTACAGAGAAACTCAGTGATGTTTAACAATCATACACTGACACTGTTAAAAAAGCTCTTTGGAACATAACAACAATTTAAAAATTTACCCTACAAGGAAACCTGTACAGGTAATGAAAACAGGCAGGCAAGGAGCTCCCATCTGCATTCAGTACCCTAGAAAACAAATGGCAATACTATTATTGTATAAAATAAGGAATGGACATTTTCCCTCATGTCTTTAACTGTGTAAGGAAGAAATTATACCTAGGTTTCAAGCTTTGTCATTGCCATTCCAGTACCTTTTCTTTTTTTTGTGGGGATTAGCATATGAAAGTCCAAGCAGCAAAAGTAAATCTGAATCGATCAGAATAAAATGGCCTTATGTAGTTATAGAGGTATGAGGTACAGGATAACCACTTTATGGAAAATTTTCGAAATATATTTGAGCTTTGATTGAAAGTAATGAATTAAGTCATTTCGGCAGCTCTAAATGTCACAGAGGAGTATAGTTATAACAGAAAAGTATTATCTTTTTACAATGAAGATGCCTGAATGCCAAGATGGTTTTCTATGAAAAGAAAAGATTAATCTTAATGACTGTCTGATCACTGTGTCGGAAAAGGTTAGTAGCAATCACTAGCAAATAAGGTGTGGACAACTGTTCTTTTGAATTTTTGCATTTATTTTCAAACCTTTTTTAGGGATCTTGTGGGTGTAGGAACAAGTCTTCAACCAGATATGGTAGTTATGCAAAGAAACCTTTCTTTGACAAATGTGTGCACCTAGTGTTCATCAACCTTGACTAGGGTAAAACAGCAGGTATAATACTGCTTGCAACATATATACCCCATTTCTATGCATTGATGATCCCATCAAAGATTATGTTTATAGATATAATTGACATAGTTGATGAAAGACATGCCAATACACAATACAATACAGGCCTGAGATATATACAAAAGTACTCCAGGAACTCGGTGGTTAATAAACGTTTTCATAATAGGGCTATTAGGCAATAGAATAAACTAAAGCCATCTTTTGCAAACCTGCCTGATTTCAAACAGTTTAACATAATTGTCCAAAAACAGTATCCTAATTGCTACCTCCCTCCGTATGACAAAGAAAATGTATAAGATACTACTGTTGTATAAATGGTATACATTGAAATTAAGCTTTAAGAAGACTGATGTCATTTGTGTTAGTCTTTCTTCTTGGATGTAGGCCTAGCTACACTCCTTACATATTGGTATATCAACTAAAATGTTATGTTAATGTGTAATATGAAATTGACTATTAGTTGTTACATATTAAGAGTATAACGGATGTCTCTGCCACCTCACCAGTACCTCCTATTCCCTATCCCCTACCCCTCTAAATCCCCTTCATATATGACAGGTATTTTTTCAAGCTGAATATAGCATCTTGTATATATACTAATTGTAATAAGCTTACGTCATTACACAGAGTTGGGAGATTACAGTAGTCAGTTAGTTAAAAGAAGGCCTGGACGGTGGACCGGCACGACCATAGTCCAAGGTCTTGGTTGTATGTTTTAACATACTAGAGTTATCCTTAATAAAATTCATAAAAAAAAGAAAAATGTGAAATAACCATCAACAAATTTGCCTTTGTATATATAAATAAGCTATGTAACAATTATGTTTGGAAAATAGTTTTCCAATCTTCAAAATGCTAAAACAATTTGATTGAAGTCAGGTCATATGTGTGATTTCCAAAGGTCCAAATGTGGAACACTGATTATTTCAAGCCTGATGGTTTATTTTATGTGCAATACATAGACAAAGATTCAGGCTAACAGAGTGCGTCTTCAGAAGTTAGCTAGTAAGTGAAGACATCTTGAGTGTGGAGCAATTTGAGTATTTATTTCATGTTATTTTGGCAAAAATCCCTCAATAACAAATTTTATAAGGGCCTATTGTCAATTGTGTGCCATTTGCTGTACCATAGGAAGCCTCCTTCTCTTCTTCTTTAACATAACCCTCAGAGTAATGTGATATTGAGGTTACATAAATTTATTCTATTAGCATTGGTAAACTCTTTTGGCAATCATCTTCCTGCTTGTTTTAAAACATACTTTACTGTATGAACTTTGATGTGTCAAATGTCAACTGGGAATAATTGAAGAAGGTGTCAATATAAAACAGAGAGTAAGGAGGTCATGGAACTCAATCCAAGAGCACTATGTGCCTGTTTGTAATCTCCATCAAGTTTTATCTAGGGGAGTGTTACCTGGTGCTGTGCAATGGAAAAAAAATAATCACAATCAGTATGACATATGACAACAAGGTAAAGTTCCTTTAGGTAGTGATGTTCTTGAAGACATTTCTTTCATAGATCTTAAAGCAATCCAATAACATAAATCATACAGGTAAATGCTTGTTTATTTTATTGATCTATTGATCACCAGACACCAATGGACAAGTGTATAAGAAGTAAATTGAAGATATGGAAATTACAGAGCATAAACAGTCTTTCCGATTCTCATTGGGGGCCCGAGGGTCCTGTTTGGGGGCACCGTACTGTCAGATAGGCTTATAAATGTATTGGGACTTACTATTATTCGGGGGGGGGGGGGTTTGCAGCATACCCCCATACCTACACTGCTATTATACACAGTGTTTTTCAGGATGATCAATCCCAGCCTCAGCCTGGAACCTGAGAAAACCTAAGTAGGTTGGAACTGGAGAAGGAGCAGGCCATATTGAATGGAGTCATAAAGCACCATTACCAATATTACTTGTGTCCAGAGGATACAGCGGTTGGCTTGATGGAAGGCATGGGAGCATCTCAACACTAGTTACCTAGAAAGTAAGAGAATGCCGATACATTACATGAAAGGCTTGAGTGTGCACAGCCTCACCAATCTATGCTAATCCTACACGACTAACAAGACACCCAACAAGAAATCCCATTTTGGCAGAAGTAGCTACATGGCTATAGAGGGGAGGACTGGAGATGTTTTTAGCAGGTTTTATCTAAAACTGAATTATCACCCTGGTTGAAAATTATGAATTTTGAACCTAATTTACATGTAACTGTGTACATAGTTTATTTGAAATCCTGTTATGTAATATGCTAACTTCTTTTTAAATTCAAGGTCACACACTTTAAGTATCAAATGTGCTGTCATCATTTGGAAACTACTTCACTTGTTCCTGACGTTTAGCCCCACCTGTTTCTAATTAATCTTGAATATATCATTAGATGCAGGTGCTGAACAGTAGAAACAAGGAAAGTAAAGACCAAGCTATCATTTATATCCATCTCAGGAAAGCCTTAACATATGGCAAGATGTATGTAAGCAATATGTGCAAATGGGCAAACAAAGGGCAATATAGTCCATTTTCACTTTGCAAATTTGTTTTGATTTCCCTTTCTTTTAGGAAGATATCAAATACCACAGATGATGCAAAGAATCTACTGGTGTGTTCTATGCATAATTCAAGCAATGTACATAAACATGTAGTCGTTGTGGCAAGGTGGTTTAAGTTTCATATTTGCCTCCAAGTAATATTTGAATTTTTAGAGGACAGGCATTTATATATCGATCAACTAATAATGAATATGACCTTTTTCCTCAAAATTCATAGTCTTCCTTACTACATTTTATGCATTACATATGGGAAAGAACCAGTTCAATTGATTTGGCTGTACATCTACTGATGGAATGGTAATAGAAAAATAGATGTGCTCTGGGAAGTCATATATCTGACTGTCATCCCATTTCTCATCAATGTGAAGTGGAGATCATATCCAATTACATGTGTGGTACGGGAAAAGTCCTTTTTATGATAACCTTTATTCGCCTTTTTTTAAGCAAGCAATGGTCGCCAAGAACAACATGTTTACATAGACTTAAGCTAGAGTAAAAGGAATAATGAAATGTAAGATGTAAGAATGCAGAGGTTGTGGGGGAGGTGGTAGGGAGGTAGATTGGTGCAGGAGGTGTCACTCAGGGAGGGCTGGGAGTGTTTGGAGTAACTCAGAGGCGCTCAAGGATAGCTGTCAGTGAGAAGTCAAGCAGAATCCTAGAGAGAGGATATCCTAGAGACCCTCTTATGGACTAACCTTCTGACTTGGCTGCACCCTGTCAGTCTGCCCCAACCCCTCAGTTCCAGCCAAGTCCCGACTACACCACACTGTAAATCATGAATTAGGGCCTAGGCCGATGCCAGCTAGTCGGGCAGACAAAGCACTTGCCACCTTTGACGTGAGAGGCATGCGAGCTGCGAGCTGATTCATCATGTAGACATCTTATAAGGTTGTCCTCCCTCTGCTGATAACCCTACTCTCTCTCCCCCTCCCCACCCACCTATCTTCTGACAGCCCCTCCCAACTAGACACTAGCCACTGCATTGGGCTTGTGCTCTAACACTGATCAAACCTCCCAAGCCACACGCCACTCGGTTTAGAAATTTATGCTGGAAAAGTCTAAATAGACTCTTTGTCAATTTTGCCAATCAAGTGATTCATTGAGGTGGGCCAGGAGTGGAGCAGGCCAGGGATGATGGAGGGCCCCCCAGCACTAGTTTCCAAGTGGTTCCGGCTTGAAGGGAGACAAGGTTGGACTCTCCAGCCGGCCAGGCTGCGATTGAATTCACCTTTCATTAGCTACATCTAAAGTCCTCATCAAATTACCTGCCTCTTTTGTTCATCTCCATTCCCCCAAACATCTTTGCCTCCAGAACTTTTAAAAGGCCTATAAGAAATAGGAGGGAGACAAATAGAGGACGGCCCACTCAAATTTGGGAGACATAATAGAGTAATTAGAAAGCGAGTTGTAATGTAAAGTAATCAGACTGGCATTTCTTTGTTAAAGGATGTGTTTGAGATGAGCCTTGATGCAATTGGGACCTGTTAGCTAATAGCTTCCCTGTCCCCCGTTTCGCAAAATATTTCATTATGTCTTTTGATATTACAACAATTGCAGGTATCTCGGCCATTTAACAGCAATTGCTAGATCCTAACTACCACAGAGATGTACAAGATAGAGTGTGATTTAGGGAAGGTCTAAGTAATATGCTTTCTGCTATCTTTAGACTATTTAAAACAGTAGAGACATCAAAAGGTACATTTTCCACAATTGAATTGCAGCGAGGCTAATTCCTTCACTAACATTAATAATCCACTATGGACTATTGATGTAAAAGAAGAAGAAGACAGAAAGAGAGATGGAGAGAGATTAAGGGAGAGAGGTAGACAGAGAATGAGAAAGAGGGTTACACTAAGAGGGGTGTTTAGGAGAGGAATAATACAAGTTTTGGCTCTCAAAACTTTTAAGACTTAGCAGCATCCATGGATCTGAAAGATTAGTCTATAATACTCCATTTTCTACATTTGCATTGTTGGTACATGCAATAAGAAGTCCCACTTTCCCTATGCAGGTCTACACATGCCCTCTTCACATCATCCCACTTACTTCCACCATTACCTTCATACTCTCCCCATCTCATGGTATAGGAGGAGGTTCATGGAGTACTCAGCTGTATTATAACACCAGGAGGCCCCATAGTTATAATACTCAATTACCCATCCTCTCAACTCAGAATGTCGATAGTGAGAAGACATGAGACAGGGATTATGGGAAGACCAAAAAGATGGGTTAAGAACCAGAGGTGTTGGTAAGACCTAGGGTAGTAGAGTGATAATGGACAGGAAGAATCATGGTATGTAAATAAGGAAGACAGAGACAGTGTATAAAAATAAGAGAGAAAGAGAGAGAGAGAGAGAGAGAGAGAGAGAAGAAGGGAGACCAAAAGAGAGAAAGAGAGAGGAGGGCCTGGAGGCATAGGAAGGATGGATCAAGGAATGCAGATATGTAAACATAGGCTAGGTTTGCCAACATGTATACATACAACATGCAATGCTTGGTAAACCATTGTAGCGAGGGGAGGGATGAGGAAGCCGAGATGTTAGCAATCACAGGTCTGTGTGTCCCTGGGGTATAATGGCTTTTATTGACTGTCAGACTCCCACCCATCCTTCCCCATCCCCTTCCTTCTATTTGACATACGGTACACATTAAAAGCATTGCACCGTGGGGTTCTACATGCAAACTGACTCAGTGTGCATGCAGAGACACCCCTGGAGAGCCTCGCCAAAACAGGAAAAGATCTAAGCTCAACTTCAACTACAGCACCTTACATTCAATTCTGTCTTAACTATTTTCTTGTGTTAGCCAGAAATTGCCAGGAAGCAAAGTGCCAGAAAAGTGTAATCTGAGTAACAATAGGCAATAATTTATAGTATTGTTAAAAGCAAGGTGAGGGAACTTTCACTGGAAGTGAGTAGAAGTCAAAGAGTGAAACAAAGGGTGACTGTGTTAGCTAGATCAAAATAGAGTGCATTTTTCAATATTGTTGATTGATTGATTGAAACTTCATTGACAAAATTTCTTTACAAAATATGCCATTCAAATACACACAAGTGATACGAATCTGAGAACACAAAAAAAGTAATTCAGAATACTCTCATGAAATGTCCATACATGTATGTTAACAATGTCTCCAGATCTACTTGAAACATAGTGCACCTTTTAGCATTTCAGCAATATCCTCCAGAAAGACCTTCCCAGTATGTAAAACCCATGTGTACTGCTCCACGATGGTTGGTGGGGACCGAAGTGGGGAATGCGGGAGTACATAAGTGCGCTCTTTGCATAAACTAAACTAATGACCACCCATCTCATGTTCCCAAATTCTGCATTGACCTATTTAAGCGACCGGTCTTTGAATAAAATCCACTTTTGAATAAGCACAGGGATAAAATGATTTCAAAACCAATATTTACCCAATATTCCATGTCTTCAATAGGTCCTGGTGCGATTGAACAGGCCATTATGGTACATGCATGCATGACTATAGAGTGGTTAGAAACATCCCTAACTTTTAGCATTTAGTAGTAAGTTTGCAGGGCATGCGTATGACAATTGCCTCAGATGAGTTTTCCCCTTTTTTCTTTGCATCATAGAATGATGGTCCTACCCAGCCAGCACGACCATATGGGCTCCAGATGGAATTTCTCTGGGCCTGTGGGCCTGGCCCAGATGGGTAAATGCTGGTAAATGTCAGAGAAGCCAGCTGGGGCCCACATGGGCTAGCCCAGTTCACTATATGATCCGAAGGTTGATTGATCTAGTCCGAGCAGTGAAGGCTACTCTTCCCATCCTCTCATAGCATTACCAATGTTCCTAATATCTCTTTTGATCCCATTATATTTGAAATAAAAACACCAAAACATGAAAAATCATTTTGTTCCATTCTTTATAAAGTGGGCAAGGGTCTCGAGCTAAAAAAATTGTGTGGATGTGTTGGGATTAGATCCACCGACCTTTGTTTTGGTGTTTTTATTTCTTTTATTTTCAAGTATAATGGGATCGAAAGAGATATTTAGGAAAATTGGTAATGCTATGAGAGGATGGGAAGAGTAGTCGTCACTGCTCGGACTAGATCGATCGATCTTCGAATCATATAGTGAACTGGGCTAGCCCACGTGGGCTCCAGCTGGCTTCCCTGATATTTACCAATCTGGGCCAGGCTCATAGGCCCAGAGAAATCCCATCTGGGGCCCATGTTGTCGTGCTGGCTGGGTAAGTAGTTTAATTATTTTTTGTTCACTTAATTCAGGGAAAATTCAGACAACTATTTCTATTTCCAGTTGGCAAAAGAGAGAGTGAGACAGAGGAGGGGGAGAGAGAGATGGTGGAGAGTAATTGAAATCAGGATCTGACAAGTAATCAAATGTTTACATAATCTCTATCCATATTAGTTAAAAGTCACGGTTTGGATGGTGATCCCTCACAGCAAGACTTTAAATTGCCTTCCCTGAAAGGTCATCTTTCTGAAAGCACAAGAGTTTCATTTGAAATATATGAGCCCTAATATCTTATAGAAATATGATCCCTACCATGTATATTATTTTGCAGCAGTTATTTGGCGTATCATCCTCAAGGAAAAAGATATTTATAAATAGTTATAAACAAATATCATGCACCATTATTGCTGGTAATCCTATAGTAAAATAATTCAATAAACATGTCTTTATGAATATCATGTCCTCTTTTTAAATAGTTAGTGGGATAGGATGTATTTTATTGAATTAAGAAGATCACTATCAATCAAGAAAAAGCCCAGCAGAATGTTCACGTTCAAACAGGTATAGATTTAACCAGGTTTGATAGGGTATTGCTGGAGAACAGCATTGGACGGGAGAACGTCTGCCTCTGAGTAGCCACTACCACAAAGTGCTCTGCAATTCATCCGAGGTGTCTTGGAACAAGTAAGGGTGCCTCAGTCTCAGTTTGCCACTCTTTTTGATGGATGTGATTGGCTGGTCTTCAGATTTTGTTTACAAAGCAACCTTTGACTTCCAGCATGCACACTGCCTATGTACTGTGTACTGTGGCACTACTCACTAACAGTTTACATATGTTACAGTGTAGTGGGTGGGCTATCTGTGCATCCTAAACTACATGTATTTATACATGGAATATTGGATGTATGGGTATGGGGTGGGGTCCCCATGATCTGCCCTTTACAAGTTTTTTTTTTTCATTGGTGAATTAGCTCCAAATACATGGAGTTAGGCCTAAGCTGTTATATGAATACGACTTTGTGGTTTCAACCCTTTTAGCGTCATCATCAGGTGGATTTTCTCAGGTTTATTTATTGGGGGGGGGGGGTTATTTAAAGCCCCTTGAGTAAAAAATCTATTATTACACAATCGATTTTTCATTATTTTTATTAGTCAGACTTTGTGTGTCTGGTATACCCTTCTAGGTATTTTATATATTGTTGGGATTTTTCCCAAGGTGAGCGCTGGATAGGGCTGGGTATATTTATGACTAATGTTTGTGATGCCTTGTGAACGAGGATATTTCATAAATCTACCCATATTTGCCATCTTTGGTGTTCATCCCCCAAGGGAGAACAGCATTGGGAACAAAGTCTTAATTGTTCTTTCTGTCCAAATTGTAGTTTGTAATATAATGTATTATCTTAATAACAAAGATGCCTATTACTCCTTTCCTTCGTTGATAAGGAAACTGGTGCTAGGCAATGGAATCCAGCAAATTAGACAATTTCAATTGACCAATTTACACAAAGCAATTTACAACACTAATGAGAAAAGGGACACATATTAAACACTTCAATATTCAAGACGGACATGTTTTATTGTCATATCCATGTCTTATTATGTTTCTGTTGAACTGCGAAGCACTCATGCACACTGTAAATAGGGTGATAGATTTTAGCTTTTGGTCAAAAGAATTATGGTGACTTCTTCACTCTTGAAATTCATAGGCTGATATTACATTTGTAAATAAGAATGACATATTAGATTACGCTGATAAGGCTAAATGAGGTACGTATATAACAAATTCCAATGAAGGAAAGGATGTGTCTAGTTACTAAAGAGTCTGATTCTCTCTGTCTCTGTCTCTGCTTGTCTCCCAGTGTCTCTCTCTATTTCTCTCTCTTTCCCTGTATCTGTTCACCACCTGGCTGGTGGTACTGCTAATTGCAGTGTTGTTGTGGCCCAGTGTGCTGATTGACGACCTCTTCTTGGTGGGTCCTCCAGGTGGGGGTGTGTGGGTGGTGATTATAGGAGGGGGAGCACGTTGGAGGTCATGTGTCTTGGTGGAGGGGGTTTGGAAGGCATTGATGCCGATAACGAAGCAGACATGGTCGTCATTAGTCGCCCCCGTCTTTCATGGTAGGTCGTCTTTCCCAAAGGCTTCGTGCCACCCCAGGGCTATGGAGGAGGATGTGGGATGTACTGGAGGAGGGCATTGTAGACGTCAATGATTCCACTTGTGATCTCTTTGTTTTTGGTGTAGGTCAACACTGAAGACATAGGTCCTGGCAGGAAGAGCTCATAGATTTGACTGCTCCATGTCAAAACAAGACTCCCAACATATTTCCTCATTCATGGTCTTTATTGTTTTGTACGCCTCTGCCGGGAAAGGTAAGGCATAGGAAAATTTACTCTGTTCAGTTTACATATTTATCATGGTCAGTAGGTTGAATTATTTTTTTCCTTAAGAAATATGCCTAGTTGCCCACCAGTGAGAAAGAGAACTGCTAATTGCCCGCTATATTTTGTATTTTTACCAAAGAGTGAATATGAATAGATCTAAAACGAAGTTAATAGGGTTGGGCAAAAAAGCATATTGCAGGTCAGGATAATGAACGCAATATATTAGGCCTAAATACAATTGCATAGGGACATATGTTAGTCCATTAGTTTCCTGAAGCCTTCTCCTAGCCTCCTAGGTGCAACCATTGGTAGGCCACTCATATTGGGTCTTCCCTAGCTGAATCCTCTTCATTTCATGCCTGTGGCCAATCTTGATGGTAAAGGAAACATGAGATAAACATGATGGAATATGATTCCCATTTCAATTTAAGGATTATTATCAGGTGAATATCAGAAGCCCAACCTGCAATCTGACAACAGTATTGCCACTGGCCACTTTCCTATCAAGTGTGTTTTGTCCATATAAAGTAATCTCTCAGGTAGCGTCCGACCATTAAGCCCTTTGAGGGGTGGTGATACATCAGTGCATAATGCCATTTTGTAGAATTGTTGTCGAGAAACCTATCAGCACTTCATTGGTGTATCATGCTGATCCTCTTGGGGTGCATCAAACCTATAGGGTCGGCACGATGCATGACTGTAATCCCTGGTGAGCTATTCGCGACAGCTGCATTCAAGAAGTTATTTGCCTGGACAGCATTTGTCGGATAGGATAAATGGTCATCAAGGCGTAAAGTATACAATGTGGTTCGGGTAGGGTTAAGTTTGAGAGCAAGACGATGAATACCATATTTAGATCTGCAAGTAAAGCATAGAGTAAATCCCAATTCTACACGCCCTGTTTGGAAATATCAAATTGCGTAATAGGTATCCAATAACATGGTCTCTGTAGCTTATTGCAAAATATACAATTGCTATACAGCAAAGCGTAGTTCCCCTGGAAAGATTTTTGCTATTTCATAATGATGATAATAATCAACATAAATATGAAATGCTCGGTAGATTCAATGTCAGTTTTATAATACAACCATTCATTATTTTCATTGTACTGGATTAGCTTCAGTACAGGTAGCCATACATGTACATTTATATAATCGAGGGCGAAGAAAAAGAACAGTGCAAGTTATTATGACCCCTTGCTTTAATGACCCTGAGGTTGCACTAGGGGTGGTATGGGGAGAATCCCAGAACAAAATACAATTTGCTATGCCCCCTATTTGGATTATCAAACGATTACTAAATGTAGAATTAGAGGATGATCACCACATTGTCCAGTGCAAAACACTAAATGGTCAATATTCTTGGAAAAGGTGCAGCAACGTTCAGTGGTATTATGCTGGATCTAATCTTAGAGCTATTTGGTGACTCTAGGATTTATTGAAATAGCCCAGGAGCTCATTTCTTAAGGTATACGTTCACACACACTACTAAGACTCCAAATTAGTTGAAGTATGTTAAGGAATCACTTCCAGACCTAACCAGGTATGTACATAGTTTAGATTCCTTCACCATGGCTGCTACCCTATATCTCACCAATGTAGTACATGTAACATCACACCAACATCCCTCCGCTCAACCCATATCCCACCCAACGGCACCCCCCCCCCTCCCGAATCAGCCAGTCTCATCCAATATTCCTTGGCCCATACCAAAAGAGGGTAGCATGTAGTGCAAACAGTGAGCATACCAGGACCGATCAATTAAATAAGTAGCCTTTGGCTGCAAGATCTGAGATGTGGTGGGGGTGAGCTTAGGAGGCAGGCAGGCGAATGGAGCCCCATGGCAGGACTTTGAAGGCAAGCTGTTGGTTCTTAGGTGATCGGCAGTGTGGTGTGTGTGGGCACAGCAGGGTGGCCTAGATAAATGTGTTTAGTTTGTTCATTTTCGATGCCATGTGGCCTCTGTAAGGCCAGCTAAGGGAGTGCATGAGAGCTAAAATAAAGCTGGCAGTTATTATTCCAATGCCTTTGCAGGGCACAGTAGGGTTTTTGTTCTATAAGGGTCTATTCCAATTGCAATTATTTTATCATTTTTTTGCATTGCAATAACGATGGGTATTTTTGAAATTACCCCAATAATAAGTACTATGCATTGGAATAAATGTTTATGACATACAAACTCAAGTATGTAGTAAAATCAGGTTGATTCTCAGGAGAGTTTTGGAACCAGACTAATTCGCTTCACAAAGTTGTAATCAACATGTCTTTATAGTGGTTTGCTATATTGATCCAGCTTTGACACCATACTTCAAAACAATGAGGAAACTACTATGGTATATCTATAACAAATGTGTATATATATATATATATATATATATCGTGGCATAGACCGAGCTGACGTCGGTGGATCCCAAAACCATCCTGGCATGGTGGCGGGAAAAGCTGGCGGAAGCGGAGTCATGTCAGCGTTGTGTAAATCATTGTTATTCGGAGGAGCGTCGGCGGCATCGGTGTATGATACATACACCAGCATCAGTGGACCTACAAGTGTATAAATAACTGGAGGTGTCCCACCGGCAGTCAGTCGGGCCTGGAGGTGTCCCACCGGCAGTCAGTCGGGCCTCTGTACATGTGCTGATTTCCCCCTATTTAATGAATTAAGAAAGGAAATAGATCTCTGGGCAGCCCTCAAACAACCAGAACAACCTTGGTCATATCGGGGGTTGATTTAAGTTGGTCTGTCTACTGGACACAGAGACAAAATTAAGAATTAAGTTGTGTCCAGTGTTTTGTGTCTCAGACTATGAACATAGGTATTTGCTGCGGCCTGGTATGAACAACTTACATACAGTCCTGGCCATGTAGATGCAAGTCATATAATCGTGTGTACATGCATGCAATAAAGTTTAGTAAAATGAACATTGTGATCTGAGGGAGATAGTTTCAAAGAAACACTTGTACAGAGGAAATGGCACAATGAAACTAAACAGTCTGGTATAATATAGAGGCAAATGTTCTCTGTCTGGACTGATTGTCTAGCTGGAAGAGATGGGAATCGGTCCAGAATATGTCACTGATGCTCCATACAAAATGATAAAAGTCAGCATGAAGGCATTGGACGTCTGACATAGCATTCCTTTAATCTGATACATAAGTGACATCTTTCTTCCTTCACCCCCCCCCCCATTGCCGTCAGAGCCATCCTGATAGCAATGATGTATCACTGGGCCAATTCTGAGCACAGGCTGCCTGTGTTATATATTGCAAACAGAACCCCGATTTCATAACTCTTCTAAAGCACTCCAAAACAAAGGCTTCTTTATCTCCTTCACTCTATGTTCACATACATGTCAATGCAATATAGGGAGCCTACGTCTTGCGATGATAAACCATGTCGTAAAAGAATTCTGATTTGGAACTAAAATGACCAATATTTGAATTGACCTAGAGGCCCACCATATATGAAATTTTTAAGGCTCAACTCTCATTCTTAAAAATGTTATGCTAGGCCTAAAAAATTAGTGTAAGAATTGACCAAGCAGGGTCTTTCCATATCTTATGGTGTCTTAAAGGATACTTCGTCATTCCGTCTCTATTGAAAAGATCTTTATAAGAGTCACCTAATTCCCCCTTATAAAAAAGACTGAAAGACAACCAAAATGAGAGACATCTTATGGAATAGCTCCTAGAGGATTGTGACACATGTGTGTAGGTGGGGCAAGCTGAATGTTTGAGTCATGTACAACCTTTGTACCTGCATGCCTCATGGTAAGGTGTAGGATGGGGAAGGATGCAGTTATAATTTACAACAAGGATTATTTTTACTGATAATGTTATCAAAGCCTGTGAATCTGTCATGAAGCTTGGGACCCATCATAGACAGCCTAAGCACTGTTAATATCACAGGATTTGTAAGCCGTGTTTTTAGTTTAAGTGGCATTAACTTGATTGGATTCAGAGTTGTATATTTTCTTTCTCTTAGCATTGAATACAACTTCACTCATATCACACATGCTGTTACACTTGTACATTGTTAACCAAATATTCACAAGAAAAGCACTAGAAGTCTTAAATCATTATCCAGTCCTTGAAGGGTTACAATGCATTGTGCCAGTATCTGTAAGCCTTTTAGGACTGCCCTGTGCCACATGCCCTGGGGCTAACATAATTGTTTTCTGGATTTATGGCCTTTGGGTACTTTACTCTGGAGAGAGGCCTAGACAAGGTCTTCAGGCAGGGTCTGTGACATAGCCAAAAATGCCATACCTTTCCCATGAAATATCCCTTTATTCCTGTGTAGATGTCATTATCTGGTATGTATCTTCTAGATAAAAAAGGCCCTCAAAAATGCCCCAAAAGAAGATGAATTTCTGTCTTAATGGAGACTGATATCTGGAGTGATTTGGGGAGAACTCCTTGCACTGAGAATCTGTAATGGCTCATTTAGGCACGGTAGTCTCAAGTAAATACTGCTCTTGAATAAGCACCTGGGTAGAGGAGCATTGAAAACAGTATTCAGCAGTAAAACTGTTAAGAAGAAGGGCTGAGGGTACAGAAGCATTAAAATTGACAAGTGCATTCCCAGGCACGTAAAAGGGCCATGTATACACAGTACGATACATTTTCATCCTGTGTCATATTCAGCCCTTTCTTTTGGTCAGAACTGTCAGAAAGACCTCTAGATGATAAAACCTCTGAAGTTTCTTAGTGGAATTTTCTTTAGTGCTGTGGGTAGAACCCAGGTCCTGAAAATTAATTGGAACGGATAATTCTACCACTGATTATATCAATTGAGTCTTTTTCATCCTTTTATTCATCATTATTTACAATCTATTGTCTCTCTAGTTACTGTGATAACATTTACCTTTGCACTGTGTCTCTTAAGTATGATTTAACAAGGTTACCATGACTACAAACTATGTGAATACTTACGCTATGCCTGGCCAGTGGGCTACACTGCAGATACACCACCCGTCTCCACTGAAACAAACCACAGCTCAGCCCTTAGATACCCTACTCACATAGATGAATTCCTCAAAAGTGAACTAGAACTAGGTGAAGAAAGAGACCTCAAGAAGGGTAGTACTGGATCTATCTTTCCCCTATGGTAAGGGCATGAACAGTGGTGTCACTAAAAGCTGTATCGATGGACAGCATCGATCTTACACCTTGCCTTCCATCACCGACCTTGTCAATAAAGTCTGTTCCCTTGGACAAGTCGGACATGGCTGTTGCTTATAGACAGTTGAAAATCAAGGTCAATGACTTACCACTACTCACCATGAAACACAGAGGCCTCTACTATATAGACACTTGCCCCTCCTTTGGGGCCAGGCTTTCCAGCTTAGCCTGTCAACGCACTACCTTGGCTATTGCGTACCTCTTTGCTAAACAAGGGAATTGGTCCTTGAACTACCTCGACGACTTCTGCAGGACAGCTCAGACTCTGGATGTGGCTAATCATGCTTACTCAGACTTCCTAAGTCTGACAGTTGAACTAGGCGTCAAGTTGTCCACTAAAAAGTGTGAACCTCCGACCCGGATCATGGACTGGCTGGGATTCAGACTCAGTACGGTAGAAATGACCCTTACTCTACCTGACTCTAAACTGCAGGAGGTTATTGATGAGTGCCAAATTGCCACTAAGAAGGAACTTCAGTCATTGGTAGGCAAATTATCTCACATTTCAAAATACATCCCTAACTCAAGGAAGTTCATGTGTAGGGTACTGGAGACACTAAGCAAAGCTCAAGATGCTGGTATGGTCTTCCTCAACAACCCATGCAAATCTGACATATCATGGTTTGTTAAGTATGCCACCCTAGCTAACGGTATACACCTCCTACTACCACCCACTGAATGCGACTCTACTCTGGTGGGCGGGGGTGGCAACTCAGACCCACACTACAATACACCACAATATGATGAAGCACACATAGAAGCCTACAAGCCCATACATAGACTCGAAGCTGTGAATCTGCTTATAGCTTATCGTACACTGGTACCTAAAGATAAGCATGGCTTTAGGATCATAATATATACGGACAACCTAGGATCCCAACAGGCCCTAGTATCAGGCAGAACTCAAGACAAAGTGTTATCTGCCTGTGCAAGACAGCTGTGGCTTGAGGCTACTACAAATGAATACACACTAGATATTAGACACAAGAAAGGTGAACTCATACCTCTGGCTGATGCACTGTCCCGCCAACATGACCCAGCTAAAAGAACCTATGCTCTAGCTGAAATCGTGAAAAGGAATCTCACTGAACTCAAACCCGCCCTACCTTACCCTATGTTTGATATAATTTGATTAAATACATTTCAGGCCTTACTCTGGGGGACCAGGCTACAGCCTCATTCCAGGCCTCGGTTTCAATGGACATGGCAGTAAACAGACAAGCTATTTATTACTTAACCTTCGCTGTGTCCTACAACACAGACATATTACATCCATCACTTCAGGCTACTACCCTACATCAACAATATCTGGCCAACTCACTGTCAGCACCTTCATCCGGGGCCAAACTTTGGATACTAACACATGAAGGCGACCCCTCTTCATTATTATCACATGAATCAGTGGGGGTAGCTAAGACTCTCAGCACATGAGACAGTACCAGCTCCACCATTACTACCCCACCACTTAGTTGCAGTCTGCACACTATTGGACACTCTACCAAACACATTACCTTACAAAGCAACCCTTACAGTGGGCTTCTTTGCCTTCCTTAGAGTTTCTAATCTCCTCACCCCCACTGCCTCACTGTGGTCTGGCCCACATACCTTACTCAGGAGAGACGTAATACTGACTGAAACTGGTATTAATGTAGTAATACACTCATCAAAAACTATTGGACCAAGAGATGCCACGGTAGTCATATCCCTACCTTCCATCCCGTCATCTCCAGCCTGCCCTACTAGAGCTTAGGTAGAATATGCAAACTGTGTACCATCATCTTAGTTTGCCCGGCTTTCACTCATCCCACAGGACTACTTCTTACCCCTCTCCAACTCACCAACATTACAACAGCCGCACTCTTAGATATTGAGTGCCCGTATGCCATGGACTTCTCAGGCCACTCTCTCAGAAGAGAAGGTCTTCAATTGGCTCTAGTTGGTGGATGTGACAAACAGGCTGCCTCACACCACGGCACCTGGTCATCCACTTCTGGCATAAGACCTTACGTACCAAGCCAACATACCCTATCAGCCTCACAGTGCCTCAGAGACTTATTTGCACATTGATATGTTGACTTACCACATATATTATACTCAAACTTTATACTATGGGCTCTGAACATTTATCCATTGTTGGTAACATAAGGTACAAGTTAGTTCTGCACCTCATTTACATATTCAACTATTAGATACAAACCGGTATCTCATTAGTTTAGTTACATGCTTATCATATACCGTATTTACTTGTGTTAGTGTAATAAAACTCCACTTTATGAATTTCCTGATCAGTGGTCTCATTATACATATAAAATATACATCACAATCTGTGTATTAGAATTCTAGAACCAAGGCCGGCAACCCCATCACTTGTCCTCATCACATATTCACCTCCTTGTGCATGCTATATGCTCAGGTCTATTATTTGAAACCTCAGCAACAATAGGGCTTTACATAGAGCCATCAATCTGATACTGCTAGTGTCTGGGTTAGGCTATGCAGACAGAGTGATAAGGGAGGTTAGGTGATGTAGTGTATTGTGGAAGGTGCTCAGAGGGTGCGTGGGGAGGTATTAGGCGGGATGTGTGTCTAAGTGGGATATGATCCATGTAGTCAGTAAGATGTAACTTTGGTACTCTCAATGGCCCATAGTTCTGAGCAGCCTCTAATCCAAACATCTTATAGAAATAGCACTTGAGTTTGCAGTCACAGGACTATGTGCGCTCATTGTATATTAAAAAAAAAATATTGCCACTAAGTGAACAATAATTGAAGCCAAACATTCTGGCCCTTGATTCTGGACCATGGCGCATTAAAGCCAGTGTTTTGTTTTCGCCATATAAATCTACTAACATATACAGGCAGTTGTTGGTTTTGATTATGGATCCAATTTTAAATTTATATTTCAAATGATTTTGAGGATATATCATTTGTGTGTGTGATGATCACTTCCTACTAAATGAAATATGATAAAACGCCAAATTTTAAGAGAGAAAACTTACCTGCTGCAAATACTATATTACTTTACAAATAATTCAAAATCTGCTGACCTTAGGTAAATACCGTAGTTTTGAATACTGTTCCTATCAATACTGTCCATATACTTTCCCATAAATGTGTGACATGATATTCCATCTGATTTGAAGTGAAGTTACGAAGAATAAATTGTGTTCTGAGGGACAAGTTATCATGCACAGAGGACTAGGCCCCAAATAAACCAGAGTATGCTATGGTATAATGGCAAAATGATCTTTGTCTGGGGTGATTGTCTGTCTGGAAGAGGTGGAAGGGAAGTGGTCCAAGATATGTCACAGATGTTCCATACACAGTGATAAAAGTGACCAAAAAGGCATTGGATGTCTGACATAGTATTGCTTTAATCAGACATATAAGTGAAATCTCTTTTCCTTCAATACCATTGATGTCAAAGTCATACTGATAGCAGGTCTATGTGTCACAGGGCCCATTCTGGGAACGTTTCCTGCTATAGAGCATGTATATGAATAAAGATAGATGTTTGATACATTCCTTAATGCCTAGGTCATTGGGGAATTACAAATTATGTTTATCTGTAAGATAATGATTAACTGTACAATATCAATTACACTACAGTGAGCACATAGAATAATGGATTTGTAACCTTTTGTACATTGCACACTGAGGTTACAGGTTTCTTATTAGGGGGCACCATTGCTTGCGAGATAAGCACTGATTAAATTGGAAACTCTGAAAATTTGGGAATTTATTCTCCCATTTCTTAACTTTAGCCTAGCTCATTCAAAATCCTTCATACAATGACTATATTAACTGTCCATTGTTTCTAATAGAAAAATAATTACAATTAGCCTGATATATAATACTTGTACTGCATAGTTAGTACCTACTTAGAGGCCATATCGCATGTACCGTCAGTAACGTTCCCTATTCATTAACCTCCCAAAGAATGGCCAAAGCTCATCTATACATCATCATATTCCATTGAAATCACATAAACAATGATAAAAGAGTTTGTACTGCATATTTAGAGTCATTTAAACATGCATAAGTCCCATCTTTGGTGTCTAATATAACTTTGAAAATTAAAAATCACAACTTTTTGTATATTTGTTACTACTTGCACATCCCATATGGTGCTAAAATATATCTTTACATACACCAAATAGTCTTTTCTTATAAGCCAGACATGTCTACAATTAAATACAAATGATAGAAACACCGTACAAGATAATAGGTTGGCACTATAAAAGTAGAACTCTAATCATCTCAAAAATGCTTGTAGCCATCAGTAACGTTCCCTATTCATATGTGGTGCTAAAATGTATCTTTACATACACCAAGTAATCTTTTCACATAAGCCAGACGCTTCTACAATTGAGAAGAAATGCTACAAACACTATACAAGGTGGTAGGTTGATACTATGAAAATATAACTTTGACCATCCAGTAATATCTGTTACCATCAGTAACGTCCCTGGAAAGTTACTAATTGCGGTGTGCATTGAAAATCACTTATATATACCTGGCATGGGTAATTCTTGGAGTACATAAAAAGTTTTTATGGAAGACCCCCCAGGGTACCTCTTGATTGCATATAATAAGAAGACTGGTGATATTCCCTAACCAGGTTATCAGTAATGTTCCACTCTTGAAAATGCATAACTAAATGCATATACAAAATAAATTGTGCCCCAAGACTCAGCCAAACCATATGTAAATCTTAACTTTGACCCCCCACTAAGGAATAAAAATATCATTGGTGGTGTAGAAGTGAGTCCCTTGCTATTATATGCCCAAGGAACCACATGTACACTAATCTTGGAATGACCCATATATATACATATATATATACATATATATATATATATATATATATATACATATATATACATACATATATATTTATATATATATATATACCGTAATCTCCCGCGTATAAGGCACGTCTTATACGGGGGGTTTTAGTTCTCATCGGATCCACAAGGGGGACACCAAGACCCTTCTTTTGATATCTTACATGTCCCCTTGATCATAATAGGACATAAGGAGGCCCAGGAGGGTCCGGGTGGCCCAAGCTACACTTAGGTGTTTTAATTTTGAAAATTCATTCAGTGGGACCAAAGTTATGATTTTCTCATTTTTTTTGAGAGTTTTCCAAAACTCTAGGTGCGCCTTATACGCGGGCTGCGCCTTATATGAGGGAGATTACGGTATATAAACATACATATATATATGTGTATATATATATATATTTATATATATATATATATGTGTATATATATATATATATATTTATTTATATATATATATATATATATATATATATATTCAGCGTGGACTCCAACATTCAATAATATAATTTCATCAAGCTCTTGGATTTATTTCCAAGAAATATCTGCTACACTTTATGTTTCCATATAAATGTTGATGCATGGTGATATTGTAAAGGCATATCCCAACTGCCTGACAAGTACATTGAGGTTATTGCACTTCACAAAATAATTGCTATTTCCCATACAGCAGGGCTTCACCCTTGCTCAGTGTATTTATATGCCAATTTAATCAGCGGCTGCAGTCTTACAGTATCACTTGAGGTCTTGGTTTACTATATCTAATCCATCAGCAGGCTGCTAGAATTATGCAAATGATGTACATGTATTTGCATCCCAGACGGTATTGACTTTCTCCTCCATTAGATGAGTGTTTGGATATATGTATGAGGTGAATCTACCATTATGGTAAATGTGCCCTAGGCAGCAAGAAATGTACCTTACCCATCCCCGACTAAAACCTTAGAAAGTTGTTTTAATGTCGGTGGAGAGAAAAATGGAAATCACGCTTACATTTTGCCTTATATTTCAGCAAGTATTGACTAGCATAGCCAGTTTACATACCTATGGACACTAACGTTGTGGGTATAGGCCCTAAGCCTATGTGTTCAAAAACCTCTGACAGGTGCGAAGCAATTTTTCTTTGCACTCCCCTGACCTTAATAGGACGTTCCCTGACCTAAACATCCACAGAGAGTATGTCAGGGGGTTTCCTATTTTATCAAATTCAGTCTCAATTCTATATAAATGTTTGACAACATTTAAGGAGGTAGTACAAAATGTAAATGCTGGAATTTACCACAGAGGGGAGGCTTTTCATTCAGTGATTGGTCTAGACATCATCATTACAAATCTGCACCTGAAGCTGTCACTGATGGGTTGTGTTGATTGGTCTACACGTGTTATTGATAACAGACTATTGGTCATTAACATTAACATAACCAGAGGAAAATGTTTTACACTTCTGGCCGTCACTCTCAGCCTACCCCCACTGAGAGTTCAACCGTAACTACTTTTGCCAAATCAATGCAATTAAAACAGCTCTTTAAAGTTCAGATGTCTTTCTCCCAGAGTTACTATGTGTAATTATCCTGAAAGCAGACTTTTCCCCCTTTTAAATCCCTCAAAAACAGCACATAGATTTTGATTAAGCTGAAATCACAATTCAACAACTGTCAAAATGGTATGTTAGCGCAAGACATTTTGTACTTATGTCATCCTGTGGCCCCATACTGCAGTAGGTTATTAACTTATTGAGAAAACTAAAACTGTTTTGAAGAGGCAAAACAGTCTATCTTCAGAACAGACTGAAATCCCCGAATTCATATTTTGACCCATAAGGTACATATTTGCTGCCTAGGTCACAAATATAAACTGCTCCAAATCAAAATATTGGTGGTGTTTGCTTGACAGAGGAGGGATTCAGTTGTTTCTAATATGGCACAAAGATAACAAAAATAAAGATAGGGTTGGTTGTACTTAGACAAACAAATGTTAAACAAGTTAGTGATATATTTGCCTGCATATGACTCATAAATGAAACAGCTAGTGGAAAAACAAAATGCCAAACAAGGCAGTCCTTGTTTGGGCCATTTTCTTATACCTCGATCATCCTATATGTTTTCCTTATATGTACGGAGGATAGTTCAGGGAAAGTAACACCCTCCACTCTGAGACACATGAGAATGGGACACTATAGAAATAGAATCTATTTGCAAGGCTTGGTTCTATATATAGTGGGGTGTTTACATGCTGTTAGGGATAGCTTGCCCTTCTTTCTGTTTCATGATGGGAATTAATGATCACAACAAGAAATGGAAAAAAAACAGCTAAATATTTCCATATTTATAACATCTGAACTATAACTGTCACATACCAAAATTGGGCTTGAATAAAAGAATTTAACATTAATCTATTTTTTTATATCTTCAGTTCCCCTTATAAAACAGAGTGAAAGACAACTATAATGAGAGACCTCTTATGAAATAAGATTCTGGCACAGATGTGTAGATCACACAGGTAAGGTAAGGTGAATGCTGGAGTCATGTACAATCTTTGTACTGGCATGCTGCATGGTAACCTTGGCTAGGGTGGGGTAGGGTCCAGGTCAAGGTGCATTGTGTGCCCCTGGAGTGAAGTATAGTATATCACACTAGATTAAAGGTTGGGGGTCACTCACTGTCTGTGGGTAATAGCAATGACACCTACTGGGAGTAAGACAAGGATTTCTATTCTTATTCTTCCTTCATATCGAGAGCAATATGACACTAACAAAATGACAACAGTGTGAAAGCATATCCTTTGCACTTGTAGTTTACAACAAGGACCCTGCTTTACTGATAAAATCTTGTAAATCTGTCATGAAGATTGGAACACAGCTTAGACAGACTAAGTGTTATGTACGGTGCAGGGCTTCTGAGCTGTGGCACTGACATGACTGGGTTCAGAGATTTTTTTTTTTTGTCTTTTTCTTCTTTTTGCATTGATCAACGCTCCACCAGTTCAATACATGCTGATGCACTCCCATATTGTCTACCAATGATGCAGTCATTATTGCACCATCAAGAAAATCACTAGAATCCTTATATCATTATCCAGGGTTAGATGTAGGCTTTGTGAGGGTGACATTACCATTGCTGATGCCCCTTTTCCTTATCAATTTACAAATTGTCTTACAATGCATTGTGCCAGTATCTGTCAGCCAAATAGGCCTTTTAGGACTGGTCTGAGCCTCATGGACCAGGGCTAACATCATTGTTGGCCGGATTTATGGCCTTTGGGTACTATATGCTAGAGGGGGCCCTAGAAGAGGTCTTCCGGCAGGGGTCTGTGACATGTCCAGAAATGTCATACCTTCTTTATAAAGTATCCCTTTTCCCCTGTTTGTTAAGATCAAATCTAGGCAGCTATTTCCTTCAGGATAAGTGACATCATAAATTAATCTGTCTAAGCCTCTGAGAGGAAATGTGTCCATGTCTTAATGTGTCCAAGGATTCATCCCCTTTGTCCCAGTCCCTTTCTATATCAATGTTCATATCCCCTAGAACCCAGAACATGAGGAAACCATTATCAAGACCCTTTTAAGCTGTTCAATAAAGCTTTCAGCAGAGCCACTAGGGAGTCTAAAGACATTGATTATGGCTAGCCTTTTGTGTTTGTCTTGATCTATTTTAATAGTAAGGCATTCTATGTCATCATTTTGAAAAGATGCATCTTTGACTAGCTCTGTATACAGGAAAATATGTTCATTTATATAGGTTATTAGCCCTCCTCCCATTTTTAAGCTGGACCTGTTTTGTCTATAGGATTGTTTCCCCTGCCATAATACGGACCCATTCTTGTCTTAATCATGGAGCCATGTTTCACCTAGGCAGCATATATGCAATGGCGAGAGTACCTCTTGAATATTTGCTTAAGAAACATACATGGCCATTCATATGACCAGTCCTCAGACCCCTAAGAGTCCTCAGCTCCTCTATTGTCATATCTTATTTTTTTCTAGTAAAAGATAGGCCTTAGAAACCTTTTCACTCCTACCTTCTCATTGTGCCCAAAGTGCCACTGCTCCCCTGACCCTTTATCCCTTTCCCTTCTGACATGATGATGATTAGGATGAAGTGTGACGCAAGGCCCTTTTCCTTGATGCAGGGGGTGCCAAGCTGGTGTAATGTCCATGTTCAGATTCATTTGTCCTTTCTGTGCCGTATATATTTTCGTCATCAAGTTCATCAGTCTGTATTGCTATCAAGGATATCATGAGAAAAAAAAACATTATACACAGATTGAAATAAAGCAAAAGACACATGCTAATCAACTAGATAATAACTAACTATACACTAAAATTTACATTGAAGGTGATAATTGAGTAACTGCTTTGGAAAAATTCATGATAATTGAATAACTGTGTGATCTAATCTACCTCCATTAAGTTTATAATAAACTATCCTAGTTTATTGTAGAGTCATAGTTGTAGAGCTAAATATGCTAAGTATTACTAATCATAAAGAGAAAGGCACTATATATTAAAGAAATTTAAGACATATTGATCATGGGAAAATCTGGAGCTTGAGGCATCTTAAGTGTCTTAAAGTGGGCACATCCGCTAATGTGTGAGAGATTTTGCTGATGGATGTGATGTATCTAGTGCCCAGAACAAGACTTTAAAATATCAAAACTTAATTTGAAGTTTTTCTATGGAAAACTAGCTGAAAACTTATAGATTGATTTATTCCTATCCTAGTTTTTATTCTGGGTAACATCAGGCCCTCTGATGACTGTAAACAGCTTATATAACACCAGTGCAGAGGGCTGTTACTCACATACACACACATCAAGCTATAATTAACAGGTCAGGCAGTAGAACCTGCAAACTGTGCACGCCACTCTGTGCAGGCATTGCAGTTATGGGGTGCTGAATGTAAAAGTACAGAGGGCATTTTTATGAACAGGAACATTAAATGGAACTAGAAATACTGCTCACTCTTCAAGCGTAGGTTGTATTTTGCGCAGTCTGAAATATCTGCTTGCAGAGTGTCAAGTTCAGCATTATGCTGGTGTTTACCAGTGTCATCTAATATGATGCTAAGTACTAGTGTAGTTAGGATTGAAGTTAGTGTGACAAGCACAGGGAGAGAAGGTAGGTCTAAGCAGTAAGGCATAGTGGTCCTAGACTATAGTTAACTCCCACCATGTTCCATCAGCTCAGACAAAAGAACAGGAAATGGATCTGCAAATGCTGCTCACTCTTCAAGCATAGGATGCAGCTATGTAGGCTGAATCATATACTCTCAGAGTAGCATGCTGAAAGTCATGTTGGTGCTATCTATAGTGCTATAATATGGCACTTGGTACAAGTGTAATGCCACTGGGTCACTGACCAGAGTTTTCCTGGTCTCCCTCCTGAGCAGTGCTGCCATCTGGTGGAAATAACATGCAAACTCCAACTTTGGTCAAGCAATGTCCTTTTTCCCACCATAAACCCTCTTTTGTGGTATTTAGAGCTATCAAGTTGAACAATATATACCAGCTGTTGGTAGATGTAATGCAGCCAATGGACAATAGATTCATGTATAGAAGTGTTTTAGTCATGTTTCCATTGAATTTCAAATTGGTCATTTTAGGGAACGTGCCCACTTTAAGAGTCATTCAACCCCATAAGTTTGCATGTATTGAGGTGGGGGCATGATGCCTGTTTTTCACTGCTACCATTCCATATCTGGTCAGCATATAATACACTATGGGGACATCAGAGTCTGGATTATACTTCCCTTCGGTGGATGTTGCCATGCACATCTGGCCAGTTGTCAGTTTCCAAAGGGCAGTACATCAGGACGATATATCTTTCAAATTGAGCCTCAAAGAAAGAACTAGCATATAAAGAATGATGGTTTTGGTTGTATTAACAAATAATTCTAAGGAGTAAGGCAGGTTGTGTACTTAAGCTTTAAAATTAGCAGCTTTTAACTCTTCTTCTACCAAATTGTTTTTGGCTTACAATCGGCCTCTAGGAGAAGTAATTATCCTTCAAATTCTGTTTGAATTGTATTGATATTCCTACAGGAAGCTAAGTAATGAGTGTCCAAAGAAAGCATATTGACAAAAATGGATGGAATCCTTATTGTATGTATCTCCTCTGATAAGGGAGATAGGATGGGGATAACATAGCATACATTCCTGCAAAATGAAGATCTCACAAAACTTCAAATGATGATATCTTAGGACTCCTTTATCAATTGACATCAATTAAAAGGCATATGGTAGATATTGTTGAATATTTTTAGAATTTTTGAATTACTTGGTCAGATGATACCCGTTCCATTTGGTTACCATGGCAACCAAATCTATGAAAAATTGCTATTTTTAGTATGTTTGTTGCCATGGTATCACATAATTTGGTCAGGAATTTTCCAAAATACACTTCTTCATGAAAACTACTAAAAGTAGGGTTTCATTGAAAAAAAAAAGAAATTATTTTACCTTTTTCATGATTCTTTTGTCATAAATACTGATTAAAATCAGCCCAAACATTTCTTAATTCTCAACCATGTTTAGAAGCTCACCATATCTCAGCAAAGAGGAGTAGAGACTAATGGTTTGAACTACATAGGGACCCCATGCCAAAGGGCAATTCCTCTCCATTCCTATCTCTAAAAGCACTGTGGAGGTGCTGAAGGGTGGTGCTGAAGGTGGGGCAGCCTGGCATTCTGGATGTGAGCTGGGGTTGTGAATGAATGGGAGTGATCAGGGGGAAGCTGGATATAACAATGAATAGAGTTCACTGTCGTAATTCAGAAAAGGGTAGAGACGAGTTGTGAGATGGGGAACTAAATGAAGAGAGCTAGTACATTACAGTTGTAGAGGGGGCTGGATAATGGGCCAATTCATAACATAGAAGTATGAATGTTAGATAAAGGCTGCCAGTTGGATGTAAGGTCAATAATGAGCAAATTGAGTTCATTCATTTTGGAATCCATTCAACCGATCCCTGTGGGTGGCTGTTCTCAGTGCTTACCTTGTCTCTTACATGATAAGGGGTAACCACTAAACAACATACCAAAACCATACGTTTTCTCCAGGTATATCTAGGTTCTTTTCATACCAGTTGGTCTGAAATACGTTTTTGAGTATGGTATGTTGATATTCAAATGTTAAGATTTACTTACGTTACAAAGACTTAGTTCTCTGAAATATGTTTTTCTACCTCATTTCTATGGACAAAGTCAAACTATGTCACAAGACCGTTTCAAACCAGGGAGATATGTGAATATCATGTAGTTTTCTTCTTAAAAAGTTGGTCTATGTCTAAACCTGGTTCCAGCTTATCTCACCGGGTAGCCACTTAGTCAATGATTGGATCAAGATGGGCATTCCATATCATACTTGACTGTACATATCAAATCAGTGATGATATTTGTAGGGTTTATTATTTACATTCTAAAGAAGAAGTTCTCTCAAATACCTTTATCTTCCTCATTTAGACTTAGATGGACGAAGTCACACTACTTCACAAAACCGTTTTAAACTATAGAGATATGTAAATGTCATGTACTTTCTTTTTAAAAAGATGATCTCTGTCTAAACCTGATTCCAGATTATCTCACCGGATGTCCACTTAGTCAATGGTTGGATTAGAATGGGCATTCCATATCATACTTGACTGAAATATGTCAAATCAAATATGATATTTGTAGGATTTATTAAACCAAACATTAGTATAGAAATATGCAACATGTTTCCAGAGATGATGTATGTAAAATAATTATAGACTACCCACCTAGACATATAATGATTGGTCAGACCCCTAATGCAATCATTTGGAGAAAGATATAGCCCAGCAAAGCCAGGCTAGGTCATATGCACCATGCAAAGGGATCATGTCTATGATGAGCCTAGAGTGCACACAATGCAGGGATAAAGCATGGTTTCATCTGGGCAACCTCCATCTAAAAATGCATGTTTACTAGGAAATAGCTTTCAAATAATTTAGAAATGGGAATCATCTCACGTTACCAGGATTCATCATGAAGTATTGCTCAAGAACACCGACTCAATATTTAGTTCTGTTCATCTCTCTGTTACTCCTCAAATCGAGAAGCCTTGGGAATAAGCATTGGCATTTAGTCTGTGATGTCGTAATCTTTGTCATCAGATATAGGTAACTCTAATAGAAGACATCTGCTGTTGACAGCTAAACCCTGCAGGGTTTCAGTAATCACCTAAAAATATCCCCTTAGGTTTTTGAACCCATTACCATCTATAGTTAACTTTCAGACAGGGATTGAAATGGGAAGCAAGGTATGATGCATATTTCCCATGTTACATGGCCCTCTTAATGTCAGACCACCTACCGAAGCCTTGTCACCCCACACCCCATGTGAGGAGGGACTGTTCTTTAAGCCAGCCATCAGTCCTGTGCACTGTACAAGGTACTGAGCTACTCATGCTATCATAGCACTTGTATGCATGCATCTTTTGCAGTATAACTTATCTTTCATATTCATAAAAGTAGTCTTGTGGGTAGACAGGTGAAATGGATGGCCCAATCCTCTGACATTATTTTCCCTTTTTGCATGCATCTTCAAATTCTGCACCTGCAATTCACATCCGATGAAAAAAGCATGGTACTAATAATCAAAACTTCCAGTAGGGACAGAGATAAAACTAAGTTGTGTCCAGTGCATACTTGTGTGCACCGACCCCGGCTTGTGTCCCATATCTCAATATTTGCTGAGCTCTGCATACAATTTATATAATGTCCTTATCACTAAATAGCATATCCTTTCTTATAGATCTAAGTATACATGTCCTGTAGTTATATTTGTTCAAGCAAAGTTTACCAAATGAACATTGCGATCTGAGGGAGATGGTTTCAGGCAAACATGTGATCAGAGGGATAGGCCCCAGTAAAACCAAACAGTCTGGTGGAATATAGTGGCAAATGTTCTTTGTCTGGGGTGATCGTCTGGCTAAAAGTCAGCAAGAAGGTATTGGACGTCTGACATAGCGTTGCTTCAATCTGACACAAAAGTGATATCCTTCTTCCTTCACCCTGATTACTGTCAAAGCAATACTGATAGTAATGATGTATCATATGGCACAGTCTTGGAACATTTCCCGCTATAGAGAATATACATGTGCATCGATAAAAATAGTTGTTTCTTTATTGCCAGTGACATTTTTGACTTACAAATTTTGTTTCCATATAAAGCACGAGTTCAGGCACAAATCAGTTGGATAAGCACTGATCCGACCAATTTTTCAATGCTTTAGACGTGATGTGAATTGTCAGATTAGGGCTATTCTGACCAATTGTATGCCTATGTAACCAGTACTTAATGATATGATTGGCTCTACAATATATCAATTATGCCACAGTGGGCAGATGGAGTAATGGAATTCACACCTTTTGTACATTGCATATAGCTTCTGATATAATGCTTTTTATACTGGACAGGGTTGAAAGCGGCTGCCTGGGTTAAGTATAACGTACAGATCTGTCCTCATACAATAACCATAATTTCATCATTCAAAAGCACTCAATAGGCAAAGATGGTCAAATTGTTACTGTTTATAGATACAGTTGATCGGTCACTGTTATTCTGTATATAGGATACGAATCGAGATAACAGGGATAAAGGTTTTCCTCCTAGATTCCAAGATCAGACAGAGACACAATTTGATCACTCTTGGACATAATGTTTTAGTGAAGAGAATATAAAGTTGGTCATCTCCTGCACTTTATGATTACATGTAAATGTCGATGCATGGTGATTGGGATATCACATTCACTTCACATATTGCCATTTCTATTCAAGCAGGACCTACTCTAGCTCAATGTAGTTATATGCAAATTTAATCAGTGGCTGTAGTCTTTCAGTTTCTAAGTGACAAATACAATATCCCCTTACATTAACCCCAGTTAAAGTCTTCTTTTACTTTGGCTAATCCATCAGAATGCCACTGGAATTATGCAAATGGTGTATTTGCATCCCAGACAGTATCGACTTACTCCTCCATAGTGGAAATTTGTGACCTAAAGCAGTATTGATTGGATGAGTGTTTGGATATATATATGAGGTGAAACTACCATTATGGTATATATAAACATGTTCTTCTTTTATTTATAATGGCGGTGGTGTTTGGATGACAGAGGAGGGATTCAGTTGGTCCTATAATAGCTAAAAGAAGGATAGGATAGGTTGTACCTAGACAAACAACTACTAAAGAAGGTGTGGATATATCTGACTGCACATGACTTATAAAGGGAAACACTGAAAATGAACAGCTAAAACTGAACAGCTGAAATATTGGCATATGGTTTGTGGTATAGTGGTACTTAACATACCAAAGTGGGGCTTGAATGGAATTAATTCATTGTTTTTTCCCGGTATCAATATCTCTTTTTTTAGAACAAGAATTAAACTTTTATTCAGCCATAACTACATCTTACATTCATCTCCGGTCAGGTTTTGTATCTCTTAAACTCAGTATTATATAATACAACTCAGCAGATTTTTGATTTAATACATAACCATCATTTTTACATCGACAGGACCTGAGCTTTACATACATATATCATTTCAGATTCATGAGAGAAAAGTAATACAAAAATAAGGCTGACAGGTTAATGATACTTTCTTCAGAAAATCTGTTGTGAGGACACTATCATTAAAAAACTCTCATTGATAAGATATAGTGACATTCACACTACTAGCAAGGAGGGCAGTGTACAAATATAATTCAAATCTTATAATATCGGAATATGAATACATCATTTCTTCTAAAAAGGCTCCATTGGTCTCATGATTATTCCCTTATGATACAGAGTAAAAGATAACTAAAATGAGAAACATCTTGTGGAATAGCTTCTAGGGGATTGCGGGGCAAGGGCAAGGGCAAGGTGAACGCTGGAGTCAAGTACAACCTTTGTACCTGCGTGCTGCATGGTAACCTTGGCTAGGGTGGGGGAGGGTCCAGGTCAAGGTGCATTGTGTGCCCCTGGAGTGAATTATTGTATATCACACTTAACTATGTAAGAGCTTGGGGGTCACTCACTGTCTATGGGTAGCATCAATGATACCAACTGGGAGTAAGACAAGGACATCTATGCTTATTCTACCTTCATATTGAAAGCAATATCAACCTTACAAAATCATAACAGCACAACAATGTATCATTTGCAGTTGTAGTTAATAATAAGGATCATGTTTAATTGATAGCATTAGTTCTTAGTTCTTCTAAACATCAGTGTGCCACAAAATCAAAATGGCTACCATAGGTTCCATGCAAATTTCTAGAAAGGTTACCAGGTAGAAACTACTACTTATGAGTCCTACTAATTAGAAAACCACACCAACCTTTTACAGCAGTCCCTGCAATCACAATCCCCTTGGCCCCCTGGTTATAAGCTGCTTCATTTTTTGCATTGAATACAACTCACTAGTATCACACTTCCTGAGACACTCTCACATTTTTCTTCTACCACAAGTGCACTCATTATTGCATCTTCATGACAAAAACATTAGAAGCCTCAATGCATCATCCAGTGCTTAAAGGGTTAGGCTTTGTCAGGGCCACATCTCCATCACTGATACCCCTTCCCCTTATCAATTTACCAATTGTATTACAATGAATTGTGCCAGTATCTGTCAGTCGAATGGGCCTTTTAGGACTGGCCTGAGCCACATAGCCCCAGGCTAACATCATTGTTGACAGGATTTGTGGCCTTTGGGTACTTTACCCTGGGGGAGGTCTTCAGGGAGGGGTTTGTGACATGGCCAAAAATGTCGTACCATTTTCATAAAGTATCCCTTTACTCCTATTTACATGTCATTAGCTGGTATGTATCTTCTAGGCGCTATCCACAATGCCTCAAAAGGAGATCTCATGTCGTAATGGAGACTGGTATCTGCAACATTCTTATTGTCATTTAGTAACATTCTCAATCCTTGGTTCTACCCTCAGCATGAATTAACTCTGCTTTTAAATTTCTGTAAACAATTACTGTCCCTGTAAAACAAAAAGTGTCAAACTTTTTTTGTCTTGATTCTTGAACTGATTAAGAAAGAACAATCTCCTTTGTTAGTATTCCAGAATGAATAATATTCATTGCTCGTACAAATCCTTCTTTGTGTATTAATGCCATGGTATTACTTTTTTCATACAGGAAAACTTGTGTGGTTGAGGCTCTATATCTGTGGAGGTGCTGAAGGGGAGGGGCAGCCTGGGGTTCTAACCCTACATGGAGGTGAGCTGGGGTTCCTGAATGAAGAGACAGGAGGGATGTGTTTCATCCATATGGGAGCCTCTGGAGGAGGATGGTGGAGGCACCTGGGTATAACAAGAAATAGAGCTATCCTCTGTAGCAGTTTAGAGAGAAAGGGATTGGGAGATGAGGGACTAAATGAAGAGAGATTGAACATAACTGTATACAGTGGTAGAAGGGGCTGGGTAATTGGTCAAGGTATAATATAGAGGTATGAAGGTTGGATATAGGCAGCCAGCTGGTTGTATAATCAATAATGAGTAAATTCATTCATTTTGGAATCCATGTAACTGATTCCTAATTTGGTTGTGGTTCTCGGTCCTTACCTTGTCTCTTACCTGATCAAGGCTAACCACCAAAACACTACTATTTTCCAGGTATATCTAGGTTCTTATCATACTAATTGGTCTGAAATACATACGTTTTTGGGCTTGGTATGTGGATTTTCAATTGTTAAGATTTATTTACATTGTAAAGATGTAGTTCTCTGAAATACCTTTATCTACCTGTTTTAGACTTAGATGGACGGAGTGACACTACTTCACAAGACCGTTTCAAAATTTATGTGAATGTCATGTATTTCTCTTCTTAAAAAGATGATCTATGTCTAAACCTGGTTCCAGCTTATCTCACCAGGCGTCTACTTAGTGAATGACTGGATTAAGATGGGCAGTCCACATCACACTGGACTGATATATATGTCAAATCATTGATGATATTTGTAGGGTTTATCAAACTAAATATTAGTATTCAAATATGCAATGTCTCCAGAGACATGAATGAAAAAAAATGCTAGAGTGCCTACCTAGGCATATCATGAGGGGTCAGACACTTTATACTATCCAGATATAGCCCATCAAAGCCCAGTTAGGTCATCTGCATCATGAAAAGGGGTCATGACACCAAGAATGGGCAAAACCTTTATAATGCAATTATTTAAAAGAAAACTGAGAGAATTCTTCAAATTGGCCAATCCACCTACAAGAACATACTAGGAATGTAAAAATGCATAATAAATCAACATAAATCTACAATTCAAGACACAGAAGAATGTATATCTGACATCTACATATCTAGAATATAACTAAACCTTAATATTTGAACCTCCACATACCAAGCAAATCTATGTAGTTGGCACCAAAATTCTAAATAGATCTTCCTCTGGGCAACTTCCATCTATGACTGTGTGTTTACTAGGTAATAGCGTACCACACCAAGCATCCTGATATTAAGTTAATGTCCTGATCAGGTTCCACACAAAACACTCAAGTAATTTAGAAATGGGAATCACCTCAATCATCTCACATAACCTTTTTTTATCATGAGATTTTGCTCAAGAACATCAACTAAAATGTTTATTTCAGTTCTTCTCTCTGTAACCCCTCAAATAGGAAAGTGAGTATTGCCATTTAGCAAGTTACACCAGATGTTTTCATCTGTGCATTCAGATATAGATAACAGTAATAGCATGTGCCTGCTGATCATAGTTAAACCCTGCAGGATTCTAACAATCACCCAAAAATATCCCCTTAGGTTTTTGAACCCATTACTATCTATAGTAAAACTGTCAGTCAGGAATTGAAAAAGGGAAGTGCTAGTCTGAGTCCTCCTTCCCACATGACATGGCCCACTTAATATCACACTATCATGCCATCCACCCTAGCCTTGCAACCCCACACCCCATGTGAGGAGGGACTGTTCTTTGAGCCACTCATAAGCCGTGTGAGCTGCTCAAAGTCACCTGAGCTGCTCATGCTTTCATGATACTTTAACACCTACATTTCTTCACAGTATCACTCATATAAATGCAGTCTTGTGGGTAGGCGAAAAAAATGGATGGCCTAAGCTCCTGCCGTGAACTTCCCTTTTTGCTTGCCTGCTCAAATTTTTTTTTATTAAAATGCCAACCCTACAAGGCTGATGCACTCCTAAAGGGTCGGTATGATGCACCTAATTGTATAGGATAATAACAAGATCAATATTAATAACTTATGAGCAGTATCTACCTGTGTGGCACTGGAAAAAAAGTAAAAATTCAAATGTGAAAATAGAACTGACAAATGAGAAACATTCATGCATATTCAATATCAGGTGTCAGATGATAGCTTGGTAACTGTCCTTTCCATGGTTACAATGTTACCATGGTGAAAAAATGGGGTTGCTCTTATTTCTGTAGTCAAATTTCAGTTCACTCTCCAGGACTTCCCCTGTTAAGCACCTTTATTCAAGCCTTAAATCTTTTGCTTTTCACCTGCCACTTCCTATTCAGGCAGCTCCACCTGTGTTTCTACCCCTATCCCCTCTTCTTTTTTGCTCCCACTTTTCAGATTCTTTAATGATAAACCTATTATAATTATGATATGTATACATATCAAAAAAAGTCTTTATAGCCCCTGACTGCATCACAATCTAAGTACTTGAATTTTAGAACCAAGGCAACCCCATCACTTCTCCTGACACAAAGCAGCCTACCTCATCACATATTCACCTCTCTGTGCATACTGTATGCCCCAGGCTTATTATTTTAAACTTCACCATCCCTAGAGCCTTACATACATCCATCAATCTGATACTGCCAATGTCTGAAGTAGACTATGCAGACGGTGTGAGAAGGGGGGCGTTGTACCACATTGTCAAGGGTTCTAAGCATGTGTGTGGGGAGGTATCAGGTAGGCTGTACCTGAGTCTATGGGAGGTATGATCCATGTATATAGCCACATATCAAACAGACTCCTACTGTTTTCACCCTACTTTTATATACAAGCAGCTGCGATTCCACCCAGCTGGACAAATGTATGTTTCATGCTTACAGTAAAATGCCTACCTAGTAAAATAAGAACAATGGCAAGATCTGGCCTGCAAACGAAACTTGGCTACTCAATCTAATTCCTTCCATGGTATTCAGCAGACAAAAGCTAAATTTGGCCATAGTACTTATAGGATGTCTATCACTAGATTACATATACTATATGTATGGCATGGTATTGTATCTGATTTGAAGTAAAATTTCATAAAAAGAAAATTGTGATTTGATTGAAAGGGTTTCATGCACAGAGGACTAGGCCCCAAATAAACCACAGTCTGCTATGATATAGTGCCAAATGGTATTCGTCTGGGGTGATTGTCTGGCTGGAAGAGATGGGAAGTGGTCCAGGATATGTCACAAATGCTCCATATACAATTATAAAAGGCAGTAAGGAGACATTTCACATCTGATAAAATGTCCCTGTTATCTGACACACTGTTAGTAGTAGCCACGGTTATTTTACAGCAAAAACCCTTGGCAACTTTGGTTCCAATACATTTTGCTGTAAATCTACAGGAAGTGGGTTGATGTAATTCAACAGCACAATCCACAGTAATCATACAGTAACCACCACTGTAACCATACAACAAGATTATTCAGATCTACAGAAACATATGTTGTAAATAAACAGCAAATTATATTGTAGAATTACATAAATATGTCTTGTAAAATGTCACTAATATGTTCTGGAAATGAACAGCAAGTTTTGCTATAAATGAACAGCAGAATATACTGTAAACCTTTGCTGGCAACTGAGGTTCCAGCAACTATTGCTGTAAATGTACAGAAGCTAGGGGTGTAGAATTACAGCAAGAGGTTCTGTGAATCTCCAAGAACTGTATTGTATAGTATGTATAGGCACTGCTATATATACTCTACAGTGAGGTGAGTCCATGATACAAAACCCGTCATATTTTTTATCATTGTATTACAATTAATTGATAAGCTCAGGATTGTGTTTCAATAGTTTCCATGACAGGTTCAGCCAGCTACGACTGGAGATGGGTCAGATCTTAGCAGGTGATCATAGGATTTTGGCCTTGGTGACTAAATAGCTGGCTACATTACTGGGTGATCATACTGCCTGCTAGCTAAATAGCCACCACAGCAGTGACTCAAGAGGGGATCCTGGTATGACAACCCTGCATGTGAATAATTAGTGGGTATAGCCTTAGCTGCTGCCCTCTGCACTCCTTTGCTCAAATGTACCCAATCTGTGCTCTTTACACTACTACCTATAACCCTGTGGCCATCGCCTTTGGCTCTGGGAAGGCAGTTTTTTTCCCCTAAAGAATAAAATATCATTTGGAAAAGTGTGGTGTTTCACCTAAGAATTGAGCATTTCGTCCACACATGGGCCAACTATGTAGTTACTAGTATGCAGTGGTGTAGATAGAGCACTGGGCCTTACAAAGCTGTCATGCCTGTCATACCCAACCCTCACCCACCATGGCTTCCTAATATCACACCTAGCTGACACCTTAGCCCTACTATTCAGAAAGAATAACAGAGCATTTTCGATATAATTAGGTCATTAGATATAGATCTATCATATGTGATTTGAAAGGGAATTCTCTAGAACAATTATACATCATTTGGGCTGATGGGTTTCAGTTGTCTTCCTAAAACCACCTAAAACTGGCCCCAACAGGCCCCTATTCAAGGCCCGGCCCCTATTGATTTGACGGCCCTCCTATCCCGGCCCTATTCAAGGGAGACTGCTATTCAAGGCCCGGCTCATATATGAGACATTACGGTAGTTACTGCAGCCCTATGCTCATTTGAACACAGGAGTGCATACTAGACCATGAAGGAGGTATGACTGGTCACTATGTAGCCAATAGTGGCCCCTACGACTGGGTGCTATGACTTCATAGTGGTGTGTATTGAGCCAGTAGTTGAATAAATAGCAGCTACTATTTTAAGGCCTCTACTGGAGCTCACTATGGAGTCACTGGTATGGAGTCATTTCTTACACCTCCCACTATGATTTGAGGGTATCCAGTCGTGGAAACTATTGAAACACGATCCTGGGGACATTGTTGGATTGAAGTGGCACTATAAGCATATACATTCTCAACAAATGGTGGATACTGCTGCCCCCCAGTAGCAGAACCTACAGGTAAGGCTATTTTGGTAAAACCTTTGTGGGTCACTCTGGTGCAGAGTGACTGGCTGGCCTAGGGTATACCAGAGTAATTATACAGGACAACTCACTGTACACATGTGTCTACAGGTAGAAGCTTGTCACTAAACAGTGACACTCAGTGTATTTGAGAATACTGATCTTTCCCCTGTTGATTTACATAGAACAATCCTGTTATATAAGCCCAACTCTTTACAGTGCACATTTATAGTAATATATTCCTTCCTTCACCCCCGTCACCTTCAAAGCCATAGTGATAGAAATGATGTATCAAAGGGGCCCTTCTGGAAGCAATTCCTGCAATGTATGGATCTAGAGTATGTATCTAAATGAAAAAGGACATTTGGTATTTTCCTTAATGCCTTTGATGGGGACTAAATCAGTTTGCTACTCCATGCTATAATGCTTGACTGTAGAATATCAATTCACTTAATTGCTAAGGAAGATAAATTGAAACTTTCACATGTGCACATGTTTATTCATAATGGGCAGACTAAAGGCCTGGAGATATACTCCAAAATCTTTAGGCTAATGTAATTTACAAACAGTGCTTCAGTGCACTTTACATGTTGCCATTTTTATTAAGTCAGGCCTTCATCCTAGCTCAATACGATTGTATGCCAATCAATCAATGGTCATAGAACTACAATTCTACTTAACAAATGCAACAACATTACCTTGCATTTATCATATTTAAAGTCTTGCTTTGCTATGTCTAATCTATCAGACTATAGACCAATGATATTTGCTTCCCAGACAGTATTGATTTTCTCCTGAATAAGGGGAAGCCTTGTTTGTGACCCATAACCATATGTGAAGGATGAGTTTTGAAATATATAAATATGTATGTATGAGATGAAAGTACAGTCCTTTTATAACATAGGTGGTGTTTGGTTGATCAGCCCGGGGAGCATCTGCTTTAAGGAGGCACATGGATATCAAGGAAACAACAGTCTAACAATTCAAGCTTTATTTGGAGCATTTTCTTTTTCTGATTCCCACGTAAGGGGAGCAGAGTGAGAGAAACACAACACCCTCCTCAGTTATATTGATATGGGTCATTCTCATGAACTGATAGCAGATCAGCATTTTAGCCTTGTTATGTTATAAATCTGAGAGGATTGCTTTGAATTGATTTTCACTGATTCTATTGGGTATATAGTTTTGCCTCTCTATGGACAATATTAACTGTGTGAGGAGCAAAAAACAGGTGGAAATAGCATATTTTCAGGTATTTTTCCTTAGTAAGAGAATGCTCTATGGCACAAAAAATGTAATCAGGAAAGAAAATACAGCCAATTTCATTATTTTCACATAGATTAACAATGAATGAAATGCTGGAGTGCTTTAAACCTCTTATTAGTTCCTAAGATACAGGTAGTGGGCATTAAAATGAGATTGTGTAGTTTTTTGAAGCGTTGACTAATGCATAAATGGATGAAAAAAGAACCCCTATAGCTTTTGCCAAAATTACAATAAATGTTGTCTAGAGGTTACTATGTAACACTTTCTACCTATACACATATGTATTAAAAAAAGAATCTTGAAAATATGGAAAACACTTGCCTCTGTAGCCAATCAAACATTTTCATGGTATATTTGTGTAATATTCCCGAAGCGTTGACTAACCCAGAAACAAAATCATTTATCTCTACATCCCCCACGTTAAGCATATTTAAGTTTTCATTTTACACATAGATATTCTTTGTAATAATGTAAGCAACATATTGAAACGAGAGAGATTTGCTATACATACATAAGGTAATAGATCCAAGGTACATTGCATGTAATGTTGACTAACAGCAAAATTCTTGAGGCATTGACTAACGCATAAAAAAGAAGAAATATCTACACAGCACCCATATTGTGTGCATTTACATCATTATTTTGCACATAAACTATCACTTTCAATCAATAGAACAAAATACTTAAACAAGAGAGTTCCTCTATATAATGGGTGGCATAAATCCATGCAGCATGGTGCGTAATGTTAACTGACACTTTAATATCTCTGAAGTGTTGACTAACACAACAAAGTTATGTACAGTTACACAGTTCCAGTGCTCTGTATATATCTAACTACCTTAAACCCTCAACTACATACAATTTCTTTTTGGAAATTTTGATGTCTATTATCATTGAAGTCAATTGTTTACCACATGCTCACAATTGGGCTATAGGTCAGGCTTTTCAAGTATTACCTTATATAGAGAAGAAAATACATCTTAATTGTGTTTATGTAGGTCAATGTATTCCCTTCAAAGTCATAGTCCATGTATACATGAGGTTAGCTTACAGCTATAATGTTGTCGTAATCATTTGATGCATGAATTGCCACATCATCAAGAAAATAACAAATAAAAGATAAGTCTGCTGTACACAGTTTTTCAAGTAAAATGGTCATGGTACAGTGGCTTACAGCTATAATGTTGTCGTAATCATTTGATGCATGAATTGCCACATCATCAAGAAAATAACAAATAAAAGATAAGTCTGCTGTACACAGTTTTTCAAGTAAAATGGTCATGGTACAGTGGGTGATGTTAACCAACAGCTAAATTATACTACTTATGGGTGTTTGATATCCATATTAATAGTGCAATCAAGATACTTTTTTCCTATTTTCCTTTCAGCGAAAATATTGAGTATATACCAGTACTGAAAAAAAGGAGTGTTATTGATACCAATAGAATTGATGTATCAGCATTTCTGGACTCATGATTATCGCATTGACAAAAGCATTACATTGATATAAAATATGATATGGTCCGCTATCCCAAGCACAAGCTCTTTTAAATTGTGAAAGAATTTTAAAAATATTTCAAATAGAACCAGAGTTATGGCCAAAGACAATTTTGGAATCCATATCCATTGATAATATGGAATATTCATGAGTCAACTGCCTGGTGGCTGAAAATACCTCAGGTCTGAAAAGTGGGATATCACTTTTGGCCACTGCCCTAGGATGAGGATGATCTACTTGTCCTTTCATTCTTGTCCTTTGATTCTTTTCTGAATATGGATATATTTGAAAAATCACCATTGTAATAGTGATATTCATCATTGAAATAGATTGCATATCAGTGACACTCCTAACCTAAAACTAAGTCCCTCATAGAATCTGAAGTCAAACTTTCGAATAATTACAAAGATACTGAATTGAAAAAAAAAGATTGAATAAAAAGCAAAAGAATAGCTCACCTACTTCTGAAAATAAGGTAAAATCTGCTCTTGTACAGTCTATGAAGTGTTGACTAACGCATTTATGAACCCCATCTTTATAGCTACTTCAGAGGTATTTAGAGTACAAAAGGCCCAAGACCCACCCACCATTGGAAATAGGATAGTCTCTTTATACATTCATGTTAGAACTAAAATCTTTTAGTGGAATTCCACTTTGGGTACCTATTTGGAAGACATTACAATAACATGATTACTTTATTCTCTTAACCAAACAAAGATAGCACAAATCCCCCTGAATAAAGAATATATAAAGAGAGCAACTCAGCACATGATAATATGAAGGAAAATTCTGTGTATATGAGGCATAGCCTCTCCCCTACCTAGAGTTACTAACTCCAAAGGTATAATATACCTGGATTATAGAAAATAAACCCTTGTAGTGCCTAAAATAGTAAATGTATTAGTCAACGCCTCATGCAGTCTTACAATAATTAATATAGTATCTTTAGCCAGGTGCCATAGCCAGAGTTTTCTGATTTGATGTTCCCAATTTGGTATATGAGTAGGCCAAGATCCATAGTATTTCAAGACAAAAGGATTTTTATATGCCCATAGATCTAAAAATTAGCCCTTTTCAGGTCACCCTCAGGCCATTTGCCAACAGTTCATGAGAATGACCCATATTCATATGAGAATGGAATACTAATAAAAAAAAAAGAATCTATAAGATCTTCTCACCAAACATGGGCCTGAAAACTTAAAGTTAGACTGACTTGTTTTGAAAGGTCCTTGATAATGTCCCAACCAGTAAAGCTGCAATATTAATCTAGATTTTAGCTTAAAACTAAGATAAAGGGCTACCTGAATGTAGGATCATTTCTTTCAATATTTTGAAAATCATGTGACCGGTTGCAATGGAAACCATGGTAAAGGTTTTCAGAAATCTTCAATTTTTTGCTATCTTTGATCACTTCCACAGCCATTAGAGAAAAACATATTTTTCTGTGTACATGGGAAGTCCATAGAAGTTGTAAAACAAAATTCCGCTTCATTTGAGACTATTTTGATAACTGTAGCACCTTTACTTTACAAAATATTAGTCACAAAACAGGTTCTCAGATTGCCGGAAATTGCCATTTTCACCAGAACCTACTCTGAGAACCATTCAGAGTGTACACATTCTTCCCTTTCAAATATACCTAATCTTCACTCAATTGATTGCTCAGACAATGAGAGATTTGTCAAAAGAGTGCAAATATGTTGTATGATAATGATTGGAGAAAAATGTTAAAATCTCTTAAGGGGGTTTCACCTTCGGACTGTTGAGGAGCTGCCAAGTTGAGTCAGTAGCAAGAGCTACAACCCCACTGGGAGATGCTATGGTTGGGGGATGGAGGTTTCCGAGGGGAAGGAATATGCTTATATTGGCAGCTGAAGGACCCTTTTTGGTTTTCCCACTGAGGGCAATCATAAGAAATCTAAGATCTGTGTTTAATGCAAATGGTATAAACAACCTCTCTGTAACACATAATATGCTTCAATAAGTTGAAAATATGGCAGCATATAGGGTTGTTTATGCCAGGTTACCCCCTCCTGTAGACTATTCCTGTCATCTATTTACCTCTAAAGATGACATATTGGCCTCATTTCTCATCAGTTCTGCTTGGAAATGATGTGCAAGGCTTCTCCTGTATGAATTAAACAGAAATGACTGGCAAATTCTCTTTGAAACTGAAAATTCCCTTCAGTAAGGACATATCTTAGATCAGTCCTATACTTGGTGGGAACATCTGGACATCTAAATTAGGGAATGTTATTTATGGATCAGCCATTCAAAAAAGGAAACCATGGTCTACATCACAATGTAGTAACAGCTTACCAAACAGGGTGCCTTTCATAAGGAGCTATCTTATTTTGGTTGTCATAAAAGATGGCTTATTATTCCAAATGACATTCATAATAACATTCATGTCTTCAGACAGGAGCCATAAAGAGAGTAAACTATTTGAATATGGATGGTATTGGGTAGTTGTGGTATTGTCACACTGGCAAAAAAAAAAAGAGATTTATATCAAAAAGTCATTGACAAATTTATTCAGTCTGTTCATGATCTTATCAGAAAGCAAAAGCATAATGAGCTCATACATCTTTCTGATCTTATGGTGACCATAATAATGGTCTCTTTATCTTGGGTGAAGATACTGTGTTTCTGCAATCAGGATAGCCATCAGATAACCATATGAAATACCCCTCAGAAGTGTCGCACAGGTGTGGAGGTCACACAGGTAGGGCAAGGTGAAGTGTACAACCTTTGTACCTGCATGGCATGAGGGGGCAGGATGTGAAAGGGTACAGGAGGCTATTGCGAAAAGAATCAGAATCAGATTCTCACTGACGCAACTCACCTTCCAGTTCCTGACTGTTCTGCTGCTCAGAACAAACTTCTTACCTTACACTCAGAACTAATCCTCTTAATATGAGTCATACTGGAAAGCATTCCCCAATTCATGAAAACTTAAGAATCAATTCTATAACCTATTACCTTGCTGCAAAACAGGGGAGAAGTCATTGCTTGGAGGTAGTCACTTCCCATTTGGGAATAGCACCTCTGACAGAATTGAATTCCTGTCCTTACGCAACACCCTCCAGGTTAATGTACATTGTGTGCCCTGCAGTGAATCATGTGCAGTACATCACACTCGGTAAGAAGAGTAGTTTCACTCACTGCCTGTGGGTAAGGGCTGAGGAGCAATGTTAATATTTGGTAATAAACAAGCGCTCTGTCACGATCCTAACCTTTATGCTTATAAAGATTCACTGAGCAATGTTTTGGCCCATTTTTTTGGGTTTATTTGGCTTTGGGGAGCTACAATATAAAATGTAGATCACCATTCTTCCTCATTTTAGTAACATTTGATAGAAATCATCTTGAGATTCAGGTAAAGTACAGGTTTATGTATATCAACCTATAATTAGATGAGTTAGGAGGCTCAAACATGGACAACATGCAAAAAATGTCCTTTTTTGACCAACTTTCAATCATTCCCACCAATATTTTATCAAGGTAGACAGTTTTAGAGTGTCATAAACCTGTTTTACTATTGGTGGGAGAGTCATAGCTATCTATCAAAAATATTTTGGTTATGCCACCACCTCAACCTTCTGTCCCATATGACTTACAATATTGAACTGCGAGAAACCTCACATACGCAATGATTTTTATACACTCCTAACTTCCATAAAAATAATGTATGCTCACTGTTCTTATTAATTGTGTTGAGCAGGGTCCCTAGCGGGGTTATGATGGTAGGAGTTGGTGACTTAAATCAATCTTTCTAAGCCAAGACAATGGGGTTTAATAAAATAAAGTGTCATTAAGTAATATTGAGTTTGTGGTCCTCAGGCTGGTGAACATCGCTCACTGAATCACCCCAAATTTGTTCAGTTTTCTATACCAGACAATCCATTGCAAGTTTACTGATAAACGATGAGAATAGCAAACCTGTACATAGGTCTTGTTACTAATTATTTATTTCACGGATGTATTGCTCCTTAAATGCAGTATGACCCTGTGTTGTCATGACCCACGAATGAGGATCCAGCAGCTGAGTGGCCTGTACTGTGTTTGTGCATCATACTGATCTTACTGACCTTATACATTGCCACATTTTCTGCCAAACATTGCTGTCATTGCTGAATCATTACAAGAACGGTACTTAGCACCTTGTGACATCATCCACCTCTGAAAGGATTAGGTCCTAAGGGCACCCAGTCACGCTCTGTAGGTCAGAAGGGGGACACATCACCATTGCTTAAGTCCCAGGCCCTTATCAATTGTCTTACAATATATATGATTCTTATATGTGCCAACCAAATAGGCGCTTGAGGATTGCCCTGAGCCACACAGCTTGGTTCTCACATCATTGTTGGCAGGATGTATGACCTGGGGGTCATTCCACAAACAGCGAGAATGCTGCTTTTCTCGCTGTGTTTGTGTGAATCTGTGGCACAATCATTTTCTTCTTGTTTTTTGTCTCGTTGTCACCTGAAAATACACAATAATAACATAACCATTGCATAATCATTTTCTTGTTGTTGGAAAGTCGTTCTGTGACTTTTGTAGTGTCAACAACGAGAGTAAAAAAGGCAGTTACTCCAGAGGTACTGCCTTTTATTCTATTAGCATTGGTTCCTATGGGGACCATCGTTGTAGCAAAATGTTCAGTTACTGACCTCACATTGTTTTGTTTATTACATATTAGCTTCACAACCTGTTCTGGTCATTTCTGCTCTCTTCTATTATTTTCACGACCTGTTGTTCTGGTCATTTCTGATTTCATCTATTAATCTCACGACCTGTTCTGGTCATTTCTAATCTCTACTATCATTTTTCACGACATGTTCTGGTCATTTCTGATCTCTCCTATTATTTTTACAACATGTTCTGGTCATTCCTGATCTCTCCTACTAATTTCACGACGTGTTCTGGAACTATTATGTTATATAAATACACATAGAGGTCTTTACATGCTTCAGTGTCAGTGCCATCTAGCAGATATTATGGGAAATCTCATTTGGAATTCTGGCACTGATTTCCAAGAACAGCCTATAATATGTCACTGGTTTAACATTGGAATTAGGTGACTAATATGTTAAACCATCTACACGAAACTTTACAGCATGTAAATCAGACTATAAATAAGATTTTTAGACTAAATCAAAAACCACATAATGGCACCAGAAGTGATAAAAAATCTTGTTCTTACCAAAGTAGGTCAAATTACACTGGTTCCCTGTGCAATGGGAGCTTAGTCCTCTCTTTGTAGCTCTTGCTGTTTTTAGGCTTATTTACATAACAAAGATGCGTTGTTTGTGCAATGACCCCCTGGGTGCTTCACGCTAGAGGCAGGTTGGCAGAAAGTCTTCATAGCCGAAAATGTTTTCCACAAAGTCCTCTTTGAATGGTATTAGCTGGCACGTATTCTCTACTTAAAAGTCTGTCCACAGAGCCTCTGAAAAGGTTTCCTGTCCAATGCCCTAAACTGAAGTGACTTCCTTAGTGATGAGAATCAAATTAAGGGCCTATCTATTAAATACTTTTGGTCGCTGTCCCTTTCTGTCTTTTTACTAATGATGCATGTAACAATAATTTGTATCAATAAAGTCAACACACACTATAAATGGCCACTTAACTCACTCATTAAGGGCCTCATCTTTCTCTCATTACTCTCAGTAGATAATTACTGCAACATGATCATAAGCCCTGTAAGGGCTGCAGGGTGTTTATTTTTCTTGATGCATGCTATGTATGACTTTCTATGTCATGATGCATAAACTAGGTTTGATAACAATGGTGAATCTACTCACCACGGATATGTTTATTGATTTTGTTGACCCCACAGGGTTGTTTCAGTCTTGAGGGTCAGCAAGATGTATCCATGGAAAACTGCATTCATCATCACAAAAGGTCATCAAAATCGAGGTATCATGCAGCCCGTAAAGGGTCTGTTTTTAGTCCATGGTTTTTATCACCAACACTGCAAATAAGTATTGTCCCAGTGAAACAAATAATGTCCACACTTGATGTCTCCAAGATTGTATCTGTGTGCTCCATTTCTTTTCTAATTTTCTAATTTTTGTCCTAGAGATAATGCTCAGTCTAAATGGGTCATTGATGGAGGTAAATGGGTTTCTTAAAATGGCAGCTCAGATGTAAACAATGATTGCCTGAGTGTGTGTCTTGAAAATTATGCTTTAAATAGGGCTTGATAAAATTATCACTAATAATTTTAACGTTAGCCATTTTCATTTTAATGTACTTTTCATTTTAATGACTTTCTAGTAATATATATTCAATTTACCAATTACATAATGCATTACTGTGTGTGGCCATGCCTTCTGGAGACCATTTTAACATGCTATGACCTGATGACTGCCACACTTTAAATCATAGAGGGATATGATATCATGGTGACTGTGCAGAGAAGTGACACCTTAAGAAATGGCCAAAGATACTTTTTCCAGTTTTGCATTGTGTATTCTACTACCTGTAAGTGAAGCAGTAACCAGGATGTCTGTATTGTAGATGTTGTACAGGATGCAAGGAAACCACTGCATATTCTGAATTGTCTCAAATCCAAATGTATATTCTCAAAGGCACCATGTATCTTAAGTATGAATCAATTGAGTGTCACAATGAAGGAAGAAGAGATGAGATTAAAAAAGTGATTCCATGGTCATGGGAATATTTTTCCTTATAATTCTATCCAGATGTAAGAATGAGTGTATCTTGTTTCTACTAAGAAGCCCCTGCAGCCCCATAAAGGGTATTTAAGAGTTATATCTATTTCAAGAATGTGCAAGAATACTTCTTCTGTCGGAATTTTGCTGTTTCCTACACCTTTATTTCCTGGTTAGAAACCTTCTAGTCAGAAATCTTCACATTCAGACTTGCATCACAGTGGTGAGACTAGCCATATGTATGTGAGGTCAATTCTCACAATTTTAGTAAGTATTCCAATCATAAAGAAATACATGAAATTGCATGTGCCAACAGGGAACACAGCACTGGTAGGTTACTGTCTAGGGCTATAGTTATGCATCATGTCATCCTAATAGTACTATGTATTAAATCACTATGTGACGCTTGAAGGGATGGAAGGGGTACTGATGGAGGTCCTACAGAGGATGAGCAACTTGGGATTCTACCCCTATAGCGAAGGGGCTGACATATGAGCTAGGGTCACTTAATGAAGGGGTAGGGACAGGAGCGATGTTGTGCCTGCCATTGGTGTCTCTGGAGGATAGAGGGGAGGGTTTGTGCAATAAATTTGAATTTCACTTTGGCTTTTAATTAAGGGGATTGCATAAGTGAGTGTTCCACTTGATCCGATGCAACAATTGGCAACAAGCGGGTGGCATGAGAATGGTCAACCAATATAATCTGATGAATTTGAAAAATTCTTAACCTCTGTGTTACTTTCCAATTGTCCTCAATATTAAAGTGAGTAACATCTGCTCTGGTGGAATACCCCCTATCTTTTCCCTTCAAAAACCTTGCCAGCATTTGCTATTTTATGTCAATTTGCGAATAGATGGTGGAGTTCATACCTGGAATGGGGCAAGGAGCAAAACATATCCTGTCATGCCCTAATGTATACCTGCCTGTTGCAGTACAAGGTCATTTTAAATTGATATATCAGATCAGGTTCCACAAGAAACAAAGAAACAATTCAAAAGTATAATTTATCTGACCAAAGGCACCCATAAGCTGTTTTTTTAGTTCCAGCGAGACTGCAGCAATTTCTGAATTTATGCACTGATAAGATCTGATAAGATGTGTTGACCAGATTGCCCCTCTGAGGGAAGTACTATGTCATAGGTGGGCTGTGCAAGAATCAGAGATGTATTCAAAAGAGGTGAACTCACTTGTCATGAATTTAGCCTCCTACATAATCCCTCAATTACAAGAAGCCATAGAAATAAGCACTGGAATTCCCACATGTGAACCATGTCATTAGATATAGATAACACTTTTATGATGTGTGCGGTGAGCGTAGTTAAATCCCAAAGGATTTGGGTAATCACCCTAAAAAGGTCCCATTAGCTTTTTGAACCTGCTACTGCTATCTAATGTTGAACTGTCAGACCGGATAGCAATGTGAAGTAGAGTCTGAAGCCTGCTTGTCACGCGACATGGCCATCTTAATGTCACACTATCATGCAACCCAACCTAGTCTTGTCGCCCCACACCCCATGTGAGGAGAGACTGTTCTTTGAGCCACTCATCAGTCCTTTGAGCTGCTTGTGGTCACCTGAGCTGCTCACGATATTATAACACTGCATTCTGTAGTAATACCTGGCATTGGTATTTGTGCGGCTTTGACAGTTAGCTCACAGGCATAGCTGCATTTTGTAGATATGCAAGAGAAATCTAGGCTTTCCTGGAAACTCCATTTTCTGCATGCCTATTCAAATCTTTGCATTATGCTGACCCTACAAGGCTGGTGCAGTCCTGAAGGGTCAGCATGATGCATCAATGTACAGTGTGTCATGGGAACAAAATGTTCATGAACTTATTAGGTATAATCTGATAAGAATCCAATTAAAGCTAAAAAGTTATAAATACCCACACATTATTGATTTACAGGTGCCAGATGTAAGTTCGGCAACTGCCTTTTATATGGTAGAGGTATTGCTTTGATAAAAAAAATATGAGGTTGCTCTCCTTGTGTCTGTAGTTGAGCTCTGGTTCATGACTAGGACTCTGATTTGATTGACCTGTGCCAAGGGCTTTTCAATTTTCCTTTTCAATTTCCTTTCTTTTTGTTATGTGTTTTTCTATTCAAGCATGTCCTCTCTACTCTGTGATCTACTTTTCCAATTTTTAGTCATGCAATTATTACAGCATTATATACATAAGGATAATCTTCTGCAGCCTATGACTACATCATCACATACTCTGATCCAAGGCAGCTCTCCTTATCACATATTCACCTCGTTGTGCAATGTGTATGCCCCAGGTCTATTACTTGAAACTTCACCATTCATAGGGCCTTATTACTGGCTTACATAAACCCATCAATCTGATAATGCCAGTGTCTGGAGTAGATTATGCAGACAGAGTGAGACGGGAGGCGATGTAGTGTGAAGGGTGCTTGGGGTGGGTGGAGAGGTTGAGGGGCTATTTATCCCTCAAATGGTTCTTAACCCTCGGTTTCTGTTTAAGGAATCTTTTCCCTCAAACAAGGACTTTATAATTATGCTCTTTCCCTTAATCAAACACACTTACCCTTCAAACACACATATTCCTCAAACCTCTTTGAGGTAGCTTTGTAGGAATTGCAAGGACACAGTAGACTAGAACAATAATTTATTTGAGAGGCAGATACCACAAGGGATGTAAGGTCAGGGCATGCCGATATTTTGGAGCAGTATGCCTGTGGCTGCTCTTAACCATGAAACGGAAGCTTGGGGTTATGAGCCCTTTAGGGGTAATGGCCCCACAGGTGTGCTGAGGGGGTGCATGGTGAGGTATCAGGTGGGCTGTGGAACTAAGGTAGCTGTGATCCATTTATAAAGCTACCGTAATGGACCCTGTATACAGCGTACCTTATACACAAGGATATGCCCCTGGTGCACCTTATATGATAAGGACAATTAAAGGGTAAAATCTTCCCAAAGTCGCCGATGAATTCCAAAGTGGTACTTTTTCTAGTAGTTCCATAAAGTCTGGCCGGATCGCATATGCAGAGTGCGCCTTATGTGAGGGGTATTAGGGTAGTTATCAAACAGCCTCCTATTGTTTCCAGCCTACTGTTACTGAGTGGCTTGGAAATAAGATGAAATAGAAGTCAATCTTTCTGCCCTTGATTCTGGACAATGGCAACGGTTTTGTTCGGCATGAGTTTACCTATACATATACACTCGGTAGCTAAGGACAGGGGAGGGGGTGGGGGTTATAGGTGTCACTGCTGTAAGGTGCATTGGGTTCACTGCACAGAGATATATACATGAAAAGACTATCCTGACAATAGGACATTGCCTTATTATAAAAGGCGTAACATTACACGTTCTGGATAGGCACCTTTATATCTATGACGCCTTTGTACTAGTGTATTAGATGATGAATTAGTTTCTTTTCAAGAACCTATGTTTGGGGTCGTGCTTCATCACAAACAACTAGATGAACTGTTTGTAAGCATATTTCATCATGGAGGTCATTTCTTAATGCACTACGATTACACTAAGACTCGATGAAATCTCAATGCTATTCAATGGGAATTTTAGTAGGACTTGGAGAGTGCAGTCGTAGTGTGTTCAAAAATGGCCTACAGAGGTTGTGGTTGCACTTTTGTCTGGACAAAAGTCTCTCTGACAAAAACTTAGATTTCCTACACTTGGGTGTGGTGAAGAATGTGTTCTACAAGTTACTATGGCAAGCCTATTGGGTAAACTCCTCTAAAACCTGGTTTTTGCTGCAAAACCCAGGTTTTGCTCCCCCTAAACCTGGGTGTAGCCTCTAAAACCAGGTTTTTGATTCACAAACCCAGCTTTAGCATATGAAAACACAGTTTTTAAACCAGATACCTGGTTATTGGACCCCAAACCCAGTTTTTGTACCAAAAACCTGGACTTTGTATTCAAAACCTGGGTTTTGTATTTGTAACCCAGCTTTTGCCAGCAAAACCAGGGTTTTGTCTTCAAAACCCAGGTTTCGCTCCAAAAACCTGGGATTTGCTTCAAAAACTTGGTTATTGTACCCTAGTCAACAGTTTCATGGCCTGAGATATGTTTCTTTTGCTCTCAAAGCAGAGATTGTGCAAACGCTGGATTTATCTGGAACTAAAGCAGGGGTTAACTAGTCCGAAGCAGGGGTTATCTTCCATTACCCATACTTTGCACCAAACCCTTGCTTTGCTAGCAAAGCAGGGGTTTTCATTGTGACAAGTTCTTTAACCCTTGAAGACCAAGTCCAATAAAAATGATGCAGGTCTGAAGTGAGCAGACGAGGTCTGAGCAGAGGCGGTCCGAGCAGACACAGGACAGATATTTTTCCATTATTTGCCAATGATGGCCACATATGTTGAACGTATGGGATAAATATGGTACTGTGGAATAAGTGCTGCCTCTGAAGTTATCAGATCATTACTTTCAGGTTTGTAATGTTCAGAAACAGAGAATTTACTCTTATATCCCATGTCTGCTCATTCGCTCGGACTGCATCAGCTCATTTATGGAGCAGCTCATCAGTTTTTAGCCTATTACAACCACAATTTATTATCTTTTGGGTATACATGGTATCAAGGAATATAACAGAACCATATTTGTCCCTTATGTTCAAAATATGTGGCCATCATAGGTAAAAAATAGAAAAATATCTGTCCCATGTTTGCTTGGACCGCGTCTGCTCAGACCGATCTGTTTGGACCGCGTCTGCTCGGACCGCATCTGCTCGGACCGCATCTGCTCAGACCGCGTCTGCTCTGACTGCGTCTGCTCACTTATGATCTGCATCACTTTCGCTGGACTTGGTCTGAAGGGCCGATGATGCACCAATAGCAATGAAGTGCTGGTGAGACTGCTCGCCATAAGTTCTTTGGAACATCATGCCCACCCTTTGAGAGTATAATTATGTACCAACCCTGATGCTGGCCAGCTCTTCATTGGTGCATCATGATGAGCAATGGGCATAAATCCTGCATCAGTGGTCTTTAAAGGGTTAACTCTGGTCCCCTCTCCCAACCACCACCACACCGCAAAACCCAGGTTTGCCCAGAAAAACCCAGGTTTTGCCCGCGAAACCCAGGCTTTGCCTGCAAAAGCTGGGTTTTGCCTCGAAAGCTGGGTTTTGCCTCAAAAGCTGGGTTTGCCTGCAAAAGCTGGGTTTATAGATAACAAAAGCCAGGTTTTGGACATAAGAACTGGGTTGTTATTGGTTGCAAAACATGGGTTTAGGGTGCTGATAACCAGGTATCCACTTTAAAAACCTGGTTTTCACATGCTAAAGCTGAGATTTGGAAGCAAAAACAAGGTTTCAGGGGCAAAACGTGGGTTTAGGGTACCAAAACCCGGATTTTGGGGCAAAACCTGGGTTTTGGAGTAGTTTATCCGATAGGCTTGCCATAAGTTCCAGGATATGGTGTGAACAAATGTTTTACAGTCTCACTGCATGCAAGTAAAGCAACGACTACTGTCGTTCTTTATTTACACCCTCTTTTTTATGCAAAAATCCTCTCCTCAACTATTTAGGGACACATTGCACCTCCTACTTCATGTCCCTTATTCGTCATAATGCATTCAAGAAATGGTAATGGCCGATTTCCTCAGAATAAAAAGAGTACATAGATAGCGGTGAGTCCTTATGGCTGACCAGTACAATTATCACTTACATCGATAGTCCACTCAGCCTCTGTCGCAGAAATTTATAAAGGAAATGTATGGCTCAATCGCGTGACACAGGCCAAGTGGACTCTGTACTTTATAAATGTAATTAAGTAGGGGTTGACACAGCAATAGTATTGGTGCAAACACTAGTACTAGTTCTCTAGCATTATAACGTGAAATACACTTTAATTTGAAGGGGGGGCATTTTGTAGTCTGCAAAGAAATGACCTCCTCTATGGATTTCATTAGGTAGACTAGACTGTTTGGGAATGTATCAGCCGTTGCTTGATTATAGGGCGAGTTATTCGCCACTAATGCTGTCAGGCATCATTATAGTCAAATGCATGATAGGTAAAATGCAGTGTAAGGGGCCTAGAGGACAGCCAATTTACCAATGTCAATATTCACCAGTGATGCTATTTCTGGAGGTCATTTCTTAAGTAACTATGATCGCAGCCAAGCTTATAAACAGATAAGTGCAAATGTAAGGGCTATTGGAAATTCAGGTATGACGCGTTGGGTGTAGATGTAGCACTTTATGGAATAGCCTCCAGGTTGACTGAATTATTCGTAAATATCAAATACCTGAATGCATCTTCCAGAACAAAACTTCCCCAATATTGAAATAATGGCCATGAGCATCCTCCCTCCTCCATTATTCATTCTCCAATTATTCTCCCCTCACATGACTGTAGGCTAACTGGCTCGTCTTCAATAGATTACTGCCACCTTCTCTGGACAAAAAGAAAGGAAAGAAAGAATATTCTTAGGAGTGTTCCTCCTAGAATTACGATGAGTGAAACTATTCCTTTAAAGTCAACATGGTGCTCAAATGTTTCATGTGAATGCTATTATCGTTATGCTTTGTTCTGTTCGATTCACCAGCACTGTACTATAGCATCATGCTGACTCTATGGGGTTTTACAAACCACTATAGGGTCTTTATGATGCACCTCTGGCGAGTTACTCCTTCATGCTGTATTAATGCATCATGAATGCAGATGGGCGTGATGCATTTCTGCAGCAAGTGGTCTCTGTAGGGTTACACAAGTACCAGCCATCATGGTTATGCTGATGAGCAATGCTTGACACTGCAAACATGGAAGAAAACAATAACCAAAATCAGGCTAATTAGGGATTTATTTCTGGGCTAATTAACCTTTCATGCTTGGCTGCACTTTTTAATTAGGCAAAGAAATGAGACACAAAATGGAATTTGAAGTTATCTAAACGAAGGCAGTTGTAGCGTTAAGTCTGTTGGGTGTCAAGGCGGAGACGCCTGGAAAGCTACTTAGAAATCAATTTTTCATCAATTCTTAGATTCGAAAGCCCAACCCAATCTCACCTAATGCCCATATAATGGAGTTATCCTAAACACCCTTGCCTCCTTCAATCAGGTTATGGAATTTGCGCTTCATGCACATGAAATTAAATCTTTAGTTTCCTCCCTTTCTCCTTATATTTTCACATTGCCATTTTTGAGGATAATTTGAGAGATACCATAATATGCCATTAGAAAGTTTTGATACTTGTGGATAAGTTAATGCTGTCGAATAAATTAGGTGGGTAGTAACTGATACTTTTATGAATAAAGTAATAACGAAACATGACTATATTACTTTATCACAACGGTTGGAGCTAGATCTCACCTATTGTTGTCCGGTTGACCTTTCTTAATTATAATATAGACGAAGAAAGAGGCGAATACTAAACAAGACAGACGAATAGGGTAAGGCGGCAATGCAATTTGAGTAAATGTCATGACTGTCTTCCTTATCTGAAGGCTTTCTCTTCCTCTGGCCCTAGTTAAGCTCTAGTAATTTCAACATCTAGCCTTGTCTGCCTTCTTTTCTTTTCCCCGCCATGCCTGCCCCAATAGGTTGTCTGCCCTAAAATCCCTCTCTGTCTATGTCTGTCTCTCTTTGCTTTTTTTCTCTCTGTTCCTCTCTCTATCTCTTTTAATCAAGATCTGCCTGCTGTGACCCCAACGTGTCTGTCTGTCTGTCTGTCTCTGCCTTTGTCTCTGTGCCTGTCTCTCTGTCACTGTCTATCTGTCTCTGCCTTACTCTGTTTCTGTCTTTGTCTGTCTATCTGTCTCCGTCTCTCTGTCTCTGTCTCTCTATCTCTCCCTTTTTCATTCCCTATCACTCTCATTGTCCCTGCATTATATTATCTGTCTTTGTCGTTGTCTGTCTGTCTATCTGTCTGTCTGTCTATCTATCTATCTATCTGTCTGTATATCTGTCTGTCCGTCTCTCTGTCTCTCTCTGCCTCTCCCTGTCTCTCGTTCCTACTCTCATTGTCCCCGCATATCCAGGATCGGCAAACTTTACCAGCTTCTCCGGCATCAGGTCGGCCACAGCTAGTTCTGCTTTTGCTCACAGGGTGTCCTCAGTGGAGCGCTACAGCATCACAACCATCTCTCCCCACCATGGATGGAAAACCCTGTACTTGGCAGTCGAACCAATTCCAATTAAATCATGCCCCACTGACAGTCCACAGAGGCGGCAGTCCCATCGCCATCTGTCAAGTACAGGCCCACCTCCTTCCCCACCTCCCCCACCTGACAACCATCCTGACCTTTAGCTTGACCTCTGTGGCTCAAGGTCACCCGAAGGTCAAACCAGTGATGATTGGCTAGGCCCCTCTGATGAAGCTGTTGATGGTGCGTGGTTTGACTTGTGGCTGACAGGGAGCTCTGATAGCCCGGGGGTACTCAGGGGATGGGGGTGTGGGGCCACTTTTTTCCTTTCCCTTTTTTCTTTTTTTCACAGCCCTCGCCCCATCACCGAGTACTAAGCAGTGGTGGGGGTGGCAGGGAACCTGAGGGGGAATGTCACGTCTGTGGTTATCAGTTTGTATTTCCATCCGTCAGAAATCAATGAGCTGTCGGTGATTAACTGAGCGTCTCTGACCTGTCAGATTATGTCACTTGGGGCTAGGTTTGTTAGAGAGCGGGAGGATGTCATTCCAATAAATATAATGACCTAAAGCGTGACCTAAAGCATTCTATAAACTTTATCTATTAATATCAATTTTCCATGATCACCAAAATAATGTATGAGAGAGTAGGTGCAAATTAAAGTCTCCAATTGTAATATAAAATATGTCCCTTACATGTAGACACATTTACACTATAGTATATAGACTCTGTGTACATAGATCTATAGCCATATAGAGATGCATGTCAATATCAGGGCTTATACATCTACAGCAAACTCAGAGCTGGGGTTCGGGGCAGCTGAGGTCTTCTGCTTGTTTTACACCTCGTATATTCTATGGCTTATTAATCATTAACTAGAAATACTGAAATTGGCAATGTCTAACTCGTCTTTACCCACAGTATCATCATACATAAGCTACAGGGTGTCAATCTTGTAGGTAGAAATTAGAAAGGGGCATTCACTACCCTTATAATTAGCCTTGCCAACTTGTCTACAAAACAAGGAACGCGCTTTCAAAACAGCCGCAGTGAATAGTATTCACGGTTAGATATTGATATCTTTTGATTGTAAAATTCTAACAATGAAATGCAAACAAATTTCTTAAGCATGCTATTAGAAACCTATCTTCCCCATGTGATGAATAGTTCCAGTATGTTAAAGGTGACAGTTATTGTAATGAGTAATTACCACAAACATTAAACCATGATTCAGCTCATTACTCCTTAGACACTTACACATGGGGACCAGGGAACCCTTTAACCCTTTAATGACCGCTAATGCATTAATACATCATGCTCATTGGCCGGCATGATGCACGGATGTAGCACTGGCAAGTTACTCGCCAGTACTACATCCGTGCATGTTGCCGACCCCATCCGGGCTTGGCATAGTCCCAATGAATGCACCAATAAATTGCTGGCGAGTCTGCTCGCCGACAATTCAAGAGGCTTGAACCCTGAAAGGCAGCAAGCAGCCTTTATTGGGCTACGAAGGAGAACCCTCACACATTCAAAGACCATCAGAGATCCCACTCATCTTGCTGACTGAGGCGCTCACCCCTTGTCTCTAGCTAACACCCCTGGAGGAGACAACCCCAGGGTGTACTAACTCCAGGGGATGCTCCCATTTTTCATACTGGTCGCTGAAACCTGTGAAGGCGCCCAGAGCCGTGCGGCAGCGCCTCATGGGGGCCTCCCTGCCCACCTTCACAATTCACTCTGTAGCACTTTAAGGGCTGCTGATGCAGGAGTGCATCATGCCAAATGGTCAGCATGATGCACCAATGAAGTACTGTTTAGTCAGCATTTCATCAGTGCATCGTGTCGACCCTCTGGGAGTGCATCAAGCTTATAATGCAGCCCTGGTGAGTCAATCAGCTGGGCCGCACTCATGCATCATGACGACAAATAAACATAATGCATTGGCGACCCTTAGAGGACTGAGGGGCCGCATTGTTTGTGAGGTGCTCAGGGGTTGGCTGCTCAGAGGTGCTCATAGAGAAGGGTTTGTTGGCGAGGTCATGGGTACTACATGTATATAGGAAGGGGTGGTAAAGCCTGAAGGGCGGCATAGTACAATGATGCATCATGTCTATTGATCGTCATGATGCATGGATACAAGTGAGGCCAGGGCTGCTTTTATGTATAATGGTGACTATATCATGGAGTTGATACACTCTTGTATCAGCGTACCGGCGGTATAATGCTACTGTTGGCGAGTCAAAGTTCCGGTACTACATCACGACAACCTTTTACATGGGGATATGAACCTGAGGCATTATCATGCCTGTGAAGTGTTAAGGGTTATGAGTGTGCGTGTGTGGGGGGAGGGGGGTGGCTGCAGCGTCCCAGTATGGAGTTCATCCTAAGATCAGACGCCTCCTACTGCGGTGGGCAGTTCATGAAACGGCTCATTGTGCAGCTCACAGACGGGGAGCTCACAAAGACCTGCATGCAAGCTGCCCAGTGTGGCCTAACCCTTCAAAGGCTGACAGAGCATTCATGCATTATGCTCATTGGCGAGTAACTCACCAGGGCTACATTCAAGCATCATGCCGACTGCATGGGCCTATTACAGTCCCGCAGGGTCGGAATGATGTTCCAAGGCAGTCTGGTCGTCAGCCACTAGTGACGACCAATTGATGTGATGCCCTTGTACATCAGCGTCCCACAAAGCTCACAGAACGGGAGCCCACAAAAGCCTAGCACGCAAGCTGCCCAGTGTGGTTAGAGAAACATGCCCCTGATGCCACCCTCTGCACCTGAGCAGCTCAACACATGAACTAGGACAGAGGAGCAGCTCACCTTTTTTTACCATAACACCACTGTTACAGCATTATTACTTCTAAACAGGGTCACTATACTTTCATAGTGTCATACCGTACATTCGCGCCTATAAGCCGCGCCCTGATGGTATAACGTATTTTCTTATGAACGGAAAATTTAAAAAGCTAAAGGGTCCTAGGGCTCCCAGACGTCACTCCGATTCTGGGAAAATATTGAGTATGTGCCAGATCTCACCTCTACTCCACACCCTCTCTGCACCCACCTAAGTCTGGTTCCCCTGCGCCTAATACGCAAGGGTTTACGGTCATATTAGTCATTATTCTACCTCTGTATTATTCTACATATTATTCTGCTACATAGGGACCTAACACTGTAGTAGTACTCCACTACATTAATTCATTGCACTAGCATAGAGCCTTTACTTCAGGTCATCTGATTGTTTCAGAATTACACTTCATTTCTGTCGTCACAGTATTATACTGACATTTCTTCTTTTGCAAATACATTTTAAGGTATGAGAATTATTTTGTCTTCTTACAAGCAGATACAGACTAGACAACTAGAGGGTCACAGGCCTTATGTACGCATAATCAGGATGCAGTGCCGATTCTTTTAACATCAACTGTATATTTTCGTCTTCTCCCACAAATACCTTAACTTTTCATGGATACCTTTGTTGTTGTAATTGGTCACTGACTTTGCATTACTTGCCTGGTAGTACCATAGAGATGAATTCATTGTCATGGGGCAAAACTATCTGTTCTAGACTACAGCGTAGAAAGATTTAGAAATACGCTTTAGGCAAGGAATAGTAACAAGTGGTATATATAAGAGGAAAAACAGCCCCCAGCTCTAAACCATGATTTGAACAGTAGTTTGTAGAAAGTAGCTTTGAGCTAGGAATAGCAGGAACTAGTAAAGAGAAATAAGTCCCTTGCTCTGAACTGTACTCAATTATATACAAAGAGTAATCTTTTAGTCAGGAACATAGTGGTAAGTAGCAGAGGGGAATACGCCCTGGCTCTGAATCGTTGTCTAGTAGTATGCAGAAAGTGTCCTTTGTGCGAGGAATAGTAGCAAGTAGTATATGGGAATCAGCCATTACCTCTGAGCTGTATTCTAGTAGTATATAGAAAATACCCTTTAAGTCAGGAATACTTACATGTAGTGCACGGAAATGGCTCAATAGGTTTGGATGATAGTCTAGTAGTATGTGGAAAGTCTGTTTTGAGCCAGGAATATGGTCATCAGTAGTATAGGTAAGTGGTCCCTAGTGCCGGGCCACAGTCTATGCAGTGATGTATAAGATGTATACCGGTATGCAGCTTAATTAAACGGGCCACTACGGTATTCCTTGTGTTGGAAATACTGGAAAGTAGTGCCTGCTCTGCAAGTGGTGTCCTAAAATTACCATTGATCCTTCAAATTAACATACCCTACTACTATGTGAGCTAAAGGTGAGGTTTTGACAATGACAGCCAGTTTAAAGCTGCTACAAGATCTGAAATATATAGATCTTCCACTTTCTGGTAGCGACTTTGATTTGGCAGGGGTGCAGGCCAATCAGTGCTGTCACCATGGGGCTGTGACCAGAACTAATTAACCAAGTGTTTTCCCTTCCCACCAAAGGACCATACTGATGTCCTGTATTGTGCATATATATATATAATGATCCAGCTTTTACGAGAATAAATTGCAGCCTACTACATAAGGAGGGGTATGTAATTCTATGAAATACATATCAGAAAAGGCTACACCAGATTTTATACCAGCTTTAATAAATATGATACACTTGGGGTAGAGTTATTGCAGAAAATATCAAAGACAATTTTGTAACGCTGTTGGTGGTAACGCAAGTACAATGTTGTAGCATATGGAGTGATATCAGTTAGAGCACAAGGTATCAGGTTAATAGGGCAATTGGCCTGAAATAATCTCAAACGCTATACGACTGATAAGACTGGACGATTGTTCACAACATGGAAAACGAGCACACAGGGTGGGATTTGTTGGCTTTAGATAACACAAGAGAAACACCACGAGGGATGGGGCATCCAGGGATGAAGAAATAGCTACTTGGGGTTTGGAGAAAGATAATCTCTATGTGTGGGACTTGTAAGAGATAGGAGGAGGTCCCCTGGCCCATCCCCCTGTCGGGAGGGACCGCTGATTAAGACGGCCGTGTCTGTGATTGTGGCCGGTCTCCAGTCAGGCCAACAGGGGTGATGTGCGTCCACGGGAATCGGTATAATCAATACTCAGTGAGGAGTGATTGTGTGTGGGATTGGGGGATAGGTTGGATAGGGGATAACCAAACAGGACCAGGGTAAGGATAAAACACGCCGCCTTATACACATGTGAGTTGAGCGGTTAATAAGGGACCATCATGGCTACCAAGAGCAGCTCCCTTGCGGCGTGTGAGGAGCAGCTCGGGAGATGCTTATCCTGTCCCGGTCATGGCGTCCTGAGTTTCCGCCTTGAGCAGCTCACTAGCTCGCATTATAAGGCGGTAGTCCTTGATGGTAAGAGGACTGAGTCGGCGGTGGGCGCGTTATCATTATTATTATACCGCCTATGGTCTCAGGGTTTGCTCTCTCTACAGGAAACCGGAATTCCCATCAAAGCCCAACACAGATGCCGCGCTGGATATAATTACCGAAGGTTTGATTTATCGACACCTACCCCTTCTCTCACTCACCCCCCCCCCTTCACACACACACACACACACACACACACACACACACACACACACACACACACACACACTTTCCTTCAGCAGCTGCCTATTTAAGTGAAGAGGAATCCTTTGAACGTCACCATTACAGGACATGCCCCCCCCTTTTCTTCCAGATCATTACATTATTTAAAAGTTTCAAAGTTTTTAGTATGCACCTTTAGCACTGGGAATTGTTATGGGTTTTGTATGTAGTCAATATAGTATTTCTTCATAGGGTACCTTGCCAATTCATATTATCTTGTTATACATATAGATCATATAATTGTACCCTGAAATAAATACAAGCGATATACGATAGTGGTTCCTTAAGGGCCGCGTCATACATTAACCCTTCTGTCCATTCGTCTTCATAATGCACAACAGGATAATACGGTGGTGCATCATTTTAGCCTCTTTGGAACAGGTATAGTAGAGTCAACTGTATGCTAATGCAGCACAGGTATACAACTGCTCATGGCTTTACTTATGTACTGATACGATGGACAGAGCGCTATCGTCCTTTGAAGGTGCACGTTATTTTAGAATAGTTTAAAATAATTCAATAACCTCATTTCTTTCTGAATATCAATTAAACTTCTCGGAGGTTACTTGTGCACCCAATGATAGATCTAGATCATGTTATCAATGGAAAAGAAGAACAGCAATATAGGTAATTTACCTTTCCCCACGTTCTTACTTTCTTCAGAGTATGCCCCAAAGTCGCCAGCTTTTGCCTTTGATTCAGCGTTTGGTGCTGAAACAGCCATACGAGAACATGCAAAATGGATGATTGACGCACTGATCATGTATGTTGTATAATCCCTTTTCCTCACAAACCTAAATGCAGCCTGTGAAAGGGACGGGAGTATAGCCTACCTGCACAACTGCAGGGTGACTAAATATCTTCAGTCTAGTGAAAACCAAAGTGGTTAGATCTAAAACAGTACTCAGGCGGTGTCCATAATTTTAATCTCCTTAAACATCTCAAGACCTTTTACATGACTAAGCAGAGTCTTTATAATAGATTGGTCGCAAGTATCCACTAAAAAGATGACATCATGCCTAAAGTGTACCTCCAGTTTTCAGCTAAAGGTGGCTCTACTTCAATTCATTTGTTTTCCTTGAGGGAGAAGAAAGGTCATCTCCGGTAAAGACTAACATTATATATGGCATATACCCTAAAGGCTAACGAGGGGAGTCCATTTCACAAGTTCTTATTTGCACTTATTTCCTTAAATTTGCCCTCGCTGAGCCTTTGTCCTTTTAGCCATTTAATTTATCACAGAGCTCTTAGTCTTTTGGCATGCAGTTCTAATATCAGTTCAAATTCATGAACTCAGATTATATTTCAATCCAGCGCTGCAGGAGGAATATGTGAGTTCATCAAGCAAGAGGATTGGCCCTACCTATACAGCAACACTGGAGAGCCACTGTCCAAGGCAACAAGAATGGAATATTTAGTTTAGTGCTTTAAAACATCATTTACCCTGTGAGGGTTTGTGCATAGTCCTAACTAAGGGCGATTTAGAGCCCCAGACCTCCCTGGGGATTATCTTAGCCTAGAGTTCAAATTATAATCAGGCACCATTTCAGAAGCAGTCTGAGTCATACCCATCACGTCCATATCAGTTTTCGCCACTCTAGGTGTTGGTAATGACTTGATGTTTCTGGACGATTAGGACCAGTTCTTGGGGACGCTGTAGCCTAATGTCATTCATTAGGATTGAACTTTTAGCAGCATGGAGGCGGGAAAAGACCATTTAAGCCATGCCTGGAAAATTCATTTTAATGATTTAAGGCCTGTCCCCTGGGTGGCGTGAACAACCGGAAACCGGGGATTAGAGGCTGTTAATGTTTGATAGTGTTGCGTTCAGATGCCAAGCTGTACGAATTGAAGTTTACTGTTGATATGTCAGGATGCGTCTTAACCTTAATTTTCACTCTCATTCTATACTATTTCTAAGACAGACATGAGCTACTATCCTTATTTCCATTCATAAACGATTGGATTTCCACCCTAAGGAAATCCACGCCTAATTCAGTAATCGCACATGACATTCTGATTTACACACTGATGTTTAGCATATTGGATATAATCTAGCCATTTTCCATGTGGTTGATCTCATTCTTATCGGATGTGTAAAGGTTGCTTAAACCAGCATAAAAATGGTGGCATGCCAAATATAACAATGGTCAGTTTCACGAAGAAGGAGTCTAGCTCAAAGTTTACAAAAACACACCAGTTTTGAAGAATCTGGGTCATAGCCAGGCCACTGTCGTCAGTTTAAGTAACAAAAATCTCGGTCATCTTTCCACAATTGACCTAATTATGTTACAATATTTTCTCAGGTGCCTCAATGGGATCATATTAGGGTAGATTAACCTAAAGACGACCGTTCCTTTTTTATACAGGCCTTCAATGAGGGATTTGTAGTGGATAATATCTCTGAGAGTTTTAGTTCCTCGGACTTCCAAAAGGCACTGAATGAAAGATAATTATTTAGGCTTTTTTACCTGTTATATCTTGAAAATCCATGTGTGTAATATATATCTAGTTTATCACCCCTATTAAGAACATTCCATTTAGTTCATTTTCACCTTGAGATGACCACTTTTCACCTTGAGACGACCATTTGATACACAGCCTTTGAATAGGGCCATTTCCATTAAGCCATAATTTAAAAAAAAGAATAAGTGTCTTACATAAATATACAATATAATGTTACTGTTGATGGTGCTGTATTGTAATGAAAATGTATGTTTTGCAGCAGTTAAATTGGAAGGGATATTTCAGTAAAGATTATGTTCATCGTAGTTGCCATTCCCATCCAATTAGAGGTAATAATCCTAGCCCTGCATTAAAAAAGCTTTGTTTTATATATAAATATCCACCACAGTAACATTTTGCTTGTCTTAGCATTTATGTTCTTGATGTCATATGGTTCATTTGCATATTACTCATAATAGGAAAAGAGCAAAGTTTGACACCCATACATGTAAAGAGATATCAGCTAGAGAATGCAATGTCCCAAGATATTATGGATATGAATCTTTTGATGTAATCCTATATAATCAGTGGTTTCTACTCAATTAAAGGCATAACTCTCTCTGTGAGTGGTGGTCAACTCAAGGTGAAATGGTGGTCATCTCAAGGTGAAATTGGCATGCCTGGGAAAATGAGTCCTAAACTGAAAGTATTTAACATTTCTGAACATTTGTTTATGTCATCATTTACTTATGATATATATCCATGACTAGAATCCATATTTGGTACATGTGAACAATCTCAATGTTCAGAATCTGCAACCAAAGTTAAAGATTTCTGGAGAAATGGCCAGTTGGCCATGATAGAAACCAGTCAGACATGGGTACTTTGGTGTATACTTATACAATGATAACCACTCAACATATTATCATAGGTGGCCAGTCCATGGGATACTATAACACCTCTATTTCAGGAATATTAGAGGTATAGCCCCATACAGTAGATGTAAAAGTGAGAAAAACAAGGTGGCAGGTGGTCAACTCAAGGTATGTGGTCATCTTTAGGTTAACCTACCCTATGCATTGGTAAACGAACTAAACAGGCGGATTTTCCTCAGTGGCATCACATAATGGTACCCAGAATACGCAGGTGAATCTTGTTAAAACATAGGCTGCTATCGGTTGGTGTTCTCCTGGACATGGAGCCTCAAATCCCCCTATTACTATTACACCAACTCCAGTGGGAGGTGTCCAGTTCAGCGAGGGGTTGCTATCATATGACATTCTCTTGGACATTGAACCTCAAATTATTCCATTGTTATCACGCCAAAATGAGTGGATTGCTTCACAGGTTGGCGATCTGTACAACAATGTTTGCCAAAGTAAATTAATGGTTTGAAGATAACATTGGTTTTACCAGGTTGATACACAAGATGGCGCTCCAGTAGCCCCTCTGTTTACATGGGCATGTTCTGCATCCCTTTATCATATACCATTTTATTATTCCATAAATTGTAACATATTACTGTATTAATCAAAGTATACATAAGAAATTAATACATGGATTGGCTATAAGAGCTATAAGCGCGCTCAAACTTTCTATAAGAGCGTTCATGCTCCACTGCACACCAGCCAGGTCAGTTATACATAGGTTACAACATCAAAGACAGCGACCTCATGGTCCACTGCACAATATAATGATTCTAAGGGTCTAAATCAGCGACCTCATGGTCCAGTGCACAAACTAATAACTTGTAAGTGAATGCAAACGGCCATCACGGGTGCCTGGGCACCGCCGACGCCGTCATGAGTGTCTCAGCACCCAAACACTGAACAATAGGTTACATAAGTCTAGCGTCGCTCCTGAGCAAGCTAGGTCAAATATCAAAGCATTTATGAAAATGCCATAATTAGACAGTCAAAATGAGCCTAAGATCAAGGCTCTACTCTCATTATTAAGGAAGTTATGCCATGTAGACTAATTCAACCTCCAAATGCGCCACAGACAAACCAGCGCAAGTTAAGCGCACAAAAAGCGGGCATTGACAACTTCACATATTCAAGTTTGCGCAGGCACAAAATGGCGGTTGTAATGGTGTAATTGACTGAGTTATGAGGGTCAGAACATGCCACAGCAATCAAGACAATGGGGGCCATAGCGGTGTCCATGGGGGTCCTTTGTGCACCCAGTGACACATGAAAGACTCCCCTCAAACAATTGCAGAGTTAGGCAGATGCCACTGGCCCCAGTCAGTCTGAGGTGCAAAGCCAAGAAATGGTACAAATAGCCTGGCTGCTCCTCCTAAAAAGCAGAATCTCCAGAACCACTCCAGAGGTAACATCTCCAGTCATCTCCTGCTACCTGCTATACCTCTACACTATGGTTAAACTATGCTAGACAGGCATAGGGTTCAACCATTAGTGGCCAGAGGCTATCTCCTACAAGACATCCACCAGAGGGTAAAGTTATACATTATTACATTATTCCTCTAAGCAGCAGGTCAGGAGCTAGGTGTGGGAACCCACCTATAACTATGCTGGACATTGTATTATTATTACCTCACAGGTGGAGTGGAACAGAACATTATCCTCTATGAACTATTGTATATTTACTGTATGTGGAAATTACTTGCATATTAACAACTGTGTGATTGATATTTCTTACATGTTGCCTAAAGCTGAATAAACCAGTGATAACTGGAAATAACAAGTATTTATGAGAGCTTGCTGTATTTACTCTATATACCACTAGTCATATGATATTTCTCATATGACAACTTGATCATGCACAATTACTAGTATGACACCTTCCCAGGGCTCCATAGGTTTACCCTTAGTACACAGCCACCCCTCACTAAAATGCTCATTTGTAATGTAGAATACAGCTCCATATCTTAGAAATCAAAGCTACACACAGAAAAATAGTTTGGCTATAATCACTAACAATATTTAAAGAAAATGGTTAGCCAAACAGAAGGCAGACCATTACAAGCAAGTGGGCCCATTACAGGTACTGGAGTCCAACCCAACCATGCCCCTGTAGTAGTGGCAAAGTAACTTGGTTGCCACTAGTGCCATGTGTTGTATCAAAGCTTATGAAAGGGTCGTATGGCAGCCCATGTTTAGAATTCATGGGTTTATAATATCGGGTCTTTCTATATACTACATTATTGATCCATATGACATGGCCAATATGAGATTGGTTGTGATTTCTCAACGGTCACAATTTGCTGTGCCATTTTAAGGCAATCCGTACCTAGGTTTTGGGCTTGTTTTAGTTTGTGAATTTGTCACAGGGGGCAGTAGGTACTGAGCGGTCCTTGTGCTGTCCAACGTCCAACAATACTTTGTCTATCAATACATTTTATTCATGTATCTATTCATTCATCATTTATTTATCTATCTTTTCTTTTTTGTTGCAAAATGCACATTATGAATGTAACACAATGTAACTAGACTTGAGTGCAAGGCTATTCATTACACATTGCGTTTATAGCATACAAGTTTTCCACCATTAATAATATTTATTTACCTTTAAAATTGATAGAATCCATTGATTTCTGTTGCGAGTCAACGAGAAGGCCCTCTGCCATGTTGCTTTCATGTTGACTTATAGTTATGCTGACGACCTCATGCAACTACCATTCTCGTAGGCCTACTAATAAGGATATGATGGGACCGGCCTGTGCCAGTCTAAAGGCTAGTACATTCTTTACACATCAGATGGAGCCACCTGTAGTATTGACAGAATGGCGAAGACACATGGCCGCACGGCGGCTTCGAAAGTTTACAATTTTTTTATATTAAATACAGCCTTAATATCAAGGAATCTACCCAACAGGGAGGGAGTTAGAATAATGTTTCGAGGATGTTCTGTCCAAACCATGGTGTCTCATATTCTTCACAAATGGAGGATTTAAGTTGGTGTCAACTCATTGTCAAGGTATGCCCGGTCAGCTGTCATTTTGGGTTCCTCTATCCCGATCTATGGAAACTAGTTTTATCCACTTTTAGAACTCGAACCAGTGCCGAAACTCGATAAGCACACAGAGAAAAGAAATGAGGTCAACCTGATAGAAATAGAGTCAAGAAAGGAGTCAGTGGATATGGACTCCATAGTGACTCTAGTAAGACAGGAGTCCAAGATGACTGACTCTCTTATATTCTCTGTTTGACTACCCCTTAGGAGTCATTGCAGCTTGACTCCTGTAGGAGGGGAGTCCCAGCCTTGGGGACTCCCTGTGTGGAGTCAGACTCTATATAGAGTCAAACATGGTTGACTCTCTACTATATAGAGTCAATCATGGTTGACTCTTTACTATATAGAGTCAAACATGGTTGACTCTCTACTTCACTGTTGACTCTATATCACAGGTGGCTGATGCTTCTCATTACTTTCACCAGAGGGCCACACAATACAGTTTGGAGGATTTTGCACATTAGAACATGTTTCATTTAGTTTAATTGTGAGTATTACTAATAATCTAGTGATAGGGGTGTTATATAAATACAAAAAAAAAACAGCAATTGTACACAACTGAACTATTAGGTGGTATGCTCAACTCCCTGAAATATCCCAATAAAAGTCTGAATGCAGCATGGACACCATTTCCTGGGTTATGGTGTTACTTCAAAGTATTCTGAGTGCTAGGTTAGTTCATAAGAAAAGTTGATGATTGTTGCAGACAGATGCATCTCACCAATGTAAATTGATGCATCTTGGCATCTTGTTATATGCTGCATTCTGATGGAATAAATTATGAAGACCCCAAAAGGAAAATATCCCAGAAATGATCTGCTGTTTCAATATAAAATGCAACCAATCCTGACTCCACTTCCCAATGAATCATAGTGGAGAGTCCAATAAGCTTGACTCTCAATATGTAAGGAGTCAGTTATTGACTCCCTACATATAAGGAGTCACAAAGGAGTCACAGAGGGGGTCGCCTCAGTGATAGAAGCTGGACTCCCAATTGGGAGTGAAGGTGACTCCATTTCTTTTCTCTGTGCATGCTATAAGAATAGATAAAAGAATGCTAGAACAGAACACATGCAGAGGCTGAGTCAATGTTTATTTTGCCAAACCACTATTTGACGACATAATTACAGGGCAATTACCAAAAACCACCAGACCTGAACCCAAAACACGTCGATCGTTCAGCTAACCGATCTAGTAATTACATATGCATAATTAGTCAGGCTACATCCGGGGAGTCTGCCGTGCGGCTGCTGGCCGGCGCCTGTTGGCGCCATGGTCCGATGCCAATTCCTCACCTGATGGAGCCAGTGAAGCGTGACGCTTCACCCTTAATGCAGTCTGGCGCCCCGACAGGCAAATCATCAATCGAACAATTTCACATGTCCCTTGCAATTGCCTGATCTATACCCGATGAGTGCCGCGCCGACTTCAAACGTCGATAGCTTAAAAAGTGCGCAGAAATAAGGTTAAAAATCAAGGCGTCTGCCCTACAACCCACCAGCCTACCCCTACTACACTGGCAATCTCTTTAAGGCAGTGCCAGCTTTAAAAGAGCAAGAGCCCTCTTCCAATTATTTGGCTAAAATGAAAATGTATAAAAACCAGGACGCAAACATTGGAAGCAAGATGTGAACGTCGGTTTGAAATAGGGGGAGAACCAGGACACAGGAGCTTATTCAGAATTGTATTTAACACTTTAAGGGCCGCTAATGCATTAATGCATCATACCCATTGGTCGTCATGATGCATGAATGCAGCCCTGGTGCATACCTCTCCATGGCTACATTCATGCATCATTCCGACCCTACAGGGTTAATACAGCCCCGGAGGGTCGGCATGATGCTCCAATGAATTGGTGCATCATGACGACCAGTGGGCATGATGCATTCTTGCATCAGCAACCTTTACAGGGTGATCATAGCTTTCTGAATAAAAGAGCCCTAGTGTTTGATGTGTTGGTCTCTGTAAATAGGGGGGACGTTGGTAGAGGAGGGCGGGAGGTGGATTTGGGTGATTTTTACCTTTCTCCAAAGAAACATTACCGGTCTATGGCCGTGCTTATCTCCTAACATCACGTGGTGCAGGGTGGTTCCGGCACAACTTCTGGGCGTTAATGTTTTAAACGGAGCATGCGTGTGTTCACATAGTAGGATAGTTGGGGGAGTTGGGGCACCCAGTCTCAGTTTGGGTACCAACTGTGGTACCAGGCCTGAGGAGCAATGGTCGTTGAAGCCTCAAAAGAGGGGCTGTCAATTATTAAGTAGAAATCACAATCAAAAGGCTTTTATTACCAGTCATAGCCTGCGTACAGTTTATTAAGCTTACATTTGTATATTCATCACAGGGCTAAGGGGGTGGGACAGGCTGGTAATTCTGCTCTTGGTACCAATATTCAGAGTCCCCCCCCGGGTAAGTTGGGAATACCCAGAAATATAAAAGTGCACACCCGACCAAATCCTGTAATTGGACCATAACTGCCCCCCCCCTCCACACACCCACACATGTATCCAACATTTAACACAGTCCCTTCACTTCCACCCATACTCCTACGTGCACGTCCTCTTTCAGAACCGACAAGTTATCGACAATGGCGTGACGCGGTGGGATTTCGTTTGGCAGTCGCTTCGAGGGCGACCCGACAGGGTGGAAATAGACGTTGTGGAGTTGTGTGGTAGGGTTAAGGGATGGAGACGCTGGATGAAGCAGTGGTTGGATGGGATGGAGGGAGGGGGAGGCAGATGGGATATCAGGTTATCGTCCCATACCATGCCGTGTGATGCGGCCACGCGGCGACACGCAACGCTAACGGACGTGGCCGCAGAGACCTGCCCGACATCAAGTTCACCCGGCCTGGAAAATTAATTGTAATCGTCGGCGACGCATCGCATGAGTAATCAGGTGGTTTTGAGGAGAGCTTGGGGAATGCTTTCTTTTGTTTCCCCTCTGTTTGTGTTTTTTTACATGGTTGTTTTTTTCTGCCCCACCCACCCCACCCCGAACTGTCCTCAGAAAAGTGCATGCGAACTCATATGGAAAGGAGCCATCTAATCGATGACCGAGATAGTCTCCAGGCCATTTCGTAAGTTACTACGACTGCACACAACTATTAAGATTTAAAAACTTCAAAATTAGAGTGGGTGATCATAGTTATACTGTAAACGTAGAAACTTGGACGCAGCTTGTAATGCCCTATGGCTCTGCAGGATCAGCACTTCCACACTGTCCTCCCGCCACAAGGGTTTCAGAGTAGGCTGCTTCTTATTCTGAAATACAGTAGTAGCTGCTGTAGGTACAAAACCAATGACCCGATGTGGATCCTGCGGTATCTACCCCAGTGGTATTTTTAGCCCATTTACAATTGCGCTGAGAGTGTAGGTTTGGTAGGGCAGTCAGACGACAGCAGACCCCATATAATTAGTGGCCACAGAAGACATAGGGTTGTATTGGTAATAGAGTGGGGGCTCTGACTATGATTTGACGTATGGCAGTCATAGTATTTTATGAAATGCCCTTCTGATGCTGTGGCCTGGGGGGGGGAGTGATACTGTGTGAGTGTGTGGTTAACCTGTTTGACCCGTGGTGGGTTGCTCCCAACGTGGAGAAGGAACACGTAGAATTGTTCCAAGCTGTCCTCAAAAGTACTCCACTTTGTGTTGAAACCCCATTTTTCCCGTTGACACACATTCAAAGGATAAATAGCCCATCCAGGAGACCCCTTATTGCACAGGAGCATTCTCCCAAGAATGATCAGAATCTTTGTACCATAAGGACAATCATAATTCTAGAATAAATCTAGCATGCATGATTATCAGATATGAAAACCATATCGTCCAGCACGTAGCTGTGTCTTGTCTTAAGGTACATCTGGAGGACGTCATTTCATAAGTTGTTCCAGGAGGTTAAACGAAATATTTTATTCTTATAAATGTATTTATATTTGATATTTGAAATGATCTATAAGACTGGTATCCATCAACTGCATTAGATATATTAAGACAACGGCACGGATCTTGACAAAAGTTACAATTCGATATCGTCATCTTTCTATTTTGACACAGTTAATCTTACCCCATCGTTTTCGTCCAAATCAACGATCAGATACCTATATTCCCGCCCCAATAAAAACACAAATGAGTCACTCTACGATTGGAATACCCAGCCTTTTCCTCTCCTTTAATCGAACTAACATAACTTATTTAAATCCATGACAATATCAGTGATCGATGGAATTCCCAAGGACTGTTTGCCTTGGCAATTTCGTGGTCTAGACATGTGGAAAATATAGATCATCCTACTTGACTGAACGTTAACTCCGAGTAGTTCTAGTCCAAAGCGCTGGGGGCGCACTGCACCAGGCAAATAATATAGCTCTTTAAGTTAGGCGTGATACCTTTGCCGTTGCGATGCACCATTGCAGTGAGTTTCCTTGGCAGCACTGCATTAGTGCATCATGCCGGGTTTGTAATGGTGCATCATGCCGAGCCTTCGGGGCTTGTATCAATCTGGGAGGGTTAACTAGCATGCTACTTTGATGCACCAGGCGGGCCTTAAAGGGTTAAGATAAAGAGGTGCCCCCCCCCTGTTCTGACCCAGCCACCCTCACCCTACCATCAACACACAAACACAACCCAAATGCATGATAGCCTGGTGGTCGGTACGGATCACAGAATCCTGAAATGGATAATATCATTAAGCTGTGGTAGTTTTCACATAGAGCAGTAGGATGTGTCTAGCTCTAAAGATGCAGACAGCGCTGGCTTTAATGTTATAAATTGAAATTGAAATTTCTGTACTCAATCTTTGCACCAGGGTGCGGGGCAACAATGGCTGTCATGACTAAAGACATCGGCATTTCCCAAGATGATATTATAGTGCACAGCCACTTCAATTTGAAATCCTCGAATTTAGAGAGGGTGATCTTAGGCAATGAGTTGGGTATGGCTGTGGTACCAGTGTAAGGGCCTGCCTCCACTTTCTGATGATCGTGACCGATGCACTTATCTGTCACGATATTCACCTTGAAAAGGTGAGGCTCCACTACGCGATTTTTGCTGAAAATTGGAGCTATTCTCACAAAAGCAGACACAAACACAGATTATAGAGTGGTATTTGTTATTATTTCAAGGAGTAAATTGAAGATTGAGAGAGCTTTCTGTTTATGTGGGGAAGGCTTTGTGTAAAATCTCAGGCACATTTTTGTTCCCAAAAGATGTTTTTGTTTACTCAATCAAGTTGACCTAATGTAAATATTGCAGACTTTCACACTGATGACTCTCTGCAACTCAATATCAGACAGGTTTGATTTTTGCAGTACAAGACCCTGTGATCTTTGTGACTGCTGTGTTGTTATTTATATTTTGCTGTGTTGATGTATATATATTGAACTCCCACCCAATCACAGAGTCTATACAGGTGCGGTTTAGTTGGTAAATATGGCACACAAGGAAAGAGATAACCCATAAAATAACCCCTGAAATCTCATGTTTACAATTTTGAATCTCCTGTTTACAATATAGTGCTTAAGGTATAGGAACACCCTATACCTTAAGCACTATAGGGATAAAATTAGGTGAGACTGTACCAAAAAATCGCGTAGTGGAGCCTCACCTGACATGTTTGTTTTTTTTTTCAGACGATTTGGTACCGATGTGGGTACCGATGGTCGCTGTGGCTATAATTGTCGCCTAGTGGAGAAAGGCCATAAGTAACTACTACTGACTGCAATGGCATTAGCTATTGGTGGCGTTATACTGCGGTGAACTCAGGGGGGATTTATAAAACAAAGATCTGACGATTATTCTCTGGGTAGACAATGTACTTAGAAGCAGGTCAATTTTTAAAATAAGATGATAATGAATTGAATCAATATTCCTCATTGACTCTGGAAATGATGTGGAAATATCAGTTATGAACTTGATTTGAACTATTTACATAACATATGGATTCTAGCGAAAATCATAACTCTAATTCGTGAGTTTTTATGAATTACCCTCTAGGCAAATTAAAGGACTACTTGTGTACACAACTGCTTAGATCCCATAAGGATATTCACGAAATCACACTTCCGGTTCTTTACGTTTGTTCATAACGCAAGGTGATAAAATTGGGAGGTCTGAATTTTTCAGCCTCTCCTCCCTTGCTACATCTATGAAAACCATCACCCCTCCCACCCCGACCAAAGCTTTAATATCTCAGGTGTTCCTGTATATCATTGCCTATAACTTATAATTAACCCATTCCTATTCGCATGATATTTGGCCATAGAAACCGTCAAATCCGCCTAAAATGTACCACAGCCCTTCTCTACAATCAAGGCTACATTCTACCTAGATTTTCAATAACAGAAAATACTTGGTTTGCAACTTTGATCATCAGATCGAGTGTGGGCAAATTTGTGCACGATTTGGTAAAGAAAGGTCCAATGTAGTCTTTATGGATTGTAAATCAATATCAGGAACGAGAGCTACACGGGGTAGTTTTGAAAGTTGAATAGCTTCTTGATATGTATACATCCAGAGTATATCTCTTTTTGTCACATACAGATTAAAATGATGCATAAATACTGGCCTTAGTTATAAGATTGGACCATGTAAGGCTCAAATAATTACCCTTCTAACACCCAACCCTCTGTATAACAGTGGCGGATCCAGGATCTGGAAAAGGAGGGACACAGCCCAAAAGAAGAAGGCGCAACCCCTATTTTTGAGCAAATTTTGGGGTTTAAAATATGTAATCAAACTCTTAAGTACTCGTAAAAGGGGGGTGCGCGCACCCCTGCGCCCCCCTCTAAATCCGTCACTATAAACTCTTTGTTCTGGCAGAGAGAGGGGGCAGAGACTCCCCACTGTGGGTTTGTTTTATATATTCTTCACCCTCCTCAGGGGATTAATCATTGACAGAGGACTGTCAGATTTCATCTGATAACCAGATTTTCACACATTGGCCGCGTCAGCCTCTCTATCTCCAGCCCCACACCCATGGCCCGTAGGCGTTAATATTTTAGCCCCTTATGTCACAAAAAGTGCTTTAAACCATCATGGTCTTTGGCCGCATGATGTATGCATTGAGCTTTAGAAACTGTGCCTACCAGAGCAGCATCCACGCAACATTCTGACCCTACAGGGTTGATACACCCCTGAATGGTCACATTAGGTATAATGCACTATGGCACTTGCCTGTCATTAAAGGGTTAATTGCCAGAGTCAAAAGGTCAAACGCCAAGGGTGGCTGAAGGGAAAGGGATCTACTTCGCTGGGCTTGGTCATCCGATTATTGATGGTGCTTTAAGATCGGGCTGCTTCTGGGGATTATGGCAGGAATTATCTTTAATTAGACCTAATGAAACTTTGCCTCATTGCTTCATGGGTTCCGGGTCCGAGCAAAGATCATCAGCAATACCTCCCTATTCATCCGTGAAATAACCATAATGCAACCGAGATGTACACTGGAGCGACGAATAATGCAGTCATTTGGGGGAATAAAAAGAAAGGAATTGTTCGATTTGCGGCAAGAAATGGTTGAATTGTGCGGCTTTGACTTCTCATCAGTTGTTAAAGAAATGTGTGGGCTGGGAGATTAACTGTTTTTTTTTTTTCTCTGGAAACTTCTGGCAAATTTTCCGCCTTTTGATAATCATAAAAATCAAACCTGGACTGACTCAGATTCAAACGTTGTCCGAACGGCACCTTTTGTTGCATTGAAAGGGTGGTTGTTTAATTATGTCGGCGTCTGCAAAGATTAAAAGCCGTATCATACAAAATTACAAGGCTTTGGATTCCCATCTTCAACATCTATTGCACAATGATGCCAGCAATACATTCAATCTTAACCAAGACAAGATAATCTTTTCCACTCAGTTGTGAATTTGACATTAAAAGTCAAGGTGTTCTTGTGCAAGAAGATGAGCACTTCAACAACAAACTTCCGCATGCATGCTTACAACCTTTAAGGGTCGCTGAAGGTGGAGTGCATCATGCCCATTGGTCGTCATGAGGCCCCAGCCTCCTGGCAATTCTGCTCCCAAGCACTGAATTGGAGCATCATGCCCCCCCCCCGCCCAGGAGTGTATCACTCATGTAGCGTTTGGTGAGTTACTCACCAAGTCTGCATTCATGCTCACCAATTAATGCATCAGCAGCACTTAAAGCATTAAACAGCACCTCCAGTCTCTCCCGCTGCTGGGCAGGTGAAAAAGGTACAGGGAGAAAAACCTAAACAACACTGGTAATTATTCCTGGATCCTTTTCCCCCAGAATGTGTGTCACATCCATTGGAAGATCATCACTCTGTCTCGGCTGTCAGCCATTCTTCGGTTACTACCCAGCCTCCGCTCAGCTCCCGCAACAATCTGTTTTGCAAAATGTTTTTTTGATGACCCACAAAAGAATTCCCCTTATTTGTTTGAAGTAATTACGTCTACGACGATAACGCACATGGTGCCGTCCCCAGTGGGCATGGGTTTGGAAGGAAGGATGGGGAGAGGGGTGCCGACAAGGAATTATTCATGTTCTTCATGAAAGTTGAAGGAGCCTTCACAGATTGGACTTTGTGTGTCCAAAGCTTGGGGTATAAGAAAGGAGGGAGGCTGTAGACTTAGAAGAAGGGGCTTGAAGGCATTTCCAAACATGGTACGACTGAACATAGCCACTTCGATTTGAAACCCTCAAAATACACAAGTTTCGAGTTCGCCGCGAACACCCCTAGAGGCGGGGATTCCAACGGTTGGTGGCGCTGTGAATGACCGGAAGGAGGGGTTAGAAGATAGCCACAGGGAGTAGGGGGTGGAATGACCGGGAGGCAGCCCAGGGGCAGCGGCAGGAGGAAGGTACACTCACTGTATCACCTAACTAGGTCACTGTGTGTATCATTAAAGTCCTTCTATCTATCATATCCAACAAGATATGGCTTATTCATTCAAGATACAGGACCATACATGCATGGTGTCTACCTGTATGGATTCCCTATCAGATATTTCCATTAATTCCTTCAGTAGGAGGGTTTTAATTTCAGAGCTAGTACTTTTCCTATATGTAAAATCTACTCCAACCCCTCCTTCCTGTGTGCTCACAGGCTGGGTATCAGCGAAGTGAGCGCGGGAAAGCTATCTCGGAACTCCTGTATTAGAGTGCTTGATTATAGGTACTGTGATTCGACTGTTCTGTCCGATCGGCATTTAATGTAGTGATTACATAGGGTTCGGTAACGTAGTGTCATACCAGTGCAGGGATGTAATGGCATTAGAGTGAGGGAACCCACTACGATTTAAAGCGTTCTAGTCGTGCGTTATTGAGAAATACGTTCCAGTAGACTTAGAAGAGGGGGCGGTGCAGGGTGGCCAGCTTTGTGCAATACCGTGACTAATTAAGTTGGCATGTCAGCGGCCATGATGGATTGATGGAAGGCAATGATTTCATCTGAAGAAGCTACCTGTGGGAGGTCAAAGCATAGGGAAGGTGCTAAAGATAACATACTTTGCCTCATTGATTAGATAATACAACATAGGTGCACATTAGTACATAGAGTGTGATAGGGCAATTGTGTCAGTGCAATCATTAGTACACCACTAGATGCAGGGCTGTGATGGCATTGCAGTGAGTGATCCTACTGGAATTTGAGTGAGTCTAATCATACCATCCATCTTAAAAATGCCTTCCAGAGTGGACTTCTTGTATTCAATATATTTTGAATGTGTAAAAATATGTGCAGAGGCATTTCCGGAAGTTCTTTCCGGCCATGACACCGGGGACACGGATGTATTCAGAAAGACAAGTTTTCTTTTTTCTTAACTGATTGTTTTTTTTTGCATCATGCTGACCATATAGCTTGATGCAGCAGTGCAATACCAGTGAGTTAGTCGGCAGATCCTCTTTGGTGCATTATAAAATTAAACTACTTTGAATTTTGAGATATTATGCGATCCTTAAAGGGGTACAAGGAAATTGAGAAATACAATGTCATCTAAAAAAAAGGAATTCAAACACACATAGACGTTTTGGCTTTGTTCAAGGATAACATAGCTCTGTCAAAAAGAGTTCCTAGAACATCAGGATCCTTAATGTAAGACCAACTGCCCTTTTCCATATGATACTTCATTAAAGTACATTATTTCTCCACTATAGCAATATTAACCATCATTTAATTTTGTCATATGTACAGCACATATATAACTGTATAGTTTCAACCCATCCTAAGATTCCCATTGTAAAACATACAACATGAAGTCTATGTTCAATATGAGTGATACAAAGTCTAAAAATAAAACAGCACTTTATCCACAATAGCTTCTGCGGTTGTCCAGTTATATAACAGTAAAATTCTAAAGGGATTTTGTGTTTCTCTGGATAAAAACCAATCCTTCAGGAATGTCAGCACAAACCTTTTACCATAACAATATATTGTCGGTAAACCCAGCTGCTAACAATGAGATAAAACATAAACATGCCCGCTGCATCACATGCCAGTCTGATATTTTCCCAGCAAAGAAAACAATGTAAATACTTTAAGAATTGCATGCTGTCTCAAGCGTGCTTGTGTCTTCATGATGCACCGAAGCTGGCTAGGTGAATAACTCGCCAGCAGCATCGCTGCATCATGCTGATTCCTCAGGAGCTACTCAAAGCTAAAAAATCAATATGATACACGCATTAATGCAGCGAGTTACTCGACAGGTCTGCTTTCATTTAGGTATCATGATGAGATGTTTATAAACACAAGCCCTGAGGCATCATGTTGTTTTTAACGAGTTATGGATTGCTGATTATGGGATAAAATGGCCGAGGCAGGCACAATACCATTAGAATCCTTTAAGGGTCGCTGATGCATCAATGCATCCCATTGGTCGTCATGATGCCCAAATGAAGTGCTGGCAAGTCCCCTTGCTAGGACTTCATTAGAGCATCATGGCCACCATCTGAGTGTGTATCAGCCCCACAGGGTTGGCATGATGCATGAACGCAGCCCTGGCGATTTACTCGCCAGGGCTGCGTTCATGCATCATGATGCATTAATGAATAAGCGGCCTTTAAAGAGTTATGACTGCAAGCTACATGAAACGTTGAGAGGAAAACCAGACATGGCGTCATGTTGCCTCAGTGATGCTCCATTCTGCGCGCTATACTGCCTCGGCAAGAATGAAATTGCCAGAAGCTAAAGTTTTCATTTACATTTGGCCTTTATGTGGTTTCATAACCATGCCGGGTAGCATCATAGAGTAAAAAAGCGGAGGAAAAGACCATAGGAAAAGGCAATAAAGAGTAGATATACAAAAACTGCAGCCTATAGATGAAGTTTCATGGGTGAGGGAGGAGGGGGTAGTGATATCCAGGAGCAAGTAGGCTACTAGTTGATAAGGATGCACTGTTATCTATGGGTGATGTATTGCTTATACATTGTGATGTATAGCTGTAGGTATGAGGAATTGATAGGAGAGCTAACCACACCCTGTATCTACTCAGCTGAATACAACTAAGCTGTAGAGGAGGAACACGTATGTAAAAGTATTACGGAGTGTCCATACAACTAATAGGCCCTTCATGTCTCCTTACCCACCTCCTCCTGGCCTTCCGGAAAGCACCTTAAATATTCATGTTGGTGTCAGGTGGGGACCGTGGAGACTGAAGAGGAGAATTCTCCCGACTTTGGTTAGAACTTGAGAGACAGTTGGTGGGGGTTACTAGTTTATACTATAATGTTTTAGGTTGAACTTATTATTACATTATTGAATACAATACAGAGAGAGGGAAATTTAAGGAAAGAGGGGGAGAGACAGAGACAGAGAATGAGGGAGTGAGAGAGACAGACAGACAGACAGAAAGAGAGAGGGAGACAGAGACAGGCAAAGACAAACAAAGACAGACAAATTACAGAGGCAGACAGACAGAGACCAAACGACAATGAGACAGACAGACAGACAGTAATCTTGATTTGGAGTTTACTTTAATGCTTCTGCCTGAAGTAAGGAACATCATAGGTAACTTCTGCAATAGTGTTGACATACAGACAATTTCTTTTTCACTAGCGAGCAAAACTATTTTATTCAAACTCCTAAGGCTCTACCCTGAGGGCAGAGTGTCGATGGGGAGTGCATGGTGGTGAGAGCAGACCTGCTGATCATGCAAACCTCAGGTGTCTGAGGGTGGGCAAAGACGTCCCCCTGGAGCACACTCACTCCTATGGCGCCATTTGCACCCCAGACATACTGCAGGTGGCCAACTAAAAAAAACAGCAGGTATATAGGACTCCTCACTTCCCATCACCAGCATTCCCCACTTAGGAAGAGAACTAGCAGCCTCAGATCTGAAACTCATCATATATGTTTATTCTGAAGGACCACATAAGGCCTTCAGGCTCATGTTCCATGTTCGCCATGATGCACTAAAACAGTAGAAGCTCTGCTGGTTGGCCTACTCAATTCCATTGGAGTATCATGCCAAGTATTTTAGTACTGTTCCTATATACCATTAGGTCGGCACGATGCCTGAACGATACATTTGTGTATCACTCGCAAAGGCCATAGGAGTGCATTGAAGCATCCTAAAGGTGATAAGGGTATTTCATTAAAGCAGAGTATGGCCCTTGAGCTAATTTAATTAAGGACAATTCAGATGCAATAAAACAGGACCTTGACATATAAAAGTACCTACATGGGGGGAGTATTTGATTATTTCCTTTCATCCCTTGTAGAAAGATAGATGAAACTTGAAAGCTAGACCTGTCTGCATTCATTCGTTTTGTATAACCACGCTATGAAGCCTATGCACAGATGTAGCATAAAGCTATATCGAAGTACCACTGGGGAGATTTATAAGGCATTGATTAATACAACGTACAAAGCATATGATGCAAATCATGGTCCTACTTCTGGTTTAAATATCTGTATTTCATACTCAATAGTCTCCCCCGGGTTCTAGAATATTACCATAGCAGCACTAAAGGGGAGGTGTAGGCCCAATGTTGGGCCCAGTATGTTGCTGGTTGGGGAGCATGCATTATCACACCCAGTGGTCTACCATTTATTTGACGCTTTACAGAATTCAGTACTGAACCCTCACATAACCCTCCCTCCCTCCCCGCACCCTACCTCCCTATACCTTATAATGCCCTCCCTCCCTACACAATACAATGGTCCCACGGCATTCATGACCACCTTCACCATTTCCTAGAGCGCCCAGTGGCATCTTCTTAATCCATTGGCCCTGCTGACCTGTCTTCATCACCCCCAGGAGTCTCCACCTTCTGACCTGTCGTTCACGTCCAGTCTCCACTCTCACCCTTCACCTTAACACTCCAGGGGCTGTAATGGCCATGGTACAGCCATGGCGAGTAACTCGCCAGGGCTGCATTAATGCATCATGCTGACATTGATGCACTAAACAGGACTTGAAGCGATGCACAAGTACTGCTCTGGTCAATTGCTCGGTGGAGATGTGAGTGACATATGCCTTTTTAGCCGTTAGCCATTATTCAGTCCTTAAAGAAGTTAAATTCCGCCCCCTTCCCATCCCTTCACCTTTAGCTGCGCCCACACCACGTAACCCCACACCCTCAGCCTCCACCTGAGCTCCGACAATACTCAGAGACCCCTGACGTCGCCGCCTCCGACACCCCAGTGGTTGCTAAGCGACCTCTGCCCATGACAACGGAGCCATGTTGGATGGGATCAGGTCAGGTGGCTTCCGCCAGAGGGCTTCGTCTAAGGTGATAACCATGTAGTAGGAGTAGATCCTCGTATACCTGACCTTCATCCACTAGGGGGACATGGCCTGCTTATAACTATCTCTATCACCATTAGTACTAGAAACTGTTACCATGGTTATCCTCTATGGGCACTCAAAATGTGTGCCTTAGGACTGGAAAACAGCACTGCTGGGGCGTCACACGCAGCAAAAAAGACCATACGGACAAAGGGGATTTCTTTATGAAATGAGTTAAAATTCAGTCAAAATGTTGAACCTGCAGGGTATTTCTCAGGATGGCCTGACTGCGCACAGCCACTACTAATTGAAACCCTCAAAATATATAGAGTGGGTGATCGCACATAGTGCCCTTTGACTGCCCAGCAGGCTATTGCAAAAAGATTTGGAAACGATTTTGTCGGAGGTGGTATTCCCAAAATGGAACTGACTGACCTCAGGGGATCAATTCCCTGTTGGGTTGCCAAAAGATAATTGGTCATAGAAGTAGTTTAGGAGTGGTCAGGAACTGGTGAATGCTTCCTAATCGAGAACCAATTCCCATACAGTTCCTTTCTCCAATTCCCTGGCCTTTCGACTATGGGAAGCATTCAGGTGGAATTAATCATGGAACCAGTTCCTCAACTTTTTGCAATGCAGTCTAATTCAGAGTAAGTCAATTCCATTACAGTATAAGGTGGGAATTGATCTCCCTGGGTGGAGAATCAGGAGGAACTGGAAGATGCATTAGTTACAGTGAGAATTGAATTCCAAATCTTTTCGCAACAGCCTCCTGTACAATCAGAAATTAATGTAGTAATTACATAAGCCCAAGCTCCACTAGGAGTCACAGGGTGGCAGCGTCACAGGCGGCACAGGTTTGGGGTATCCTTTCTGCTGGCCAGTAGAGGAACACAGGGTTTCGCGTCCATGTCGCTGCAATTTCGCGGCGGAAACCCTGCGTTTCTCTACTGACCAGCAGAAAGGATACCCTAAACCTGTGCCGCCTGTGACGCTGCCGCCCTGTGACGCTGTCTTGTCATCAATAGCCAATAATTATAATGAACGGGTATAACAGGGTACAATTATGTATGTATTTATTGTGTGCTATATAAGAGAGTGCTATAGGAGTCCTGTGAGGGGTTTATGGTAGCTAAGGTTTATGGTAGCTAGGGTTTATGGTAGCTATGGGATGCTGCAGGCGACGATGGAGTCGGACAAGAACCGGCCAGGAGGATTCTGTAAGGGAAAAGATATGTGTAAGCCAAGTACATTGCGAGTAGGAGGTGTAGTGGGTTAGTGAGAGACAGGTGAGGAGTGAGTATTGTGAGAGCGGTCGAGGAAGGAACACATACTCCTGGAGTAGACGGGGATGAAGCTGTTTAGTGCTTAGTATTACACTTAGCCAATGTAAGAACGGATTAAGCAGGATCTCTATGACACCTATACCTCTCTAGAAGCACTGGATTGTTGAAACATGAACTGTTTGTGTGAATAGACTGATGTCGTTGGAGCTATATAGAGTTGAGTGGAATTGACAAACAACTGTAATTGTGGATAATGTGTGAACAATAAATAGTGACTTGTACTGGCGTCTTGGTGTTGGTTAAAAGAATGGGCTAGGCCAACATCATACCACTAGAGTTAGTCTTCCCAATACGCGAGATTAGTGGAGTGAGCTGATAATAACTACACAAGTGAGACTACATTAATATACACATAAACACAAACCATTCAGCCCAACGCCTAGTGGAGCTTGGGCTATATAGAGCCTGGTAGGGCAGTCATACGAGTTCAATCATTAGTGAACAGTAGGTGTAATACTGTAATGCCATCAGAGTGAAAAGCCCCACTACAATTTAAATGGGTTCTAGTCGTACCGCCTTGAGAAATAAATGCCTTCCTGTGGTATAAACAGAATAATTCATGGATAAGTTGGCCATACCCCGGGCACTCACAGTCACCTCATGCCTTAAACAGGGCTAACCAACCCTGCTGCTGGTTTACCTATGTATTATCCCCTTGAAAATTTGTGGCAAATGTTATTTGGTTATTGTAAAAAGAAGATTGCCACAGCAGACCTAGCACATGTAAATTGCCGTTGGCATTTTAGAATAGTAGTAATGATTTAGATAAGTGTTTAACGTCATACAGATATAGCTGGCGGTCCTGTGTAGTTAATTGTGATTCATTCAGCGCTCGCCTTCAGTAATACATTTAGGACTACACACATCCTTGTTTGCCTTGTAGCATCATAGGGAAGCCATTAGTAGGTCCAAAATAACCTACGTCAAAGCGGTGTATTCTATTGCTGTGATGAACATAAACATTGTTAGGTCTAATTAAGTTCTTTAAACATCATGGCTTTATGTAGACCTTCGTTTGCCTCTTACCTATTCATTCACCATTTAAGCGCCCGGGTGGATTTCAATTTCAAACCTCTGGACGGTGATTCATAAGTTAAAGACTTATTATATGTAGTTTTTCTTTTGCAAACGATCAGGTTTGTGGGGGAAAAACTTAAGATTTGATTCAAATCATAACATGTTGTATTGATTTCTACCAGAAAATTATGAATTTTTTTCATAAAAGATTTTCGTTTCAATGTAAGTATCATTCTCAGCATGAAACGACCATATCAATCTGATCATTTTGATGAATAAATACTCTGTTTAAGTTATGAATCAATCCCCTGGTACATTACGTCTGCTATTGGGTATAGCAGAAGCCTGGTGAAAGGAATCTGTTAACCCTGCTCATAAGTGTATACAGTTGCTTAGACTGTCTATTGTCTCTGTTTGCCTGTATGTATACGCACTAGTGCACTTATAGTATTAAAACAACCCTTACCTCCGGTCCTTAATCAAGACCAGTTCACATAATAACTTGTGTGGCACACTGAGATGGTGTATGCTGACTCATCAGGCCAGTATCAACCATCCCAAACAGGTAAAGAATGGGTGTACCCAGAACCGGAGAGAGGTCCGACCCCCAGAGCTGTGATCTGCTCGCCCTAACACACATACACGCCCAGCCGAGCAGAAAGGAGCTGCCCACCCTGCCAGGTCTGCACACCAGCCAATCAGAACAAGGAGAAGCTCATCAAAGATGGCGAGCTATTCAGTCTGATCCTTGGGGAGGAACGAACCCCCACAGAGGTGCTGACATTGCGGGTCTCAGAAGGCTTGGGTCACTGGAGCGGTGCCAGGGGGGCCCCAGGGCACTGAAGGTGTGGACTGGAGGGTTTGGGGAGGGGGTGAGAACCTGGTTTTGTGCTGGATGAGCCGGGTAAAGCATTGGAGCCATAGGGAAACTGCAGTACAAATCTATCCTCAGTGCATACATTTCATCTTACTTAAGGATTTATATTGCTGAAGGTTTACTGAATGAAGAAAAATAAAGAGAAAAAGTATTTTACTTGTTTTGAGACTGCTACGTACATTTGTCTTAAAGTGGCATAGTCCGAAGGTTGGGGCCAAAAAAATTAATCTCAACCAAGATGTTCACATAGATCATACTTGACTACTTTATTGGCTCTCCTTCCCGATGATTATATATTTAAAGGAATTGTAAGATTTACACCATAATTTATTATTTCCTATTTTTGGAGTACACACCAAAGCTCCATCCATTTGAAATACGCTGTAAAATTCCTTTCCAAGTAGGTATGAGCTAGAGATAAGAATAAGTTATTACATTGTGTAGAAAACATTTGCACAGAATTTGAAAAGTGAAATCGGATTATGCCATTTTTAAACAAATTTTTATTTTTTCCCGTCACATGATACGTTACCACAAATGAAAATGTGCTGTGTACATTGAGAATCACGCAACGGAGCATTTCCTCATAGTGGCAAACAGCCATGGTGACAATTCCTCAGGCTTGAGATGGCCTGAGTTGGAAGTAAAGGAAGAATCTTTTTTTTATGGTTTTCAGTAAAGGAAAGGATGATGACTGACCCCAAAAACCTTCAATAGAAGCCACACATAACGTATAACCTACAGTGCATCGGCAATTCAAGCAAGATACCGGGGGAAGATATTCCTAATCCCCCATTGGCTACAGGTGCTAGACCCACTATGAATAGATAGTTAGAGAACCCTTTATATATGAACGTGGACCAAAGAGAATGAAGTGAAGATGTTAAATGATAATGGGATTAAAAAAGGTAGAAGACAAAAATGTAGTGGTCAATCCTGTCACTAATACACTGCAAAAATGGTGTTTAGATCCTAAACACAATTCTAAACATATTCTTGCAACGTTTTTGTAATCACATTAATTTCCCACACATGTTTAGCCAAACAATGTGCTTAGCTCAAGTGTTTAGAAATCTAGGTGTTTAGGTTTAAACTTTGCGTTTAGATATCTATGAATTTTTGTGTTTAGATGTTTATGAATTTTTGTGTTTAGATATCTAAATGCTTTGATGGAGAGTTAGGGTGTACAAACATGTACACATTAAAATATAAAAATGTCCTTTGTTTGTTTTCTTATTTACTGCAGAGGGGGTTTATTTACATATCAAAGTCTCCAAAGATGTCAGCCACACCTATTTACGTGTGCATGTATGTAAACACTGCATCAGAATGAGAGACTTGAGAAGGTACAACAGCTTGGTTGCTTTTGCTTTGAATTTTAACCTCACCTATGTGCCCTTTGGACACGTCAAGGGTGAGAGGTCCCGTGGCGTGAAACCCGGACCCGTACACTAGAGGGAGCTAAGGTAGAAATCACGCCCCTACACATTTACCGAGGCAATGGTTCTTTAACATCCGTCACTACATAGGCATAGTGAGAGATGGACAGGCCTGTTTCAAGTCATTTGTCTGCCATGACCGCCGAGAGACTTTCCAGCACAGCCTAGCCAGAGCAGGGAGGAACTCAAACGACACCTTACGGCGACGTTTGGAACCACCACTATGCCCCGGCCGGGCCGGGAACCGAACCCACGACCTTACGGCCTGTGAGCGGACGCGCTACCGACTGCGCCACGCCTCCCGGCTCAACAGCTTGGCAGGAAGGAAATTGCTTAGTCTATTCCAGAATGACATTAAATAGGTGTCAGTCATTGAGCTTATTGATTTTCTCATGCTAATGATGGTGGTGTAAGGTGAATCCAGTCAACTTCCTATTGCCCTTTCTGTTCTCATGACATTCAATGAATAGAAACTATAATAAACATGGGGTTTGGGTACATTTGTCACAAAAATTGATTATAGTTGTGTAAAGATAGTCTATTCATAGGTAGTGCTGCTACCTGGTGTGAATTCAACATCCAAGTATCTAAACATAATGATGTTTAAATCTAAACACCTATTATTCAACTGTTTAAACTCTAAACATCTAAACATGTTTAGCAAAAGTCTTTATGTAGTTAGAATAAAAGTGTTCATTTCCTAAATGTGTAGTTGATGAGACAGCTAACTAACCTATATGTTTAGGTTTTAAACATGTTTAGACCTAAACATGTTTAAAATCTAAACACCATTTTTGCAGTGTAGTGCCACCTCCCCCTTCTTCCAGCACTATTCCTACTGGCAGAAAGTCATAGATGTTAAGCACTAAAGGATAGGATGGCCTAGGTCGGGAAGCAAGAAGAAATGAATTCGTATGGTTTTCAGTAAAAAAAAAGGGGGGGAATCACTCCCCCCATTAAACGAGCTTTTTAGCAGAAGCCATACACATTAACAACGATTTCTAAACCATCCCATTTGCAATTTGATGAAGATAAGTAAAGTTAATGTCTTAACCCTGCATCGTTACATGTGTCATTACACAAACACGAAGACATGGCATGAATATTTACCCCTTTTTTATACCGATTTACACTTAAAGTGAGGTGAAGATGTTGAAGAAGAGTTAAAGTTGGCAAAACCTGGAGGTTAAAGACAAAATTTAGGTGGCAATCCTGTCACTGACACCTGACCCCCTCCTACCCCATTCCCCCGCACCGGTCCTCCTGGCGCCAGCAGAAAGTGAATCACATGTCAGCATCTTTTTCTTTGACATAAAGGCCATGGAAAAATACGTCATCATGAAAATAGGGTTAGATGATGTTATCAAAAATGAAAATGTGATTTTCTGTTTACAGTTGAAAGCGCTGTGGACGGCAAAGAGCTAGGGGTGAGAAATGGGATGACCTGAGAGGGAAGCAAATGGACGAGAGAATTTGAATGTTTTCAGCAAACAAAAAGGGATGAAGAAGTGAGCCTGGTGAACCTCCAATAGAAGCCATGTATTATCAATGATCTTTAAACCCTCAATTTCCATTGTCGCTTTGTGAATAGAAAAGGAAAACCCCCATTGGTCACATGTGTTATACAAAAAATGGGAGATTTAATATTTTCTTGTTTCTACACAGAAAATAAAGTGAAGGTATTGGAATCGTAAAAGGACAAAGTTAGCATAGACTTCCAGGTAGAAGACAGAATGTAGGGGTCATCTCTGTCACCGACACCTGACACCCCACCCCCTCCCATCCCATTCCTTGCTCCAGCATCAGTCCTGCTGGCTCCAGCAGGGAGTGATTCATATGTGGACACAGTACTCCATGCCCCCAGCTCTCCGTGACCCGCCCTGGAGAAAGTGCCGGCTGTGCCTGTGTAAATGCCCCGTCAGAAGGCCACCAGTCAAAGTCCACACACCCCCACGCCCTCTGGTGTTGACACAATACGTCATAATGTGGCCAGTCAGTCTCCCCATCTAACCATCTCCCATGATCCCTTTGTTCTTAGTCAGGATGGCTAAAGATTTGGTAAACATTGGAAAACTGTTTAAGACGTGATACCCTGAAAAGAAAGACTCACTGAGTTTCTAGTGACTCAGATGACAAGCAGGGAAACTGTTTAAGAAACATGAAGTTACTCATATGAAAGCATGATCACAAGAGCATGTTATTTTGATTCAATTATTTGGGAAATACTCAAGGGAAAACTATTCAAAACGTGATAGGAATGCTCGCAGAGTTTCTCAGGTTCAGAGAAGCTAGAATATTCAATTCTAAACACAGGGACCTAACCATCTGAGAGAATTCTCAACAAGAGCAAAATGATTATTCTGTATAGATTATTTGTGCCATTCCTTTCTGGAAAACCGTCTAATACGTGATAGCAAGAAATGAAAGAAAGCAGATTCCCATGACTAAGGTATTCATTATTGAATTTCAACTGTAAACACTAAACCCTACTCAACTGGAAGTCTGCTCATAAGAGCAAATGGTTATTCTGCGGATGCTTGACATTTGTATGCATTGCAATACTCCGGTTTAAGCTCTACTAGTATTCATTGCACTAGGTCATTGGGAAGATTTGGGGTGGGGAGGGGCGGGTTAACAATCGTTCGTTTCATAATAGGTGTGACTAATGGGTATATCTACTAATGCCTCATCGCTCTATCATATTTTTATATGTCCATTTACTTATTTATTCATCCATTCATTTATTTGTCTTTATAAGAGCTACTAAACAAACTAAATTGCCATTACAGTAACTACTTATGCTAACATTGTAACTCTCTCTGTCTCTCTCTGTCTCTCGCTGTCTCTCTCTGGAGCTGTTTCTGCCTCTGTCTGTCTGTCTGTCTGTCTCTCTCTGTCTGTCTCTCTCTGTCTCTCTCTGGAGCTGTTTCTGCCTCTGTCTGTCTGTCTGTCTTTGTCTGTCTGTCTCTGTCTGTCTCTGTCTCTGTCTCTGTCTGTCTGTCTGTTTGTCTGTCTGTCTGTCTCTGTCTCTGTCTCTGTCTGTCTCTGTCTCTGTCTCTGTCTCTCTCTCTCTCTCTCTCTCTCTCTCTCTGGATTTCCTGTAAAATTAATAGAAATTCTCAGGGACAGCATCTAGTTGCCCAGCAACATAGCAGCAGCCCAGTCTACACACTACACAGCAGCAAGGCCCTAAGAAGGGGTAATGCCATCAGCCACATCAAAGCAGGGTGGGTTATAGTTAATTGGTCTGAGAATTAGTGACGGCCCTTTCATGTGGTACGCCCGGCAGTCTGAGCAATTTCTACACGGAGATTGGAAAGGGAAAAAAATACAGGGAGGTAAACTGCTCTCAAAGTGGCTTGGAAGGCAGGAGAGCTGCTCGGAATGTGCTCAGACCCACCACAATAAGGTAAAGGACGACCTATGGGAGTCAGAGCCTGCCGTAATCTGCCCCTATTGTTGGGATTAAACTGGAGGCCCATCACGCTACTTTCAGATCGTGATTCCTGGTCGTCTGCAGCGTTCTAATAGTTTCTGCCGTCCACCTTCAACATCTTCACCTTTCACATGTGGACCATTTGAAATACTCTGCCGGTGGTGGTTGGTGACCACAACTGGGGCAGAGGTCACGCCATCCAACCACTAGCTCCATTTTCTTTTGAGCTGTGTTAAAAGAAAAGAGAGAGAGAGAGAGAAAAAAAAGAAAAACAGAAGAATTTCTTCCCTTTCAGTTTTATCTGCTTTCCTCCAGAGTTCCTTGGGTGGTTGGCGGTGTGGGTTTTATGCCATCCCCTCACATTGAACCCTTTAAGTGCCGCTCATGCATTAATGCATCATGCCCACTGGTCTTCTTGAGGCTGCATTCACACATCATGCCGACCCTACGGGGTCGATACAGTCCCAGAAGGTCGGCATGATGCACCAATGAAGTGCTGGCAAACAGACGTGCCAGCTCTTCATTTGTACAAAATGAAGACCAATGGGCATGATACACTCGATCCTTAAAGAGTAAACCAATAATTATGAAGTCATGGAGCTGCATTCCTGCCCCAAGCTGCCAGACTCTGGTCCTAACACGAGGGACATGGCACACTCCAGGGCGCCATTCCCTGGCTTATGACTGGCATCAATGAGGGTATAAATGATCATCAAGTGGCCAGTGCCCTTATGTAGTAGCAGGCCTCTACATAGGGTTTGGAAGGAAGTCCTGTCAGTGCAATCATTAGTGAGCATTGGGTACACGGCTCTAATGGCAACAGCGTGAGAGATGGCTCTGCTGTTTGAAGGGGTCTAATTGTATCATCTCGAGAAATGCCTCCCAAGTTCTAGGAGGACTGGGTCCTATACACTGAAGGAGGAGGAGGCCTTTATAGGTCCTCCGGTACCTTACCCTGTAGTGAGTGACTCCAGGAGTGGCTCAGGGTGTGGCTTCCCCCAGTTGTGCCCTTTATTCCTTTAAGGGCCGCTGTGGTCTTTTTCACCAAGGGCAAAGATATCTTCAAAGGGGAGTGATAGGTGAATGGCATTTCCAAATTTAACTGAAGACATCTCTGAAATCTTGAAGATATCTGTAGAAATCCTATATCTAACCTGTCATTTTACTCATATTTTTGTGTTTCTAACACATGTCTTCAGCCTATGAAGATTCCCTGAAGACCTGTCTTTAACCAAAAATGTGTCATTTCACAAGGCCAGTCTATTCTGAGGATGTAGTCAGACCTAGACTTACAAAATGTTTATAATATGCATCTTAGGTAAAGCAAAGAGTATTTGTCTGTAATGCACATATTATGACAAGTGATTTTAATCATAATAAAGAAAGCTATGCATAGTTTTTACAGAAAAAATCATTGATTCAGTAAAACAAGATATCATCACTTGTCTCTGAAAGTGAAAAGAGAGCCAACTGGTGTGATGAGAGGGGGTGTTTGTGGATGACGGGGATGTAAATGGAATAACGCAAAATCATTGTGATAATCAAAATAATCATGTCAGTGTTGCCCACCTTGAGTTGGGACTACCATACACCTCAGTACTAACTACCCCATCATTGTTAAAGGATGAATACATATTGATTCTTGTATCAAATAATGTTCTGCTCCCGGGGTCCTGCTTCAATGCATCTCCAGTGGTCATGCCCATAGTCCGCTGAGGGGTAAAGGCACAGTTATGCAGTATGCACCATGGTAAAGGTGATCATAAGTATTATTATTAGATGGTCTATTAGCTACGCGGGACCCGACGACTTATGTAGCGTCAAAGGATGACGTTGTTATTGCTTTCCCACACAATATCTGATGTCGGGCCGATATGGCGTTCTTTCTTACTGCACTTTCCCAGCAGAGGTTAGGGGACATGTAGTAGCAGTAGGTCACAAAAGAAAAGACTGGAGAGTGAATGCGCCACGTTAGGGCTGCGTCAAAGAGCAAGAAAATAAGACACTGGTGCAAGTGCTGCAAGCTTGCCTATTGGTAACTGGCTGTCAGGACTCAATCTCCTACGTAATCCCTCGTTTGTGCAGAGTCTTGTGTACACTTTCAGCTCTTTGACTGCACAGTGTAAGCAAGATGACGATCGGTGGATTTTTTTTCCGTTCAACACACATAATAAAATGGGAGTTTTAGTCTTCTATAAGGCCATATAATAATAATAATAAGTACTGGGTTGACAGCATTGTTAGAATACGGGTGACATTCCTCTTGACGATTCCGGGCTCCGCATTCATCTCACCCGTATTCTAACGTTACCGCCGTTCCTATGTATATATTAGTGGGTGACCAATTGCCCTTTTAGTTTTACTAGTATACTAAATATGCATGGGGTGTTCAAGATATTGTTTATGGGTTCCTTGATCAAATAAAGAAGGCCTTGGCCGACAGTAGAATATGAGATTGTAATTATAAATGTCACACCGTGATATAAAATACAAACAATCAGTAAACAAAATAAATTGACGGCTTACTGACGGCAGTCAGTCACTGATGGATGGCGTAAGGACAGTAGGGTAGATTCACCAGGAGTCGGCCGCTCCTGTATACATACGTCTTTCGTTGGTGATATCTAAAGCTTAATAGCTCACTAACTAGCCGTGCTGCAGATCTACCATTTGCCAAACTGTTGAAATGATACTTAAAGTATTGACTCATGTACTTTATGGACCACCTCGCTGCTTTTGTTGCTGATAGTTCACAATTATTTAGAATATTCTCAGTTAGTCTATTTTCACCTGAAGTCGTCCAGATTGTACCTGGAGTCGGCCACCTGATTGCCTATCATACACAGGGAGCACGTCAATGGAGTTGCAGACAGCTCAGTACTGCCATCTGGTGGATTTTATAAGCACTACAGTTCAATAGAATTCCTGTCCAACCGAATAAGAACAATGATTTGGTGTTTGCTGGTATGATGAATGGCAGATTTCATGTTTAAAAAATAATGCAATCAATAATGTTTTTATTTAAAAAGGGAAATCTATATCAATACCTAGGAGAGTGGAGAAATGCCCTGTTTTAAGCAATGGCCGACTTGGAGATAAAGGTGGGCGACTCCTGGTGTGTGGCCGACTTGAGGTGAATCCGGGTCCTTGATTTCCTAGTTATATTCGAGCTTGGTGTTTGCTTGGTGAAGACCTGTCTTCAGATCTGTCTTTAGACATGTCTTGAGGCAACCCTAAAAGTTATGATGATGTCACTGAAGAAGGGGAAACCCCCCATGCACAGCTATTTATAGCAAGAAGACAGGTCCATTTTGGCCTGAATGTGATGGGTGTGGACCACTAAATTTGACATGGTGACATGGCAATTTCTTAAAATCGACATGTGACATGAGAGGTTCTTAGAGGTGACATGGGACATGGGGATTTAAGTGACATGTGACATAACCATTTCTTAAAATCGACATGTGACATGACAGGTTCTTAGAGGTGACATGGGACATGGGGATTTAAGTGACATGTGACATAACCATTTTTTAAAATTGACATGTGACATGGGGGACCCCCATCCACACCCCCAATGTGGTGAGTGCCCCCCTAGCTTACATAAAAGATAACATGAAACAGAATAAAGGAAAGGGGAAATGATAGCCTATGCTTATTTGAAGATGACATGTGCTACAGTTGATGATAGGTGAGTTATCTTCTGGGTCTAAATCTATGATTAGTGAAGACAACTCATATAGAAATATAATTTTGAAGATATCCACAGACCTTCAGCTTATCTTCATTTGTGACTATCATTAGTAAAGATATCCCACGACCCATGAAAAAGACCACTGATGCTTTAATGCATCGGTCGTCATCAGTCGTCATAATGCACGAATGCAGCCCTGGTGAGTAACTCGCCAGGGCTACATTCCTGCATCATGCCGACCCTATGTGAATGATGCAGTCCCAGAGGGTAGTCATGATGCACCAATGTAGTGCTGGCAAGAAGACTTGCCAGCATATCATTCCTGCATCATGACGACTTATGGGCATGATGCATTAATGCATCAGCACCCCTTAAAGGGCTTTAAGCGTTAATTATGAAGCCATGGAGCTGCATTTGCAACCCCAAGCTGCCAGACTCTGGTCCTAACACGAGGGACATGGCACACTCCAGGGCGCCATTCCCTGGCTTATTAATGACATCAATGGGGGTATAAATGATCATCAAGTGGCCAGTGTCCTTATGTTGGCCCTACCACAGACTTGGAGGGCATTTCTCAAGGTCGTACTGCTGCACATATCATTTACGATTTGTTTATGATCTGAAACCCTCAAAACTAGAGTATGCAATTATAGGTAATCCCCTCCAACTGCTCTGTATGTTCAACGCTTAATTTAGCAACTACAACTACATAGGATTTGGAAGGGCAGTCACACCAGTGCAATCATTAGTATGCACAAGATTCAGGGCTGTAATGACATTAGAGTGAGGGATGCCACTATGATTCGAAGGGGTCTAGTCATACCATCTTGAGAAATGCCTTGCAGGAGAACTGGGTCCTATACACTGGAGGAGGAGGAGGACTTTATGGGTCCTGTGGTACCTTACCCTGTAGGGAGTGGCTCCAGGAGTGGCTCGGGGTGTGGCTTCCCGGATGGTGCCCTTAACTCCTTTAAGGGCAGCTGATTGATTAATGCATCATGCCCGTTGGTCGTCATGATACATGAATGCAACCCTGGCGAGTAACTCACCAGGACTACATTCATGCATCATGCCGACCCTACGGGGTTGATACAGTCCCGGAGGGTCAGCATGATGCCCCAATGAAGCGCTGGGGAGCAGACTCGCCAGCACTTCATTTGTGCATCATGACTGCAGCAGCATCCCCCAAAGGGTTATTCATCAACCATTCCGAGCAGCTCTGAGCAGTTCGCCTTCCTCAGAGTCACTTACCGCAGCCCCTGGTCTCTCCTACTGGCAATAATGTCGGCAATATACCTGGTCTGGTGGTCAGGCCTGGCGTGCCTTTATTGCCTTCCCCATGAATGAATTCCTCTACAGTCCCACTTGTCTCTCCAGTTTCTTCTCTTAACCTGCTTGGCTGTCTCCTGCACGCCCTGTACCTGGGGGGTTAGAGTCAGTTAGATGTTGACCATACAAGTGCTATCATTAGGAAATTAATGCATCAAATTATGTTAATCAAAAAGCCATTATCTGCATCAAATACATCTCAGATCCTCCCGTATGGTAAGTGAATCAATAGCACTGCCTGCTATCTAGAGATAGTGTTATAGAATCAAGCTCTACATGATTATGATGGTTGGATGAATACTGCAAACAATCATGCAGTTATTCTTTACACATATCGTGGTGGCTGGATGGTCAGCCTCTATGACAGATAGCGGCGAACAGAGATAGTGCCTGTACACTCTCAACCCCCCCCCTCTTGTTATCCATATACACAGGTGCATTAGACTTGGTCCATCTTCCTACAGCCATATTGCGTCCCTGGTATGAGGTGTGCCTAGACTGCCATCCTCCAACCCCACTCCAAGATCTTCTCCCCAATCAGACTTACCCCCCCCCCTTCTCTCTACTGCCTCACTGACCGGTACCTCACCCTCAGAGTGCCGTAACACCCTGTATATAAGCTGCACACACGTGCATCCTTAATTAATTGCAATTTGCTTTGGGATCTTCAAGAATTAAGAATTCTTTTTCTTTTTTTATCTAAAGATAAAGGTACTTACCAGCAGTCTCTCTTTGCCCTCTCTATACCTGAAATTGTTCAGAAGCCGTACAGCTTATAAATATGAAGAGTTTTACCATGGTCTCCCTCCTTCTGCCCTTGCCCCCATACCGAGACCTACCCAGTCCAATTTCCCAACCTACCACAAGCACAATGACATTGTAAATGAGAGTAATTCTGGTCACTATTCACAATACTAATGCCAACCTCTCCAACCCCCACTCCTCCTCTCCCCCTCCGCCCCTCCTGCACCATGGCTCTCATCCTTCCTCCGGGCATGCCTGGAATAGTCCCCGTCTTGACCTCTCCCCATGGCCCTGTCTTTGTGGAACAAGTTGGCCACCTGCCGAGGGGAGAGCCCCCAGGGAGGAGCAGTTCAGGGCGGAAACTTATGACCCTTAGTGAGCTGCTCTGCTTTATTAAGTCCCAGACCTGTTCCTCCTTGTCTTAGGCCTGGTTCTCCTAGGGGAGCAGTGGTAACCACCTCAATGGTGACTTCCTTCCCTTTGCCCTTTAGGAGAGGATAGCGTTAAATGGACCTATGGTCTTTGGTCTGTGGACACCGAACATTGGATCCATTTTGATGACTCTTGATGAGCCTTGATAAACTAAAATTCAACTTTGATGCCATATCCTGTGCCCACTGGGTGGTTGACATTATGCATGAATGCCTGCTGTCCCTCTGAGCAACTCATCAGAGCCACTCATTCATGAAGGGAGCCCTACAGTATTGTTTTACACTGAGAGACTGGGCATTATGTGCCCATGGTAATCCTCTGTTGTCGAGATGTTCACCAGAGCACCAATGCATAGCTAGTGATTTATTCGCCAGAATTGCATAGGTACATCGAGCTCACAAGGAGGACATGACCCTGGATGCCCTTGATTGGTTGGCTCTTGAAAGCCTGGTCTTAGGCCCTCGTAGATAAAGCATTGAATTTGGCTTCCACACACGTACACAGCAGTGTCCAAGTGGGCCAAGACCTTCTCCCCAACCCTGCCCTCCGCCACCACTCCATAAGGCTATTTCCTTTTATCAAATCAAGATAGAAATGATTGAGAGTCGGCACTGTGGCTATACAAAAGGGGGTAGAAGCCAAGGAGGGCGCAAAGCCACGAGAAAGTTCCGCTGGGTGGCGGCACTGCATCGAGCACCTCCATTGTTGTCGAGGACTGGGAATCAATTTTGCATCATTACCGGGTCCTACGGTGCCTGTCCGCCCTCCTCTGGGTCTAACGCCTGGACGATTGAGCCGTGGTCAGGAGGGGGTGGTAATAATTGTCATAACTGCACCCTGTTAGTAGTAATGAATATAAAATGAACAAGGTATGGAGGGTCGCGAGGTCAATGGAGAACGCGGATTGCCTCAGGGAGACCACGCCAGGCCTGCTGAGTCTCTCAGCGTCCGTCAGCTGAGGCCCCCTCACGGCAAAATATAGAAATAACTCTAATGGCTACGGACTGCAATTTCACTGAGTGCTCCACTACCCCTGGATATATATTACTCAAATCTGTAAATTGTAATGCGAGCGGCAATTGTAATACACGCTAGTTTTCAATGACTATTATTTTGATACCTCTGGTTGAGATTGCTCCGGGCTTAAATGAGTCTCGGGGGTGTTTATTTCGTTTAAGATGAAAAGGCTTTGATGAGCGATCGTGGGGTGGATCATCAGGCACAAGTTTATAAACTTTCCTCCATAAAGATGGTAATTCCGCCGCGTTACACACCTTTATAATAAGCCACTGATTGCCGAGTTAGCAATGTCCCTTGAATATAGGCAGGGTAGAGGAGTGTGTTCTGACATTAATTTGTATTTACCTAAGGTATGTACACGGGGCTTTGAATGAGGAAACACGAGGCTTTTACCATGTGTCCCTCATTTCTCCTCCCTTCTACTCCGGTCCCCGCACTCAGACACCATTTAGACACCACCATCGTTCAGATTTATCCACATTTCTTTTTAACAATTTTCCGCCAGAGAATATTCCCCGTCTAGAATATTCCCGGAGCATATATATATGGTGTATTCTGAGAGAAAACTCACATTCTCAGCAGAACAATTCATGCCTATTAAAAGTCTGTAAAGTCTGCATTTTCAGAGGGAAAATAATAATTATCCCTACTTCCTTCTTTTATTCTCAGCACATCAGTGTAAAGGTACACCCTGTGGTGTATTGCACTTTTTCTATTGTTTTTTCACGGAGCCTTGCCACCTTTTTTTCTGAATTCCGAGGACATTCCTAATGATTTGTAGCTATTTTTTCTTTTTTACTTTTATTTTTTTCATAACGATGATGGTGTTCGACTTGAGTGGAGTGATCTGTTACCCCCGTCCCTCACCTCTTCCTGCCAGCCCCCCCCCCCCGCCCCATCCCAAGCATGTACACGCCCTACCACTGTGGCTGTTGACTGAGTCCACACACAGATGTTAACACAACAGGCCGGTAATGGCGCCTTTGTCGGTGCCTCTGCCGCCCTACTTTCATTTAATGCTTGTTATGTCAATGAACTCACAATCTGCGCTGACTGATTGTAAGGTTGCTAGCTGTCAATCTGGTGTTCTTTGTACAGTGTATGTGTTATAACCAAGGTAAAAGGATATGTAGATTGAAAACAAAACTTAATGCAATGTATACATCATAATGTGAAATAAATGAATGTAAAATATGGAAAACAGCACCTAATACAATGCTTACAGTATAATGGAAAATAAAAGGACGTGGAGATGGGGGGACGAATCCAATCAATGCACTGTAACGTGAAATAAATGTATTCAAAACTAAAGAAACATTTCATACAATGTATACATTTTAACAAGGAAATGGGGGTTTGTAGATGGCAAAACAGCATGGAAATAAATGCATGTCAGTGTCTGTAAACAGGAGGCAAGTCGCAAGGCAGGTGTTAGATTTCTATGGGATAACGCCTTCATACTGACTTAGTTAACCCTTTAACATTAACATGTTTCCTCCATGATCATATTCTCTTTTTTCAGGACTCATCAGCGCAGGTGGGTAACTCAACATTATTGTATTGGTGTATCATGCTCATTTCTTAGAAGACTATTAGCCTCATGGTGAATGATGCATTTATAGATCTATACAGAACAGGTTAGTGATTATTTGCCAGGGCTGTCAAGCAGATAAAATGGCACAACAAAGCACAAAAGGCACATTTCAGCCCCAAAAGGGTTTGGCCTGGTGGGACGGAAGGCTGAAGTATAAGTAATTACATGTATGTAATATAAGGTATGGGACTGGGGAGTAAAGCATAGTCATAAGGTGCTCTGTGTACACTGTAAAAGATAAATGTTGAATCTACCAGGGATCCTCATAAAACTGAACAGTGAACCACCTTAATTGTATTGTAATGAATGTAGTTCTCATAACAATCACCATCCAGTTTGCAGTATGGTAGTACAAGGAATCTCTGTGAAAATAACGACGGATCTCTAGCAACTTTGGTACAAGGATTTTGACATCATTTTGACGACGTTTTTTTCTTACAGTGTAGGTTGGGGAATGGGAAGCAGCGTGAGTGGGTGTGTAGCCCCCTGGGTGATACATGCAGCGTAGGGGAGAACAAACGATAAACACAGACTGGGAAAGCTAAGATAATTGTCCTAACTCTGTTACGTGGAATGAGCTACTCCCGAGCCGCTCCGACTGGGGAAATCTCCGGGCGGAGGAGAGAAGAGCCTAATGACACCCGCTCTAAATTAGATTGGTTTTCTTCTGCAGGAGACGGGGAGCGATGAGTGCAGGATGATGGCACTGAGAATACAGCAGGAGAAAGGGGAGTTGGAGGGGGGGATTGTAGCGAGATTCTCTCATGGTTTGTTGTGAGTATGGGATGGTTAATATCTAAATATAGGTCTACTTCAACCTGCAAAAATACCTGACTTTATCAACAACAACGCGAAGGATACAAAGGAGTCAACGTCTATGACTCTTGTTGAGATTCTTTGACTTTTCATCTAAAGCTTAAGTTCAGATTATGTCTCTCTCTCCGGGCTCTGTCTCTTACACACACACACTCTGTCTGTCTGTCTGTCTCTTATGTGGTGAAAAACGTGTTGTTACATATCCCACATATACTACTTCAAATAATTAATGGTTCAATCACTAATAGTGTCATACCGGAGATGTTCAAAATAGCTAATGTAATTCCGTTGCCAAAGTCAGGCGATTTGCTGAATATCTCAAACTGGCGCCCAGTGAGTCAACTCAATATTGTCTCGAAACTAATTGAGAAATCAATCCACCGCCAGTTAATTAAGTATTTACTGGATAATGATTTTATATCTAAAAGACAGTTTGGCTTTGTTCCAGGTAGATCTACTAATGGTGCTATTTATATTTTGACTCAAGATTTATTTGAAGGATTTAACAGGGGGGAGTGCTCGGCTGTAGTCTTCCTAGATCTGAGAAAGGCTTTTGATACTGTCGACCACTCCCTCCTCCTAGGAAGGCTTAGGAATTTGCATTTATCTGTACAGTGTGTATCTTGGTTTAATTCTTATCTTAAGGACAGAAAGCAATATGCTACTGCCAATGGGCGTGTATCTGCTGAAGAGGCTGTAACGTGTGGCGTCCCGCAAGGGTCCGTGTTAGGCCCGTTATTATTTATAATATATATTGATAGTATAGTATCGGTTATAAAATCCTGCAAATTCTGTTTGTACGCCGATGATCTCGCTATTTATGTCAATGATACCGACCCCAATCATGTACTAAGGAAATTACAGTCTGATCTGGATAGTATCAGTAAATGGTGTAAATTGTTCAAGCTTACTATCAATAATGAAAAAACAAAGTTGTTATGGTGTGCAAGTGATTTACTTAATGCCAGACACAATTTGAGTATAATGAGTGCTGAACTGGATGGTAAGCGCCTTGAAGTGGTTGATGAATTCAATTACCTTGGTGTTATCATTGATCGTGGTCTTAATTTTCGGAGAAACAATGAAAAGATAATATCTAGTTTCCGCCACAAGATGTACCAATTAAGACAGTTAAGGAAATTTGTCGATAATAAGCTGTGTCTGACCTTATACAAACAAATGGTTCTACCTGTGCTGGAACATGCAAGTTTTCTACATGAAAGTGGTCCTAAATCCAGTGTTGGCCGCTTACAACTTATGCAGAATCATTGCCTACGGTTATGTCTACGAATCTTTAATACTCGAGATATATCTATATACGATCTCTATGTTAGAACCTACATGAAAATGTTAAAGGTTAGACGTGATAAGAACTTATTATCTATGATGTATGATGTTTCTTGTGATCCAAACTGTGTCAAACTCCCTGCCAGGAATTTGCGCGGCAATGTTAAAAAACAGTTAAAGGTATCCAGATCCAGGTGTTTGACGTATGATAAGTCACCACTGTACAGGGGGTGTGTCCTTTGGGACAAATTGGATGCAAATACTCAGCAGATAGGCAGTAAGAAAGAATTCATGAACAAAATCTGAATGTATTTGGTGTATAACGGTCACTTGATAGACTACGCAATTATTTTTGAAAGATGTGATATACATGCTGCCTGCGGATAATCGACTTGTGCAAATCATGGTGATACATACAGCCCCTAAGAGGCTTTAGTTATGTCTTTAGTAATATCGTAATGATCTACACCCAAAATGATGCCTGCCTGATGTAACTTTGTACAACCTGATTGAGCGCTACACTATTTCTTTCCTGTTGCCGTGTTTTGGCCGATCTGAAAAACGTACATGTATGATTTCTGCCAATAAACTTGTTAAAACTCAAAAAAACTCAACTCTGTCTCTCTCTCTCCCATCTCCCCACCTCTCTCTATATTTCTTCCTCTCTCTTTCTCTCCGACTATCTCTGCTAGTCTCTCTCTCTCTCTCTCTCTCTCTCTCTCTCTCTCTCTCCCATCTCCTCTATGGGAAACAGCCGCTCCTTTCTTCGTTATTTGATTTGCATCTCATTACGTGTGTTCAGCCTTTGTGGCGGCGCACCTATTTGGGGGTGATGGTTTGGTCTAGATGTACCTGAGAGTGTTTTCAGACCCCCTTAGTGGGTAGCAGCTTCCAGGTATGTAGGAAGCACTTGGTGCAGTTACTGACAACAGCAGTTATTAAGTGCCATTTACTCTGATTTATGGATTGTTCATATGTAAATCTTAATCAATAGTGCAGGTCTAGCTAGTCTTAAAACGGGAGGAAATTCACTAAATGGTGTATATTCTAGGTCGATTGGCATAGATGTACGTAATACTGAACAGAAATAAAAATTGGCCATCACATCATATGTTTCAAAGTGAATCATAGCTACATCACCCTACGTAGGCATTCCTACAAAAATGAAAATATGTATGTGGTTCAAATGGAAATCATGCCTGAACATATTCCCTGGACTGCACATGGTATGCCGTTTACTCTAGTATAATTGTTAAAGCATGTTTTTTTTTTATTATTCTCTTAAGTTAGATATTGGCCAAACCGACATGACCCGGATCTTTATATCGTAATGGCTGCAAGCCTTTAGTAGGTGCACAAAAATAGGGGACTCCAAGCCTAGGATAATGACATCTAATGAAAGGTAATTTCTTTTATTGAGGGTGTTGCTCATATGCTAAATAGAGCTGGGAGTAGGTGCCCTCTTTTCCAAGGAAGTTACACTCCGCTTCACGATTCAACATCCACTCACAATATAAGTCTGAAAAGGCACCTGCCTATCAAATAACTAATTACATCTTGTCAATCTAGAATATAACTGCACATGTACTCTCAAATAAAGCTTTACAATGCCATCAAACCGTGCCTGCTTGGAGCCTTAAATATTCATGTGTAACCTTCCTCTAATGAAACAAATTCTATTGACAACCTAGATACGAAGTTACTAATTATGGACACAAAATTAACAGCCATTCACAAGTCATGAAGTTCAGTCCAGTTTCTTAAAGTTGTTGAATTAGGCTAAGCCGTTCAGATGAAAAGTGAACTTGGATCCATCTCTGTCTGAGCCCTTGATAAAAAAAATAATCACCTATTAGGAGAACAATTCATGGTGTTATACATGATAATTGTTATCAGATGGGTTTATATTATGTAAACAACTAAAGCAAAAGATACTGGTGTGATTGTCGACCAGTACTACCATAATACATAATTCATTGTTGATCAATTTGTTAAACATTGTTATCACCAAAGAATGGACAACATTTTGTTTTCTCACAGTTGCCCTACAGCAGATTACATTAGACTTAATAATGGATTCATGTTAAAACAGTGGAAGTTCTGAAAGGGCAAATTTATTAGTCAGAGAGAGTGAAACATTGTGTCAGTGTTTGTGTCTCTAATTCACAAAGAGAAATACAATAGAACCAATCCACGTTAAACGTACCCACTGAACTATCTGAAAATCTGAGCTAATTGCAGTTGTTGCCTGAAGCAAAAGTTTACCTTTCAACTTATCATGTTTCCTCTATGTATGCTACAAAGATTTACTGTCACATTAAGTCTTTAAGGGCCACATCATGCTTGATACCACCTACACTCGTAGTCATACGTAGCTCCATATTATGTCACTAGTAAGTGCTAATATGACCCTGGACTTGTCACTCTTCAAGCATATGTTTCTGACTACAAAATATAATTCTTTGTGGTACAAACTCTTTATTTCAGAAAAGTCTTTACAACGTACCATTTTTGAAGTTTCTTTTTTTTTGTGAACATATTCTACAATAAACTGGAGAGACTGGAGAGGAACTACAGTTTAGAGTAACTGGAAAAATGTTCTCCCCAGATATTAATCAACCCATTATTGCTGTAATAAACACATGTTATATACAGTAGTTTTTATCTATCATGTACATTTAGCTTACGACACTTAAACTAGATATCCATCTTATGTCACATAAAGGAAAATTCGTTGTCTTAGTCTTAAATTATTTCCACTTATATGGTGCCCTGTTGGTATTAGGCTAGTCTACTGATGGTCTGTTGACTTGTCTACCGATGTTATGTTGACTAGTAGGAGAATAACTGGAGATGGCTATGAGAGTACTTCATTAATTAACATACAGCAAGTGGTATCCAAAGACAACATTCAACATTCAATATAATGACATATCAGCACAGGCCTTCAACAATAGTGGTCAATATTAGTCTTAGTTCTGGCCTTAAATTGATCTTTATCATCCATCAATTTAACCTCGTTACTAAGTTTGTTCCAACACTTTGCACACTTCATTTCTACACTTTTATCATATGCCTTACAAGTAGACCTCCTATACAGGAGAATAATAGTGTGATTGCTCTGGTATTTCTGGGTCTTATATCAATATATGGGTCAGGTCGCCAGAAAGCAGTAGATTTTGTGTTTTTGGGTGATTTTGGACTTTTATGGCTCTGGAGAAAGAAGTTGTGAACTAATCTTGTCTTACATAGACTCATTTGATAGAGAACACTTAGGGCTATCAGAAAAATGTAAATTTGTGGTCATCCATTAAAAACGTTAGGACTTATAGCCTGCTGAAGTGAAAAAACGGCCAAATTTGTTCGTTTTTATACTTTTTGTATTTATTACAAGTGTCCTGTATTGAATAATGAACACTATAGAGTATCTCAAACATATTTTTTGTATTGTATATGATCATAGGTATCATTTCCATGAGGTTTGGACATGTTACTAAGTGAGAATTTTTCATGATGTGTCTTTCAAAATGGAAATCTGTAATTTGTAACGTCCAGTGCCTAAATCTAAATTGGTTATAAAACATGGAAAAATATGAAGCTTCAAAATCTTTGTTATTACCTATATAAAGGACCCTATCATCCCCTACTTTGGTGAAGAAATTGTGTGTCTACCAGCATTATTGTCTCCATATGAGAGCAGCTTATGTGAAATAATTCTGATAAAAGTACCGGAAGTTACGTAACATTCTGTACTTTTATCATCATGTAGGAGGCAGTCTACTGTGCATGCATAACTCAAATTTTGTTCCATTCTGTAATTGAAGTCAATAAAAGACATATTGGCCTTGTTTTTTCATGTGTTTGTTATGCATAATGAGACATTTTCATATTACTGAGAGCAACTTTAATTACCTCCATATTTCTTTATTTTGGTACCGGACGTTACATGACACAAAACAAGCAATAAAAATGGAACCGGATGGCCTAGATCGGTATTTTTTGGTCTTCTGAGCTGAGGAGATGTACCTTGACAATTTTGTTAAGGTTATATAAAGTAATTAGAAAATTAGTTTTTCATGGCCTTCAAGGGCAATATCTTACACTTTCTGACGACCTGACCCATATACCTTTTGTTTGGATCTATTATAGGCATAATTTCTTATATTAGCTTTTCTTCGTAAACTGAGATACGGGATATTCATAATCTTATGTACATCTAGAGTAGGAGTCAGATAATCCAATCCTTCACAACTCTTTAACCCTCTATTTTGTAGTTTTTGTAGCTGTTTCAAGAGCTCAATATTCTGGTCATCATAAAGGATATCACCTTGGTCGAAAATAGGTAGGATAAAATCTTTTAAATTCTTAAAAGCACATAACTGGATAGCGTGAATAGTCTAAAGGCTGCATTTTTTATTAATGAGTTGATTTGCTGTTTAAAATCCAATTTGTTATCCAAAATGATGCCCAAGTATTTATAACTTTGCACATAGCCTAAACAAGTATTTTGGATTTTGACATTTGTTCTCAAATTTTTAAGCCCTCTTGTGGATGGTTTAAAAATGGTGGATTTGGTTTTATTGATGTTTAGACTCAATTTGTTGCTTTACACCATTCATCAAATCTGTCAAGATCTGGTTGAAATTAAGCTTCAGCCACTGCCAGAGTTTTACAGCTTGTGTAAATTACTGTGTTATCTGCATAAAGGAGCACACTAGTATTTTGAAAAATCTTTGGCATATCATTAACATATGCTAAAAACAATGTGGGACCAATAATTGATCCCTGAGGCACTCCCTTTGTTATTAGGATCCCTCTAGAAACATGCTTGTTAAGTCTGGTAACATGGGTTCTATTGCTTCAATAATTTGACATTAACTCCAGAAAATTGTTATGTACACCATATTTCTTTAACTTGTTTACCGGAATCACATGATCTACTGTGTCAAAAGCCTTGGAAAAGCAACTAAATTTATGCCCTCATTTCTATTGTTTAAAATATAATCAGTGAATTTAGCTATAGTATCTGTGGTGGAACAACCTGGTCTATACCCCCCCCCCTGAGAACTTGTCAAAATGTTGTTGTCATTTATGTGCCCATAATCTCTTGTTAATTATTTTCTCCATAATCTTCGATGGCAATGGTAGCAGTGTAATTGGTCTGAGGTTGACTTGTGACTTATCCCCACCTTTGGGGATAGGTGTTACAGTGCCGAGCTTCCAACGAGGAGGTATAGTTGTGGTACTAAATACTGTGTTCATTAAATGGGTTTAATGTATTGGGATACTCGTAAAAGCATCATTTAGTACTTTAGCACTTACATTGGGTATAGCTGATGACTTGCTCACATTTATGTCTTTACAGAGCTCTATACTTTCATCTTCTGTAGTGGTACATTCATCAAGATGGTTGTCAGATTCTTCACCCATAAAGACCTATCTAAAATGACCCTTTTTAGTAAATGAACTTATTGCAACTTTACATGATCATCAAGAGTTAGACCCCTCCTGTACTACTGATATGCGTTAATGTGCCCTGCATCCATTTGAGACAGTCCAGGGCATGTGTAAAGTTGAGGTCTTTAGCACTGTGACACATATAGACGCAAAAGTTAAGTAAAGAGCTGTCCACCCTACTAATGGTGTTTTAAAGGGCACCACTGACTACCTACCGAGGTTCAAACTCAAAGTGACAAGAGGCCACGAGGTGGCTGCAGTCTAAATCCCAGATGCAGCCCACTATTGACTGCACAGTACTGTCTGTCTACAAATAAGTGGTTCCTATAAGTGTCCTTTGATCCTGATTCCATAGTTTCTTTCACCACTAGCTGTAGATAGGTTGATTGAGTGTATCTGCATGATATACAGTTGTTATACACTTCAGCTTTTACCATTACAAACATATTTTGTAACACCCACCATACTCAAATAATGCAGCACCTGATGCATTCGTTTCTCTTGTGATGTCATACTCTGCATCAGAGAGGTCTCCTCCCTAACCTTACAATAGTAGATGTGATAGAATGTACGCCTGAATCATTTTAATTAATGAAAATACTACTAAAAATTAGTCACCATGAAAATTGACTCGCTTTTGCTTTAATCCTCCAAAGGATGCATCCCAAGCGAGTTACCCGCTGGGGCTACATTGATGCATAATGCCGACCCTACAAGGTTTGATGCACTCCCTGAGTGTCAGCATATGCATGATGTACCAATGAGGGCCAATGGCCAGAGTTCTTTGATGCACTAGAGGCCCTAAAAGGATTAGTGACCACTCAATGCCTCGGAATTCATGCATGTCCGTTGTTATGATGCACCAAAGTAGCCATGGTGAGTAACTCACCAGAACTACATTTGAGCATCAAAGTGACCCTTCAACATTTCACCATAATTCCAGGGTTTGCCTGATACATAACGGTAGCCTTGAGGATTTACCCACTCATTGGTGTCTCACTCAGGATGACCACTCTGTATATATAGGGCGTTAAAAGACTACTCAGCCCTTAAAGGTTTAACCTGTGACCCAAAACCCCATGTCCTGGATTATTTACCAGCTCTGATCCCTCTGTCTGCCTCCCCTGCAAGGGCTAATTAGTGGAACTGACCGTTAGGCCCACTGAAAGGTCATTCCTGACCTTTCCTGTCCTCCAGGGAGCGATAACACAGACATAAAGGGCACTAGGGCAATGACCCCAAAGATGGCAGCCTGCCCTACTACCACCCTGGCGTAAGCAGGGTGCACAGGGTTTATCTTTTTCCATTGGGCCTGGTTAATTTCTGCAGTCAGCACCAATAGCTGAAAATGCTTGTTGTCCGTCGCATCATCAGCTTACATGGACAGAATTGCTCATATAGTCCTTTAAATCCATTTTCACAACCAGGAATACTGCTAGAGGCTTGGGGAATCTCAATTAAAGTGAGCATATCTGAAAGACATACTCACATTTTAAGTTTCACATCACCTAAACAACATTACATATAATTTGTGAAAATACATTATAAAATACAGAGATACAGATTCTGCCCCCAAACCTTTGGTTTGTATTAAAGTTGGTATATCTGCTAAAAAGACAGACTTGAAAATTAGTGGAAACACATCTAAATATTTTGTAAATTTATGCTCATCTCTTTTGCTGTGCTTATATTGTTCCAATCATTACTGGCCCCTAGTTCCTCAACATGAAGTGTCTAATCACAATACACTACACTTCACTTGATGACCCTTGACATTGCTGCTCACCACAGCACCACCTTTTGGCTACTCTGACAGGCTTTGTGTAGTGTTTAGTACACCTTGAGGATTAGGGCTGGATATTCATTCACAGCACACAGGCTCCCTCTATATGAAATCAGACACACCTGATTTAAAACTAAGATAGGAATAAATACATGGCATAGACTTTCTTGGTTTTGGAGCAGAAATATTTCATATAATCACTTGATATTTTAACACATGATTTAGAATGTTGAATAGATGGCATTTGATGAGAAATCCCACATTTCATACTATGATAGCGGATATGCCCACTTTAATTCCTATCCCATTAAAAAATATGTCTGATTGCTCACAGAGGGAGCCTATAGCCAAGAATCCACTTTCCGCCCAGCCGCATCAGTGTTACCGGTGGCACATGATTGCCTTTGTTTTGTTTGTTATTGTTTACATTACATAGTGCACCAGAGATCCTTTTCTCCCCAAGTCCAAATGTAAACAATACCAAACGAAAGAAATCATGGTAAAGCTGTCACAGCTGTTCCACTAGTGGAGCTTGTCTTAAGTGCTCTGTATAACTAGCCAATTCTAAATTACATGGTGTACTAGACACTATTCAATACCTGCCAGAACTAGACTTAACAGGTAGCAATGAGGCTTGTCAGGAGCTTTCCAGTGAGGAGTAATGTCTTGTGATAAGACACTCCAATGTTGGTCATTTTGGAAAATTTAATGATGAGAACAATATTAGACTGAGTATTGTCTGTTATTTGCCTTGTTCATCAATCATCTGCGATCTCGTTTATATAATTGTTAGTATGCAATGTATGTAGATGATGTCGTTATATACATCAGGGCTGAAAATCAAAATACTGCAGTGACTCTCTTATAGGAAGACCTAACTCGGGTTTATGAATGGTGTTTAGAAAATAGAATGACTGTCAATGAAACTAAATCCATGTGCATGCATTTAGATCTGCTCATAAATTAAAAAATCTGCCTGATCCTGTCCTGAGATTTGGCAATGTCACGTTGCCCACTTGTGAGTCGTACACTTATCTCAGGGTTGAGTTGGATAAACGACTAAGCGTTACCACTCATATAAGTAAGGTAAAAAAATCATTTGGTAATAAACTCTATAAGCTCTGCAAGTTGCGGAAGTCGATGACTAAAGATGTGAGTCTAAAGATATATAATGCTATGATTGCACCGACAGTGGACTATTGCTCCTTTTATATTGGCAGTGCACATGTTGCAGAACTGCAAAAATTACAAAGAATGCAAAACTCAGCCTTAAGAGTGTTCCTCCATGTCAGGATCAGACAGATAAATATTGATGAACTGCACAGAGAGTGTGGATTGGATAAGTTAGAGAGGTGCAGGAAATTACAGTTATTAAATATGATGTGGAAGAAAGCTCACAGAAGCAAAGCCATAATTCTACAGAACATAAGAACAAGGGTGGACAGGAAAATGAAATTTGCAAGGCGCATTGCTAGAACTAGTCACTATCAAAAAAGCCCTTTCTACCGGGGGTTGAACTATGGGACAAATTAAGCCAAAAAATCCAGGCACTTCCCACAAAACTAAAATTCAACAATGCGATCAAATCCATTGGCATCGTTTAATTTAATGTAGTACGGCATTACTTTATTTTGCGCCCCAGTCTTCCTTGTTCACAGTCCACGTTGTCTCTTTTTTTTTCTCTTCTCTGTTCATATATTGGCAAGTTAAAATATACTGCATCTTGTATATAATTCTATGGTAAATTTATTAAACAAGATAACGTGTGTGCATCGTATGTGTCTGTAGAGCAAGCCAGGAAATTGTAACCGCATCTGGCTGCGGAAAAACGTCCTGTATGGACGAGTCTGACCCACTAAATCAATCAATGGGTAGGGCTACGAGAGTGGCTAGAACAATATAAGCAAGGCACACAAGTTACAAATTTGTAAACCCTTTAGCTATGTTTCCCTTGTTCTCAAATATTTGTCAACCACTTTGACATGTTTCCCTGGTTCTCAAATATTTGTCTACCACTTTGACAGCTCATATCTAATAAATATCTGCAGGATATTTCTGCAGCACATTAGAGGACATAATCCCTCTAATGGTTGCATGATGCCCTCAGACTTCATTTGCATTGGATATTATATAAATGCCTCACCAGTACCATATGCATACATATGCCTCATAACATTCCCTGAGGAGATCTACATATAATATGAATGTCAACCATGAATGCATTCTTGGAGACATATTGATCAGGATTACATGCAACTTATGATAGGACATAAGACTTATGATTGTAGGATTAACAAGGACAAGTTCATCTCAGCCATGGGATAAAAGTGTTCACATACTTTTATTCCTTGTTTGCCGACGCCCGTACATTGACTAAAAACTACTAAAAACGCAAAGTGTGTCATAAGCGCTGTTGCAAGGTTGTCAGCTATTGTCAGGGTTATCTGTTTTGTAAGTGATTTTGATTTACTGTGGTGCTTCCCTCGGGAAAGACATGCCCACGTCTATCACTGTAGGTAGTTCCCTAAAGGTGGCAAGGCCCTAGAAACACATAGTAATAATAAGCCACTGACCCCCTGAGTAGGGAGATGCTGTACATCATTATTGCCCTTCCTTTGATGTTTCGGCTTATCAAGGGTCTTTCTTCATCACTCAGAGGTCATTCTTTATGATCAGTTTGGGTTGCTATACACTGCAGCATGCCATATATTAGCGAAGAGTACATAAAGCGCTAATCATGACCTCGAAACGATCATATTAATCTTGCAACGTTTGTGTGTTGATTTGCATCTGGTTTATAGTTTGAAATTATCTATTCTATCTTTATTCAGGATGGACTCTGCAGTCTTAAAAGATTTGCCAAACACATTAGCAGTCATTTCCCTGATGAAAAAGCTGCAGCTTGTTTCAGCGAAAAAATAGATTAGAAAACATGTTTATATTGTCCTTTGTGAATGCCCCACTATACCAGCTACTTCCCCTCCCTTTTCCATGTACTTTAGAGTTTATTTACCTCTTTTTACCCTAGAATTCAGACAAAATTTGCACCTCCTTTTCAAAATCCTTGATCCGATCCTGATATGTCAAATGTTTTTAAAGTTGGTCTCTTATTTGTTCTGTGTAATGTAGCAGGGTTGTGACATGCTGAAGTTGTTGAAGAAAGCTGGTTTTATTCTGAATCTGAAGAGCTGACAATGTCCCTTTTCCTATTTCCCCAATTAAGGGAGGAATTACACGTTTCAAGTTTCTGTTGCCCACAAGCAGAAAAGAAAACCCCTATTATCCAACAATTCTGAGTTCATGAAAAAAAGACAATATTTTGAGAAAAGTTCATTTACCACATCTTCGCTCCAGACCAACCAGGTCATGACCCCTCTTAGAATTCTCACATGCTTTCACTTTCACGTTTGTAATTTCCAAAGGTTTCCTTTTTACACTTTGATGAGAAAATGGAAAGGGCAGGACCTTTACTGAATTTGGGAGAGCAGGGATAAAAATGGATAAAACTAGGCTTCTTTATCTCTGAAAAGGTGGCATTTCTATGGGGGTTAATCGGGACAGCATTAATGGTTAGAAAGGGTAGAACTCAGGTTTTAACCATATTTTTTCCAATTGGACTGTGAAAACAGAACCTTGTTTTAAAGTGCAGTAAAGATTGCATTGAAGGCACACCATTTTCCTTTTCTGACATTTTCCAATTTAACCTCTTCCCACTTAGAAATATTTCTTAATGATCTGTGAGAGTCTGCACCCATCTTTTTATCAAAATGCAAATATGATACATATCATACCTTGTTGTATGGCTCTGTGAGGAGAAAGCATGAATCAGGATAACTGGTAGTAGAAAACCTGATGGCTCTTGAAAACTATGATAGACTTATTCTTTCCATCTAACAACTTCTAAACTTGTAAACCACCACCTAGAATTCATGATGATATAGGATTTTAAAGTCTTCTTGGGGTCCTAAGGTACCGCTTCCAATACACCAGCTACCGGTTATCATCTCTCCTCTGTACGGACCAAGCATGATATTGATCTATTATTGAAAACTGGGTGAAGA